>CM021775.1:7674666-7934315 GCA_011076525.1 Nettapus auritus
AAAAAAAAAAAAAAAAAAAAAAAAAAAAAAAAAAAAAGTTGCATTGCGAGCACTGCTAACCTATTTTTCTGGTACATTTTATTATTACTTGCATTTTATAGCACTCAGAAATCTCAGTTATGAGTCCAGCTGTGCTAGACATTGTGCAGACACAGGACAAAGAGGCAGTATGTGCTCCACAGAGTTTGCAATTGAAGTAATCAACTTGTTTGATTGCATTTCTACTCCAAGGAAATGACTATCCATAATACTTTAGGTGGATACCTTTTTTTTTTAAAAAAAAACAAAAAAAAACAAAAAAAAACAGCTGATACCAAAAGAATAGACATTAAAATGACAATATAGCTATTTTATGTCTACCATAGAACAAAAAGTATTTGTGAACTTCCCTTTCAACTTCTTATACTTAGAAAAGAAAAAAAGAAAAAGATTTCTT
Organism: Nettapus auritus; assembly: GCA_011076525.1. Classification (NCBI taxonomy): domain Eukaryota; kingdom Metazoa; phylum Chordata; class Aves; order Anseriformes; family Anatidae; genus Nettapus; species Nettapus auritus. Next base: position 7,675,103 of record CM021775.1, read on the forward strand.
TCCGGGTGTATGGGAGTCAGATACCCTACTGATCCGTGTCAGAACATCAGTTCACCTCACGCCATCGTGCTGAGAAGCTCGCGATGCTACCTCTAAACGGAGAGAGAAGAAAGTCAAAACCTGTTTGAACAGCTAAGGTGGTCCAGAAACTTAAACATGACAAAAATAGTCATATCTGCATTGTTTTCATTCTATATGTAGTAAAAGGAATAAAGTTGTTTTAATTCTCTGAAGTCCCCAGATTAAAGTGATTTTCCTTCAACTAAAACAGAATTGTGTTACATACAGATTTAATAGCTCCAGCTCCTCATCTCTCAACCAAGGTTCATTTTTAGGAGGGTGTATTACATAATTTGAAGACCTATACCACTTTTAAAGGAGAGAGGGGAAAAAAAGCTAGTTGTGCACAACACGAAGAGTGCTCATAAAAAGGCAAACAGATTGGCCTGTGACTGAGAATTAGGTGTTAACCATGCTCTGCCTAGGGCATCGTTTATCATGAGTTTCAGCAGCTGGGATGTGCTTATCCTGTACTTGCTGAAAAAATGTTTAAATATTAATGGAGAACATAAATATCTTGCTTTCTGGGCTTCTTTTCCAGTCTCTCTTTTTTTTTTTTTTTTTTTTTTTTTAAACAGAGCTCTCATTTTCAGTGGTTTTCTTTAAAGAATGTCAGATAATCCTCTATGTAATTAAGCAAAACACAATAATTAAAGAAAAACCCACATGTTTTCCTGACATTTCACCTGATAAAACTAAAACTATAAAACCAATTCTGCTCATCTTGATTTAGTGAAAGCTATATAAACTTGTCAGCCGTAAACTTGTGCATAAACTAAAAGAGAAATTTGATCATAACTGGACTTTTCAAACTACATACAGTACCGCTGCAGTAAACTTATACAGATCTTTTTGCTGAAACAGATGAAGTAAGAGGTGAAGGTTTTTAATTTCGCATTTTTGAAGTTGATTGCAATTTTCCAAGCAACTCATTGAAGTTGATGGTAAAGAATTGGCGTCTTTCAATATGATCATATTTTTCTTTTGCCACGTTGAGGTTTTTGTGGGTTTTGTTTGCTTTTTATTATCTGACTTTTGGAAAGGCACAAAAATAAAGCTCATAGACTGCAATACAGAATCCAACAAAAAATTCACTAGCATTAAGTTCTGATGTTTTGTTCTTAAAACACAATCACAGCTATTGCATTCAATCCATAAAAGGGGTTCACACAAAGTGTTGCTTAATTATAATAAATAAATAAATAATAATGAACAGCACTACCTGTGAATGCATACAGCTCATCTGCATTTGCATTTAGGGGCTTTAACATAATGATTTTATACATATATATATGATTAGTGAAATCATATATATATTAAATATATACATATCTGTGATTACAATAATCAGTGACTGCAAAGGAAATGGATTTAAATGTTATTCTGTGTTCCTCAAATTAGTCTAAGCATTCATTGCTTCCTAAGAGTAAGCAACTTCAAATGAATATAGAATATATCCGAAAGTTAAGGCGATGAATTAATAACCACCAAGAGTGACTGCTTTCATAATATTTTTCAACTCCCACAGCTAGTTGCAAAGAACTGAGCAAGACACACTGAGCAATACCTTTTTGAGGCAGTCTATAACCTATGCACCACAGGGTTCAGTGGACGCTTCTCGTGGAAGGTTTTGCTTCTTTGGATCTAAGATTGGTTCACATTACTAATTCAAAGTCCGAGCAAGGTGCTGATCATCCTCAATTTCAAATTATTTTCACAAGACATATCATGCTGCACACCTTGGAGAATCAATTCTATGAGTATTATCATTGCAACTGATGGATAAAGGTTACAGTCTCATGCCTAGAAAGTAGTAATCAGTTTCCTGCCTGGAGTTAGCTTCTTTAAACTCTATCCATTGGTACTGAACTGGATCAGAAGTCATCTTTCCATTTCAGCTTGCATGTAGCACTTTAGTCCCCAATGCTTTTTGCAGGCAAAATTGTATTAATATAGTTGAAATGCCACTGTGTTGGTGTTATTTACTTGGTTGACAAAATGAGAAACCTACTGAACAGATTCCAAAACAAAAGGAATAAGAGATCTATCTGAGAGGAAAAATATGTATATATAAATTTGAAATCTCAGACTGACTTGGACTTTATTTTGTTCTATTTCTATCTACTGCTCAAACAGTTATGTTCAGAAAGCTATGAAGTGAGCCACCTTTTCTATGGCAACAACACTAAGAAAAACGTTGAGTTTCCATCATCTAATTTAATTCTATTGATGTGATCTTATGGTAGCGATGATGCTTAAAGTGTTCCAAGCTCGAAATGCTTTAGCATTTCCCTCCCACTGAAAGAATTTGGTGTTATTTTAAACTCATGTTTGAAAGACTCTTATATGACTTTCAGGAATGCAGATATACCTCAGGTGTGTACTGTATACACACAGTTGTCATTATTAATAGTATATCCAAAGGTCAGACTAATGACATTGTAGAGGATAACAGAACACAAAATGAATACTGCTGAGATATACAGTATCTTACGGTTCTTGGATATGCTATAAAAACACTCATACTACATAACATGAGCTGTGGCTTGCTGTTACAGAGTATTCATCACTTGGAGATGCATAGCATCAAGAGATTACAGTATGTGTTCACATCTCGTTCAGAAATTTTTAGGTCAGCTTATTTTCCCCTTGTCTTATTTTCCCAAAAGTCTCTCAACTTTTGGAAATGAAATTATCTATATCTAACATGGGTCAAATGGGGGGAATTCAGGTCCCCATTTTCAGTACGTGGCTGAAAAAGTCCCAGCTAAAGTCTCTAGGGCACTTAGGTTTCCCAAAATGAGTGCTTTAAAAGATAAAATCTGCAAGTACATGATAAGAAATAGATTGAAAATTCAGGGAGTACTTCAAGGGGTAAGAGACATAAATCTATATCTACAGGCAATTATTTGTTCTTACCTGTAATGGTTCTAAATACTGAAGAAAGGATTTAAATATATTTTTTTCTAGCAAAGAAGACTGCAGCATATTTTCATAGTGATATAAATAAAACATCCAAAGATCACTTAATGGATTAATTTTTAAAGGTGCGGTATTATTGGGAAAAAAACTGAAGATTACCATTGACAAAGAAAATCAATTAAATCTCATTGTGGAACTACTTCCCCAATTACAACTCTGTTTTGGACCTCAGTAGCTGATGGGAATGAATGAACTATATTGAAAAATCACAATGACTTTGTCTAAGGAGGATTCTCTCTCTTACAAAGATTAAGACTTTTTTTTCTTTTTTAATGAAAGGTATAAAAGGAAGAGATGTCCTATACATGGATACTTCTTATTAAAGCCAGATGTGTTTGTTCGGACATACATACTTCTTACTTTTTTAATCTCGTAAAAAACAACCAAAGTTACTCTCTTGGCTAGCAGCCTGCTCTGTTAACAACTTGCTCACCTGTATATTTTAAGAATCTACTTCCATGAATACTTCAATCTCTGAGGACATTGAAGGCCCTCAGCTTACAACTGGGCATGCAAACTGAAGTTCACTGCAGCCAGGATGCAAGTTTTACAAGGAGGGAGAGCTAATAAATAGTAAGCCTAAGAGGAAGTCAGCAGAAGGTTGTGCTCATTCTATATGCAGTGAGGTAGAACAATAAGGCCGAACAAATGAAAACCTTAGACTAGAATATTACATAATAATCGGTTCCCTTCCCTGTCTCAGATATTCATAAAATTTGGCTGGAAGGTGATACTACAGAGAGCTTTTGGTTTTTTATATTATCACATTTTACAGATGTGAAATTTGATAAATACATAAGTATGCAAAATACTAACCTCTTCTAGCTGCTTTATCATTTTTTTAAGGCAGGTGAAGGGCATGCTGGGGTAAATTTTCAGTCTTCCAAATGTATTTATTATTTATTTATATTTACTGAGAAGCTTATCGTGAAGTCTTCCCTTGTTCATAACAGTCTGTTATTGAATCTAGACAAGGAATACCATTCATACAGAAGTATTGCATATTTCTCCTCATCCTTATTGCAGAGAAACTTCAAGAATTCACAAAAGAGGATGAGCAAAGTTAAGAGGATTCTTTATCTATAGCTTCGGTAGTTATTAGCTCTATTCTTTAATTGAAACTGAAGCGAGCAGCTGTTAGTTTCCCTTCTATTAAGCGCTAATGTGGTAGAATTGAAACAATAAACAGTTAACATTATTTGATTTCTCACAATCAGCAGCCCCCCAAAAAACATCTGGCAGCAATACCCAGAGACAAATGACTAGCCATTTATGCAATCAAGTTGACTGTTTAAAAGCATCAGCTTTAAGAAAATTGTAAGAATATTTATTCCTACATTCAGAGGAAAGACTGATAGAGTCATTTGCATGAAACAGAGCGTGTGCGTTTGTGCCTGTCTAAAACAGGGGAAGAGGGAGGGAGAAGTGAGTGCATGGAGTTTGATACCTGTTGGCAACACAAGCAGGTTTGTGTAACGCCGTTACGTGCCAGGTTGGATAGATTCCACTCTATTTAGTCTGGTACTAAACGCAAACTGTTTGAATTGAGACAGATTCAAGACATGACTGAACAGCAACAAACCACAAAGGAATTCCTGCCTGCGTTAAGTGGTGTCACCTTCATGGCGGTGGGCACTGTCTGAATAAGGATTTGAGTTAATCTCTTCTATAATATCCACAGAGAAACTGTCATTGGTTTTCTGTGCTGAAGCTTTGCAGTTCTATACCCTGATCCAGTGCCTGCCAGGCTCCCCAGCCAAGCACTGTGTACAGGTCTGATGCTGTCTATCAGGGATGCTGTCTGACAGCTCCAGTCTCCCGACTGGGATGCTGCTACCCAGCAGATACTGTAGCCAAGCAGAATCTAGGGATGTGTTACTCCTCTGCCTTCCTCAAAGAGGAGAGGAAGTGTTCAGTAGAAGAGCTGGCTTCGGGGGTCGACAGACTCCTGCATTTCTTCTCTGGGAGCTTTAGCAGTGATGCAGCTAATGAGTGACTGGAGCTAAGGGGCTTTCTCCCTCTCCGAAGTTTCAGCTGGCTGCATTATCTGTTTAGTCAACCAGAGACAGGGAAGCAAAACAACTTGTGGGACAGAGATGACTCTTGGCTAGTTACAGCTAAATATTCATTCCCCTCTCAGCTTCTAAGAGGAAGAGCATTTCTGAGATACTTTCCTTTCTGAAAGTAGGAAAGGAAGCTATCATACCGTTTCTACTTATTTATTTATTTGAAGGGTGCAAAGCTTGGGGGGAGGAAGGTGGTGATAAATCAGGGGGATTTCCCCCCCTTATGGTTTTTCCAGCCTCCTCCTCCCTCATTTACATATCTGGCTAGTGGGTGATTTTTATTCTCAGCACGAAAACTGCAATCTATTTCAATGCATGAATGCAGCCCTGCATCTATTCAACACAGTGAAATAGCCCAAAGATTTATTGTACCAAATAAGAAACCAAGGAGAAGAAATGGGTTCTCTAGTCTTGGAAACAACCCTCTTTGATCCAAAGTCCTCCTGATCCTTTAGAGGAGGAAAGAAAAAAGAAAAAAAAAAAAAAGGAAAGAGAAATAGCCACACCACCATCACCACCTCTCCTCCTCCCAAGGGGAAAAAACAAATGCCAACTACCATCCCATGACATTTTCATTATCAGGAATTTTCAAAGACCTGACTTAATGAGCCACGATAGTTCAGCCTAAACCGTACCTATTAAGGAGGAAGGCACTCGCTCAGTGCACCTTGCGAGAACACAGACAGGCACTAAGTCAAAAAGAAATCTACGGAGAGACAGCCCTCCGCCAGCAAGACATAAATAATACCAATAAAATGAATACTCACTCTTTCAAGGACCAAGGAAGCAGCTTGCTGACAGCCCCTTCACACACAGATTGAAAGCGTGAGGTAAAAAAAACATTAGGCAGTCCCTGTGAATAGGCAGGATTCTCCAGATCTTCTTTTCATGCTTTTTGAGGCTGCTGATGCTGGAGGAGATGATGGTTACTTAGCTTCTCGGGTTTCTGTGCCTGCATGCTAAAGTGCAGTTATTAATTTCTCCCTTTGCACAAGCCACCGGCAGCAGCACGTCTCCAGGAAAGCAGGGATATTCCAAATAAATCCACTAATTCCGGCTCTGAGCGCTCCAACGTGCCTGCCTGCCAAATGTAACTGTGAAGTGATGTGGAAAAGTGAGCTGGGAGCCTCCCCTGACAGCTCTTATTGGGCTGATCTCGGAGGCAGGTCTAGCGCTTAGAAATTCATGTAAGCAGTTTTGGGCGGTTTTTTTTTTTTTTTTTTTTTTTTTCGCCCCTCTCCTTCGCACCCTCCCCAGCCAGCCTTTAACCCGGTAAGCACACAACTTTTCCACACACCGCGGAGCCACTCGTTCCCGGGGAGCGGCGGCAGGCGCTAACTCCGAGCCGGGGCATTTCCCTCAGTTCGGGCAGGAGGGCGCCAGGGGGTGGTGGTGATGGGGTGGCTGCTCTCGAAAAGGCTGGGTCCCCATGGTGCAGCCCACCGGGGCTGGGATGCGCCCGGAGCGGCGGGAGGGTAGGAGGAGGCGAGGGAAGGAGCCCCCGACCTCTCTGGTGATTCCGGCCGCCAAGGGGAAGCCAGGGCTGCGGCACGGGGAGGGCGGCGGGACGCCGGAGGGGACGGCGAGGAGGAGAGAGCCCGGAGAGGGACAGGGAAGGGCAAGAAGCAGCGGGGTGGGACAGGAGGCAGCTGTTCATCTGTGACTGAGCCTGCGGGAGACACAGGCAAGCACTCTGGGGCTGGGAAAGGCGTTATTTAAGCACCTCTTGCAAACAAAGCCCAGAGAAGCGCAGGCATTTAAATTTTCTCCTGTACTGTCTTAAAGTCAAGGGTAGCAATCAAATTTCAGAGCAGGAGGCTGAAGCGGCATAAAAGCAGAACAGAACCAAGACCTCTTCCCCCGGCAAGAGATGGCTGAAGGACAACCATGGTACAGTAAGTTGTTCGCCATCACCCCCTTTTCAAACCCTCTGCAAAGCACAGCACTGAGATCCTGTGCAGTCCCATGCTGGCAAGTACTGGAAGGAGGCTAAGGGACAGCAAGCCCCAAGTACCCCCAATGCCTGTTGGCTTCAGAGGGCTGAAGGTTGCTCAGCCCTCTGAGACTCAGCAGGACTCCAGGCAGGGCTGGGAGCCAAGTGTGCCTGGGGATGGAAGCACAGGAGGCTACGGAACAGCAAGCCCTTTGCCCACCTTTTTTTAGCAACTGAGTTAGTTCTCTTCTGTTTTATGCTACACATACCAGCTATTAGCAGATTAAATGCTTTATATTTAGGGTTAGAAAGCTGATCTACATAGTTAACATCACCTTCCCACCCTCCACACACCTAACATTTACCAAGAGATAAGGGATCAGTATTATTAAAAGCAGAAGGTGCAGACAAAGACAGGTACAGACTGACTCTTAAACTGATCCAACAGTTCACTAACAGTGTTGCGGATGCTTTAAGTGCACTCACTTTCCTCATCATTCTACAGCTGTAGACAAGCACTGAAGGTAGTTTGTTCAACTTTATTTGAAGGGTGGTCATTTTCAACTCATCTATATGACCTGAAAGTCTTGTAATCTTAAGAAATAAGATGACTGTCTTTGAAGATCCATCTACATCTACAGAAAGTAGAAAGTGACCCTAATATTTTTCTATGTAGTAATGCAGTATAATTTAGTTTCATGATTGTTAGTCTTACTTTTCATGCTGATACTATATGTGCATGCATGTGAGACAGTGAACAGCAGAAACACCTGCATGTGGAGCTCTTATGTGCTTCACTTTAACTTACTAGGGAATATAAAAATTATTTCAGGTAACAGGTGCACCTCTTACACTAATGTTCATTCTGCAAAGCCCCAAACTCAGAATACAGGAAAATATACCTGGAATTTGACATGATTTTCAAGGGCAATAGAGACACCTAAGTATTTTTTTGCTCCTCTCTGACCAAAAATTTACTTAAAAAACTGTGAGTCTGGCATGATTACTTGAAGTATAGATAAAATACACAATACTTGACAAGACAGACAGAGCTTTGAGGGAAACACAAAACATTTTTCAGTGCAATAGATAACATCAGTAGTGTTGCTTCCCTTTACTAGAGGTTCCACTGAGGCAGAGGGTATTTCTTCTCTTCCATCCTTCCAAGATGGAACACCACAATGAGAATATAGTTGGCATAAAAAATAAATTAAAAAATCATGTTTTAAGTCTTCGGTTTTACCCTGTGAATCAATGTGTTCTCAAACTTTAAGTTTCAGTAAAAGTAATTGCATACCATGCTTTCATTCCCATTGAAAAATATCTGATAAATGCAACCAGGAATAATTTGTGCTAATGAGAATAGGTTATACTCCTTTGTGTTTGTCTAGAGGATAAAAGCTAAATGAAAGAGGTTGTGCCTCCAAGTGCAACCTAAAAGTTTAGGCTTTGTTTGATTTCAATCTTTGACTTCTGCCATTTGCTCTGTTCAGCCTTTCTTGCATCTGGGAATGACTGGAGCAAATGCTATGCTCTTTCATCCTCAGTTGTGCAAGAAAGTGGTACCTGTCTTGTTAAAATGGATTATATCATCCATGGATTCCCCTGCTGGAGAGCCTTTAAGATGAAACAGTAAGTCCTGATGGGAAAAAGTGTGAAATCATCTTTAATTTAAAAAATAATAATAATAATATTGGAATAGCGAAATATTTACAGCTTTCTGCATCCTACCCAAACTTGATGATTTAATGATATATTTACACACACACAGTATCACATAATACTGAATATACTAGTGAAAAAATGTTTCCTCAAATATCTTGAAGAAATTTTCCTCATAATATATATTTATCTCCTAAATAGTTATTTCATTCTGCAAGCAAAAAGCAGCTCTGACTTCAATGTAAACTAAAAATCTTGATCCCATTTCACTCTAATGAATAAAAAAAATCAGCTGCAAAATCTATGCAGAGTGCAACCTGGTTCAAACTGGAAATCATTTTTTAATATTACATATTGTACAGAAAATTCACAAACTTAACATTTTTTGGACTAATTGTGACTGATAAGGGCAAAAAAAATAATCTCTGCTTTAAGAGAACCTGGGGTTCTCTTCCATATTATTTTGCTCTTCTGAGTAAGAAGGATTACAAGCCTAATGTGACTTCTCAGTCACATACAGGAAATATGTTTACATTCTAAAAATGTTTGTAATATAATGGAATGGCAAGCATCTTTTCACGGTTTCTTTTTTTTTTCTTTTTTTTTTTTTTTTTTTTTTTGCAAAAACGTTTGCGATTATCTGTAAGTCTTTGTTCTTCAGCATTGCAAAGCAGCATAATCAACTGTTTTCTAAAGACAGAGAGCCGAGACCCTACTGCTTAAAAATATTCAATAGAAATTACTTGAAATGAGCTTTTAAGGGGCAACTCAATCACAACAGAGCCTTACAAGGGCTGCTGCTGATGTAAATGCATAGCGTCATCTCATTTAAATAACAATGAGAAAGTCAGGAACTTGAAGGGGGTGGGGAGGAAGGTGAAAGGAAGCATGCTTGGAAGAGAAACCACTGTGGTAATTCCTCATATTCAGGTTTTATTCCATTATATCACCTAACAATCAGCTACTGATACTTTGAGGAAAGTAGCTGATGTCAGTTTAATACATTCTTTAGGGCCTGATCCAAAACTATCTGAAGTTAATCACTCTAGTGAGGATTACTTGATTAAGATAAATTATGGGCTTACTGCCTGCAACTTTTGCTTACAGGCACTTCTACTAGCATGCCACTTCAAAGTAATATTAATATAAAATTAATAACTAACTTGAACCTTCTAAAGCAGGTTTACATAATAGGCACCCTACCATTATTTTATTAAAGCTTTTGATGCAGACAATATCCACATGCTCTAGTTTGTGATTTTTGCTTACACTGAGAGATTATTCCTAAATTTGAAATGCTTCAGAAAGTTAGATTCCGTATTCCATAACTAAAAAAAGAAAACTAAGAAAACTATGAAAAATGGTAACTCCAAAACATTTCTGAATAAAATAGACTTAACAATTCACTTTGTCAGTACAGATACATAATTACGTTTAGAACATTGGCTCTTATCACCCTCTTGCAACCTTTAAAACCTGCATATACAGAGTTATCACTAGTTGGTTATCACAAAAAATAATGATCCCTTGTGTTTCCAAAGTCACTGAAGACATCTGTAACTCCAAGAGCTCCACTGTATAAAGCTTACTACTGATACTATAGATTAAAGCAGAGGAAAAAAATATAAATGGCTCAGGAGATAAAGCATATGGTTTGGAGTTTGTTTTTTTAAACTGATATAAATTTATGTTTCATTTCAACAAAGAAAAGCTAGAAGCAGAAACTTAAAGGAGGAATTTGCGAAGAAGTTACAGGTATGTCTTTACAGACAAAAATTGTTAAAATTTAACATCTAGTACCAGAACAGGAAAACTTGAAAAACCCCACAGAACAAACAGATAATAAAGCAGCATCAACTGTAAGTAGCAAAAGTGATTCTTAATCACCTAAAAATATTTTCTTTACCAGCCTGGCCTTTTGTCAAAGATATCTAATTAAAGTCCATTCCCTTGTTATTCAATACATGAGAAGAAATAAATGCATTGATTTTGACCAAGTTACTTTTGCCCTGATTAGTCAAATGCATTCTTATACCCACGTAAATTGCGTTTCCAGCCCATAGACTGGAGAACAGAAAGGTTTAACCCAGCAGCAGCAGCACTGGGGCCTGTGTGCCATTAGCACAAAGGCTGCAATACTTTTCCTATCCCAGAATTACTCAATTTAGTAAAATAAAACCCAACTAGTTCTGAGACCCCTTCACTGTCTAGAGACTTTAACATATAAAACCCCCAACTACTAATTTGTGTACCATACACACCAATGATATTATGGAGTGCACAAAAATAACACATTATCAAGCTGTATTACTCCTTGGATACCTGTTTGCAATTTTGATTAGTTGCCGTCACGTTGACTATTAGAAAAACCGATATTTGTTTCATATAATCAAACACTACAATAGAGACAAAAATTATATCAAGCAAGGCAATCAAGCCAGTGTTTTTTGTTTGTTTGTTTGTTTTTTGTATACTAATATTCTGGATACAATTTGAAAAGATAGTTTTGCTTGTAGTTTCAATATGCCTTGCCAATACAGGTATCTGGATCAGTTTCAGTAGCTCTGGAATTATTTTTTGCTCTACCTCAAGTGCCCTCTAGTGTGCAATAACTAAGGTTAAAATCTCCTCCCCCCCCCCCCGGGGGGTGTTTGTTTTTTTTTTTTTGCTAACAGCCACTCTTCTAAATCTCAGAGTAATGTGTAACACTGTTTTCTTCTCAGAGGAAAGAAGTTCAATGCTCACTGCATTAATTGTGTGGATATAAATGAATCATCTCTCCTCTATGTAAAATCAAATCACTCCCTTTGCTGTCAGATTTTTATTCTCATAGGTATTATTTAAATATAGCCCAATAATTCTTCTGGCCATTGTGCAAATGTTGATATACAAACAGTTTTCAGTGTTATCAGAATCAAAACAGTCTTGTCTGTCTACAAAAGGAAATTAACGTATTCATCAGCAAAATTCGACCCTAGAACAAGATTTAATATCAAGCCCCCAAATTATACTTCTGTGTCCATCCCCCCCCCCCAAAAAAAAAAAAATCTGGACACCACTGATAATCCTAGTTTTGAAAGGTATTTTTAGCTATTCTATACAAACACAAATTCCCCATTAAAATATACGGTAATCTGTGAGGAATGGAAGTACTTTTATATCCCTTTTCTTCATTAGCAAGTAGCTGAATAAGGCCTAATGAAACAACTTTGGGTCACCATTTCAGAACATAAGTGGCTCTACATGAATCCAAACAAAAAAAAATCTGAGATGTTCTGAGTTCTGTGCATTCTCATCTCTCCTTAACAGTATCTTTGCTCAGACCTGTTATGCTGATGTGCTTGGTCAAAACATCGATGTTACCTGGCTGGACAGGCTGCGGCATGCCTGTCAGTGGCAGGAGTTCTGTACAATGCTGCTTTTCTGCTGCAGGAGGCAATGCACGCAGCCAAGCAGGTTTAGCTGTTTTACTGCCACATCAGCAGGACAGAAGAAGGATACCTGACAACAGAAAGAAGCGGACACAAAAAGGACAAAAAGAGAAAAGATGCTGGGAGATAACAGTCTGGAGAGGAACAGTTACCAAGTGCAGCTCCAAGAACAAAGGAAAAAAAACTTTTAATGTACCTGCACAAGGTAGTTTCACTTTATATTTTTAAATAGCTGTCACTGACTTTATATTTTTAAATAGCTGTGTGTTTAAAAAAGCAGACTTAACACTTGGGGTACCCATCTGACTTTGCGAGTGTTAATTTTGGGGAAAACATAGAAGAAAGTCTACTTTCTTTACTCTTTTCACTGTGATCTGACTACAGTGCCAAGTATTCACTTTCAAGTAGGATTTACCAAAAAATTATATGATATTAGCAACCTTGAACATACTCTCCAAATAACACAGATTTTTAATGGACTTCTGAGAGCTGATGTAAAAGGAATGAGCAGATCGCAGGGGAGACGAGGTGCTTGCTAGGGATATGCTATCAGGTGAGGGAAATGAATCTTTTTGAAGTTGTAAAATCAGTAGGACTTCCTATAAGTGGAAAGAGCCATCATCTTTGCATCAGAGCTATGGCTTTATTTTCTAAGTGAGGTGCTGAGAAAAGCACCTGGAAACATGATTGCAAGCTCAGATTCTTCCCTATTTAGCACACTGTCTCTTCTGAATGTTGTCTTTGTCAATGAACTGTTCCGCATGCATTCCAAAGAACAGTTTTCTAACATCTCTGGCATACCTATGAGACTAATAGAAAACTAAGAAACACAGCATGTCAACGTGCAGTTTTTAAACACTTAATGGCCTGTTTTAATTTACCTTATAGTCAGCCACACCACACCCAGGCAATGTGATAGCGGTAATGCAAAAAACTACACTTTGGCAACAAGAGCCGGAAAGACACCTTTAGACTCCAGAGCAAGGGTAGTCCTAATGTATATGTGAGCAAGGACTAAATGGGTCTCAAGGGTGGTTTAGGAAAATGAATTGCATTCATTTTGATCAGTTTTGAGTAAACTTAATCCAGACTGAGTTCAACCTTTGTCATTACAAGGCAGAAATATATGGATGAACTGAAGATTTGAGGAACTGCTACAGCAGAAGCAGAATGTACCTGCTATAGATACTATTTCTATAACATAACAGGAGGAAAAGGCAGAAAAATCTTTCAGTGGCAAGGATATCTCCTTGCCATAAATTGAGTAAGTTTTAAAATTTGACAACACTGTTACCACTGTTCTGAACAAGAAATCCTCAGGTTTAGACCAATTAGTCATGAAGGTACCTTCTTCAGCTAGAGTAGAAATGGCCTATCTGGGGTCCACATGAAGATAACAAATGATAGCAAGTACACAGAATAAAGAGTGGCTGTGTTTACTAACAGAAGCAGAAGGAAGATGAGTAGCACAGCTCAGGTTTCAACAGGTACCACACCTGAAGAAACTCACAGAAAGGTAGTTTTGTATACACCATGAACCAAATCTAATGACAACAAGCTGAAATTTGACTGCTAGTCCATTTTTTTTTTTCCCCGTTCTGAATGCAATGACAGATTAGGATTATGTATTTTTCAGATTACTTCTCTGAAGATTCCTGTTCTGTTTCTTAACAGAATTGAGAAGATACATAAACTTATTGCCCATAAAGTGATTTTTTTTTTTTCAGTGACTGCTGACATCGTAGTTTCACAGACTGATCTTAAAAAGCTTAAAAGGCAAAATAAAGCATCTATTTCCCCTAAAAACATTCTCTGATGCATATGCAACAAATATCACTAATGAAGAAGAAAATAAATCATTTAAATCCCCAGGACTTAATGTTGAAGTACGCTTCTTTTTATGTAAGTAGCTAAAGAAGCAGAGCACACAGAGGAAGAATCATTTTGCTGAAAGAACCAGTCTTAATGTCAGTGATTTAGGGAATCAAGTAAATACCTCCCAAAATAAGTATTCCACAATCATTTTAGAACTTTGGTAGGTGGTATTTAATATTAAATTGTATTAAAATCAAGCAAATAAGTATATTTCTAGCACCTCAGCCCAGGATGTACCCCACAGGAAGCAACATGAAAATAATCTAGCTAATGGGTCTGTTATTTGTTGATCCTCAGCTTCTTTGCAAACCTTTTGAAGAAAAGAGGCGATTGTAAAAGGCAGTGTTCTCCATGAATTACTCAAGTCAAATAAGCCAATTGTGGCATAACTGAAGAAACAGCAGGGCCTGATTCACTATGGTGCTAATTTCACCAGTTTCAGCTTAATACTGGAGGTACAGCTTAACACTGCCATAAAAGACGACCCGTATTTTTATTTAAATTAAAACCTCTAATATTCATCTAATATTTATAAGAATATATAACAAATAATTGTGGCAAACGTTGCATAATAAAGATGAAAGGGAAATTAACCTTGTGAATTTCTAAGCTGAAGAATAAAGACCATTACATTAATAAGACTTAATTATATCATTAAATATTTAAAGCTATGTCCTCTAATAAATGTTGTTTTTATTTAACATATTTCTTTTTTTATCTATTACTTGAGTAAAATGCCTTTAAGATAGGAACAAAAAGCCAGCAGAACTGTTTCATTTTTGATGGCCATACAGTTACAGAAAAAGCAAGAAGGAAACCACATTACCTCTTCAAGTCAAGGTCAGTTTTCAGGACAGAGAAATTTTATACTTCTACCAGCCTCAACTCCCTGCCTGGACAGGCTGGTGGGGGGCTGCAGCTTTACTAAGCTCTCCCCCATCCCTCCTCCCCACCTCCCGTTAATACTTTTCTTTTTCTAAGACTAACTTGGCTCTATCCACAGTAATGAATTAAGTTAAACTAGCACACAAAGCTCATCACCATCCATGCTCCTAGCATCCCATTTAACATCTAACCCTACAGAAAACACTCAAACATCAGCTTCTAGCTTGCACTGATGAGTCTTCCCTTGGTATTGCTGACAGAAAACAGGTGCAAGAGCAGTAAGTGGAAACTAATGAAATCTTCAGGGAAGTTAGCATCTTGCAAGCAAGAGAAAGGGTCAGTTTGCTTGCAAACACTGTAAGGTACAAGCTTTGCAAGGAATACAGCCCACTCCATCCTTGTGCACCTCACAAGTTCCTCTCCTTATATTAGTCTCAGCTTATTTTCTTAGACTTTACTGTTGTTCTTTAAAGAGAAAACCAAAAAAGTTACAGTGAAGTCTTCTGACTCAATTCAAATATCAGGCAATGATACAACTCACACGAGCCAGGCCACAGTCCTGCCAGGAAGACATTTCTTCTCCAGCACACCTTTCAGAGCTTTTTGATGTCTTCCTATAGCACTTTACATGCCATTGGTCTCTCCAGTATATTCCAATTGTCCTACCTGCCTTGGCTGTTCCACACACAGTAGCCTGCACGTCTCAGCTTTCAACTGAAAGTCTATGCATTACATGTACTTGCAGAAACACTGCTTAAAATCAACTGCAAACACTGAAAAAAAAAAAAATCAAATCTACCTCATCAGCATTTCGGATTTATCACAAAGGCTACAACTTAATGGTTCTTTAGTATAAATTCTTTGTTTACAATCACAAATACGAGGCCCTTTCTGCTCAGCCATTGTGTTTCTTTCATTTTTTTTTTTTTTCAGGTAAGCCATTCTTTCTGTTTACCACAGTAATATTGTTTCTGATTTCATCCCTACAAATCCTGTTTATTTTTTGTAATATTCTTTTGACTCATCTTCTGTACATTGTGTTTTGTTGCTACGATTGTCTTCCCACTATCCCTCACCATTTCCCACTCATCTATCCATCATCACCCATACTGTAATTATAGCAATGTTATTTGCTGGTAGACAGATGCATAGGGTTGCTGGCAGGAATACTGCCATTATGCAGTGCAAATACTGTGCAGAATATTAAAGAATCATATGAATCAAATCTTAGTGAAAGAGTATTCTGAGAGTTATCAAAACTAAGATTGAAAAGATTGAACTAAGTCTGTTTTCTTTTGTTTACATATTAGACAAATGTCATCTAAAACCAGGTAACATTTATTTCCATTTGGCAGCTAAGAGTGTACTGGGATAGAAAGTCTTTTAATTAACATGCATGACACTGCAAATATAGACAGGTATAAACACATTCTCCAATATGTCCAATATGTATAGCTGCCAGTCAGGTTGTTACAGTATATTTTTCCTTTCAGTACACAAGTAAATAAAAAGTTTAAAAAGCAAACAAGTACTTTCACTTCAACATCTTCCTAATAAACTATCTCCTGAAAATAAGGTATTTGGAATAGCTACCAAAATGTAGTTTTCCAGTAGTATCATATTCTACTACTGTGTTTAACTAAGGCTCAAGAGGCAGCAGAAATAAATGGTCTTCCACTAACTATTTTTGAGCTTTGCTTTAAAGTTTTCACAAATGAGGCATCTGTTTCCAACTGACAAGGTTAAGAATCTGAAGTGACACTGTGCTTACAGTTAAAAAGACTCATCTGTAGAACAAATAGGGTACATAGTATCTACGGATCAAATGGATCATCACTGAAATACAAGACACAGAAGTCTTCATAAACACATGCAGAAAACAGCACAATTAAGTGAATACTGGAAGTCCTTTGACAACTGCTTATCATGTCACTACTAAAATTTCACCTAGGAGTGTTGCAGCAATGCATGGAAGCACATAAAGGGGTCCACTGCTGCTACTTGGTAAAGCTGGCAAAGAAAATGTGACGATGCTGCCAGTACAGAAGGAATGCTGGAACCATTGAGTTGAAGATGCTTCCCCGTGGTAATTTTGCCTTTCCCTTCAACTTCAGCATAAGTGGAAGATTCCCAGAAGCATGCCCCAAGTGCTTTTTCCTGCCAAGCACTAACCTCATAACTGATATCCATGACTGCACATATAGGGGTAAGTGTGCACAAGTGTATATATAGACTGCTTATACCATAGAGAATTACAAATGCTCAGTACATTGTAAGAACACTTCTGAAAAGTCAGCGGTTGCTGTCATTGAGAGTAAGATAGGATTCACCATTTGCTTTATGGTTCAGCCCAGACATGTTTGGAGGGGTGTATGGTTTTCACACAAAGCTTTCTATTAAAGTGCCTTCAGACAGACTTTTAGTCTCCACACCACAGTTCACTGCACACCCTTACCCCAAGTTGTCTCATATATAATTTAAATGTTTAATGCAAAGTACAGCTAATGTTAACAATACATATTTCTGAAGACAGACAGTGTAATGCTTTATTTCCTCCAGGAATAACTGAAGTGATCCATAAGCAAATATAAACTCAAGTAACACTGTCTGAAGAGATAAATTGTGCTCATCCTTGAAAAATCTTAGAGTACATGCTTCTCTTTCTCCTTCTCAACTAGGCAAAGTGCGATTTACCATGTGGTTTTCTTTCAGATGAGGTATTAAAAGCTGCAGTGCACTCTATTCTGTATTAGTATTAATGATACCTTTGGAACTGTGATGTCTTTGATAACCATTGTATGCTGCTGACTGATGGCTCTTTCTAGCCTATAAAGGTACTTGGATTTAGTAGGTTTGTGTGGGCTTAGAGTGGAGGCCCTGAGAATATTTAGAAGCTGAGGATTCTAAATTAATATCAAATATTATATCATTAAAGTTTATAGTAATACCATCTAAAGTCACTCTAAACATTCTTTGTCCATGCAGGAAATTATTAGTTATTATCCTAACATAGTTCTGGACATTCTTTATTGCTATTCATTCTCAGAGTCGATGGAAGAGAATCCACACAAGCAAGAGCCGAGACAGCAGAACTATCCTCCTTATGTACAATCTCTTGTACTTGCTGCAAGGGCCCCATTTTTATAAACCCTCAAAAGCAGCAATTCTGATAATTATATGACTAATATCTCCATTGTCAGAAAGTGGTGTCCTCCACATACAATAAACGGAGATGATAATAACAGCAACACTGAAAAAAAAAAAGTGTTTAGGAAAGGGAAATCATATAGGGAAGTGAAAACAGGATAAACTTAGAAGATTAATTTTTGGCATTTTTAAAATCTGTATTATAGCCTGTCGTATATAGCAAGCATATGTTTGTTTAAACAAGATAACTTTCAAACTAATTCCACATTCCCTTGTCTATTTCTTTTACCATACTAATACTTAAAATAATTGTGCACAAGAACAGTCTCATGTTCTGCCTCAAGATTTTAATAACATTATCTGAAGCGTGAGCATTGGTCATGAGCACAACTGGCTGGAGATGAAATTTGACTGCATGTGGGGCTAGGAACAGAGATGGCCGTTAGAAACCAAAGCTACAAACAGCTCAGCAGCTTCGTGATCAGTGCAATTCCTAGTAGAGTGCTCTTGACTCTGCAGAGCCACTTTTGCACTAGCATTAAGCACCTGCCATCTCGGCAGTCTCAGTAGAGAGAAGAGGACTGAACTGGTGGTTGAACTCCTCACTCTCAGGAGCAGCCCCCTGAGAAATGCTGGCAGGGCAACATGGGAAACAATCAGTGCTGCTGCCCACTGAACCTGTTCTAGGAACAGACAACTTCATTCCTGCGCTTGTCAGTCTGTCACCAAGAAAAAATAGAAAGGAAAATTAAAAGGTTATGATGTTATGTTCTCCAAAAATAGGATTTCAGTCATCAGGGAGGAGGAAAGCGCTTGGATGTTTTTACTCAGGCTCTGAAGTCTGCTGACATCTCCCTGTCACCAGTACTGAGCTTCCTTTTGGTACTGCTAAAGGTCATGGAGCACTGGGGGGGGGGGGGGGGCGGGGGGCAAGGAGATAGAGAAAAATAACAACAAAAACATTTGTTTCTCCTTGCAGTTCTTGACAACACTAAAGTCTTGCCTCTCATTACTGAGCTTTGTCTTAAGTCTATCAAAGACCAAAGGTTGGTTCCTAAATATGGATGCTGCTGAGTGAACTGGTCATTCAGGTGGCCTGATTTCTTATGTTTCTGGGAAAACAAACAAACAACAACAAAAACAACAGCAGGTTGTAAGACCCAAAAAGACTTATGGAAAACTGGACGGAAAAAAGAAAAACATCCTGTAAGTCTTGAATATCACCTGCAAGAACGAAGAGAAATTAATAAGCACTACTACTTACTTTAGTTAGAAGGACAGAGTTCAATGGTATCAATATAAATTGGAAGAAAATCCTCTGGTATGAAAGCAAAGAAAGACTAACACAGTTCTAAGGGCAAAGCAGGGGATAACAATATTAAGTCTGATCCTGGAACGCCAAACGGTAGCCTATAAGCACAGAGCAGTCAGCACTTCTGAGGGTCAAGCCTTTGGCACTACAACATTTGTGATTCAGTCGCTATAGATTAGGATTGATCTCCACCATCCCTGCTTAAAAAAAAAAAAAAAAAAAGAAAAAAGAAATAAATAAACTAACCTTGAAATTGTCATCCACACCTGGAGTCCAGCCAAAAAAGGTAGTGGAGACAATCCCTGGAGAAGTAGAACAAAGTGACCCCAGAGTTTAGTACAGATGCATCAGATGCATCAAATAAAAACAGTGGATTTTGATCTAATGAGAATTTATGTAATCTCATTTTTATTCAAAAACTAAAAGTGTAATCATTTTTCCCCCTGAAACGTAGAATTGCATCTGTCTCTGTTTAAAAACAGATACTCAGAGGGTATCTTAATACTCTTTCAGAATTGGAAATGCATAAAGGCATATTTGAAAGCAGAGCAGTTATAGAAGACAACGTTCTTATTCCATAACAATATGATAATATTCTGCTACCCGTCTTTGTTGCTTTTGGGAACAGAAGGAGCTTGAAGCAGCTTCAAAGCTGAGCTGAAGTAGCAAGCCATATTGAAGTTAGGAATGGCACTCAGCAACTCACTATAAGAGGGAATAACACAAGTGGTCAACCTTTTAATGCTGCATTGCAAAACAAATGAATTTGGGGTGATTTAAAAATATTTATTTGCCTTTGGTAAAGCAATATTCTGAGTTCAAATTAATAAAGAATTCAAGCATGCTGTAGAACTTGTTTCCTCAAAAGCACAAAACTACTTCAAAGTCACTGAAACTGAGGATGACAAAGACCACAGAATGTGGTCTTCAAATACTTAAAACGTTTACGTTCATAGCTTGCAGCAGTGTGTCCATAGCATATGATTTACTCATTTGCAAGAGGCAA
Source organism: Nettapus auritus (assembly GCA_011076525.1). Classification (NCBI taxonomy): domain Eukaryota; kingdom Metazoa; phylum Chordata; class Aves; order Anseriformes; family Anatidae; genus Nettapus; species Nettapus auritus. The sequence continues at coordinate 7,695,462 of CM021775.1, forward strand.
CATCTAACAGCCACCAAGTAAATTCATGGAAAGACGCACCCTGAATTCCCAGTGGTTAACCTGATCTCAAATCCTAGACATCCAAGCTTAAAACCCCAGAGTAATGCAAAGAAGAACACTGGGAAACCATGCAATAGTGTATATTATATACAAATAACAACAAAAAAAAAAAAAAAAAAAAAGTGAATCAAGAAGCCCTCAAAAATTCAACGCAGGGAGAGGTACCATATAAACAGGAATAAAGAGCAAGAAGCGTGAGGAATTGGACTGCTCTGTCAGTGAGTATATTGGTTACAAAATGCATTTGTGGTAGGCATAGTGTATTACCTAATATTTATCACATTTGATGGTCACAGGTGTTCCTACTTCAAAAAAGATTTTAGCAAATGCCCCTAACTGTGTGACATCTGGATCCTGTCATCACACTAACAAGAGGTAACTTTTGCCACTAGGCTCTGCTCTGGCAGATGTGCTTTTACTGCCACTGTTCATTTCCTTCCCTGTTAAAATGCAAAACATTAGCTTTTACTCAGAAGTAGATATAACCTGTTCTTTTCTGCTTCCACACTATGTTACTCAGATCCTTATATGTTGTTAGCCCTACCCCAAAAATACTAAATAGTTTTACTTGCTAGAATATTGGGTCAGATTATCAAGTAGTACAAAGTTCATGGACCTATGATTGACGCTTTCTGTTAAGCATCCTTAGCATGTTTTCCATGTTTTTGAAAGAGCAGTTAATAAAAAAGGTCAGGAAGGAAATGGAAAGTCTTCTGTAGAGCTGCAGAGAGAACAAGCTACTCTGAGGTAAGACAGAGTCAAGCTGGCCAACACTTAAAATATTTTGCTGAAAGCATTTAAAAAATAATAATAATAAATAAATCTTTTAAAACTTAGTGGTTTTGGAGCCTTAAATATAACTGAGTAAAGATTACATTTTCTTTAAGTCCCAGCGTTTCATTCAGCCCATCCAAAGGCTGTGTGGAGTCATGCCCCAGGGACCTAAGGCCCTTGCCAGTTGGCTTTTTATGTTGTCTAATCAGTCCTGTGCCACTGAATTTGTGATTTCATTAGGGATTTCATCGCCAGAATAATCTAACGCTGAGCAAGATCCCTGACCTCAGAGCCACGCTGCCTCATGGCTAGCTGCGTGCAGAGCAGACCAAGAGAAGGTTACCAAGCTGATGGCTAGGAAATCAGATGCTCGCTGTGGTTCAGTGAGTCCTGTTGAACACAGTACGGTTTTGCAAGAGTGCCTGTTTGCTGCAGAGCTTTTCTTGATAAAACCAGATTTTTGGGGAAGAAAACATGATGAAAGAAAACTTTTTTTTTTTTCCAGAAAGGTTTTTAAGCTAACTTGTACTTTTTAATCCCTTGCAAAATGAAACAAAACACAACCTAAAAACCATTAAAAATATACACGACTAAACAGTAATCTGTATTAAATGACTGTCCCATTTGTAATATGTACTATTTTTTTTAATATTAAGTGGCAGAAAAAGGCAAGAAACAGTAAGCCTATCTACTTAGAAATCCAGAGATCTCAAATCTAGAGCAAATAAAGAGTATTATGAAGTCAAAAGAAAATGTAGGAGAATGTTTTAACTAAAAATACTTCCGTTTTTATATTATTTTAAAAAGGGTCATAGAATTGAATATAGACCTTACAAAAATTGCAAACATCAAGGATTCTACAGTATACCACATGTCTAGGAAAATTCCAGTTTTATTCAATGTATTAATATCAGTCTGTCAGATTAGACAACGTATGCTGACAAGGATACAAATTCCATTCTGATCTGAGTTTCTTTCATATTAAATTATATAAAGCAATTTACACTTCTGTCCAATTCTGTAGGAAATTAAAACCTGTGATTATCATTTGTCTAACAGCATGAATGTTAAAAATTAAAGGCTTTAAATAATGGCCATCATGCATTTCAGCCATACTTCAAACTTTTAGAAAATAATCCATTTTTGGTAGAGCATCTGACAAGTTCACAACTTTTGAACAAGCATTATATTATGTGTCAACTGTATTCTTTTGTTCATCTCATACCTATCAATTTTGTTCATCAAAACCTAGGACTGTTTAAAACATGGAAGAAGTTCGGCATATTTGGGTCACTTATGGAAATCAACATATGGAAATCAGAACATGATTTAGCATTAATATACATAAAAATGACTAGAAATTATGCACAACAAATCCAGATCAGTTTGGGGCTTTTTAAACTTCCATGTATAATACAAAGCATTTTCACAGTGAGGGACAGAAAAATTCAGGTGAAAAAACATAATTACAAAATGGAAATCTAGCTTAGTAGAAGCTATGTAGGAAATAATGTTATTCTCATCACAGCAGGATATTGGTAAATAAGAATTACATCTATGAATGTTAATTTTTAAAAACAAAACCAAGCATTCTCACTTCAAATGCAAACTCCTATGCAGTTTTGAGTTCTGGTCAAATTTACTGCAGAGCTATAGCACCACCACATAAGGTATGATCCATTTTTTCAAAAGAAACAAAGAATAGTCAATAGGTTAACTGAAAGTAAATGGAAAGTTAACTACAGAAAGTTATCTTCATGATTTGAGAACAGCTGGAGAGAGACATTTGGAAAGCAAGCATCTTCTCACTGTAATTGTGGCTACCACACTCCTTCCACCAGGATGGGGACCTCTGCAGAGAAAGCGGTTGTTTTGCAACACCCAAAAGCACTGAGACATGAGAACCCAAACTCGTTCATTAAGCCATTTACTTTTGAGTTTTGAAGGAAGATCACCCATTGAGCTTTTGGTACTTTAAGGATGACAGCTTATCTCTGTTGGAACAAATCTGTACTACTCCGAAGCAAGGAGAAGTGTGTGGTTGCCTTTTATAGCTAAAGGCTATCTTTTATATTCAAATTCAGATGCATCCACACTACCAGTAGCTGCATATCTCAAGTGCAGACATGTCCTGACCTTTAGTGCAATATCTGCTACTGCTAATACCCGAGTTTCCTCGTTTTGTGCCTGGTTGGCACTAGAGACTGGAGCCAGAACAGAAGCCTACAAACAAAAAGAATATCATCAGGACACTGGTATACTGCTGCATGCCACAATGGAATAGACTAGCCAAGGCATTCCTTATCAGGGTCTAGTACTGTGCCATCTGCCACCACTCATTTATTGTTACTATTTTCAAAGAACTGTTCAGAGATTTGATTCCATGACTTAGATGCAAAGACTTTGGCACAGCAATGTACCTGCCCAAACTGGACACCCGCTACAGTCTTCTCCCACCCCTCAGTTAACTGAGAATTCTGCAGTTAGGAAGATTTTCTAAAGCCAATAGTCAAACCTGTGCACAAGCCAGAACAGCATATACCATACTAGAAATAGTCACCTAGTATTCATACCATTGCCTCATCTTCTTTCAAAAACACAGCCAAATTGTCTCCTTAATTTTCTTCTCATTTTTGTCTTTGTACTTAGCTACCTATAATGTTAAGAAGCTTGGAATAGGAGTGGAAGAATGACAAAAATCCATTACCATCCATGAAGGGTTTTTTTTTTGTCCTGCATTATTGCTTCTTCCAGGCTACCGTAACGCATCGATCTACAGCTCTTTATTCCTTGTGCGTAACCTGCACTACCTTTACTCTTTTTTCTTTTACATCATCACAAATATGACCTCCATGGAGAAGAAAATGCTTTACACATGCACCAGATAGGTTAAACTCTTCATTGCATTAAATGCAATTAAAAAGTTTCATACCCCATTCCAATGCAGGAAAGTGTAGCAGGGCCGGCAGAACAAACAAGCCACCTGCCTTAGTGTTCAGGTACCTAAGCCAGACAGTAACCTGACTGCTCTCTGAAGAGCAAAGCACAACAGGACACAAGATCCCTGGCTTCTGTCTAGCTGTATGCTTCAGATACGACTTCTATAGAGATCTACTGCTCAATGACCACACGAGCGCGGTGTAACTGCAGTTCTCCAAACCCCCAAACCACCCTCACTGCCTGGCCCTGGCCCCTCCTCAGCATGCTCAAAATGCAGAGCCCAGTTCCCCACTCGGCAAACACCTGAGCGCAGCTCACCCTCTGAAAGAGGGAGCCAAGCAAACCGCCGGGGTGCTGCAGCTGGGTGACACCAAACATGGCCACAGCCCCACCACGCTGGCACTTTGGCCCTGGCTATTTGAATAAAATGCCTCTTGCATCTCAGGTTTGCGTAGGGAGTTCAGCTCACACATCATCCTTAGCCAAAAATGGTCTCTGCTGCAGCAGGTGCTCAGGCTGGAATGGGATGACCAGGGAAGTGCAAACAACCTCTTGCAATACTGCTGCTACCCACACGATGCCAAAGCAACTCCTGGCCTTCTCAGAGGCTCACAAACAGTTGCAGCTGGAAGGTGACGTGCAGCATTTTAGCAGCACTTGCAGCAATACCAAGCCATGATTGCTAGGGTGTTGCTGTGAGTAATGTAACTCGAATTTGTGCTGAAGCAGGATGACAAACGTTTTGGAATGAAACAGTGCTGCCTGCACAGTTGAGCTACTCCTACTGAGTGGTAAATGGAGTCTGTCGTGCCCCCTCGTGGGTGGCAGTCAGCAAAGGATGCCCCCGGAGGCCTGGCTCACTGCTGAGTAGAGGGAAGCACACAGCTCACTCGGCAGCGCTCCTGCTGCGTGCTGCTGCTCCCTCAAGTGCCTTTTCCTTATTCTAAAATGAGCACATTACTTGCCATGTTCGACAGGTATGTTTCCCTTTCTTCCTTGGCATCAGAGCTTGCCTACAAACACAAGGCTAAATTCAGATAGTACTGTAAAAAGATCTGCAACCTTGCTATTGTCAAAAATCAATGGCTTCGCCATTAACGTGACTGTGAATGAAGTCAGCACGCATAAGTAACTCTCCCTGAAAATAAACTTCCCCAATCACACCTGACAGTGATTCAGATTTGCAAATCCATGCATACAGTGGGTGCCCTACATCCCCTTTACACTTAACATCACAATTTCACAGACTTGGTTCTGCTTGCAGGAACTTATTGCCCCATATAGCAGAACAAAAGAAACAACATAACACAGTCAAGGGACTGTGCAGTGTGATTCTAACACAGCTTAATTTCTGCTGCTTACTTTAATTGATTTGACATATTTTCCTCTTTCTTGACACATACCAACTCTGACTTTCTAAGGCTCAAGACTAAATTCAGAAGCGATGTGTAGAAGATAAGCTAGGTGTCTTCAAGTAGCTGTTGGAGTTAGTTTTATCTTACTGCTTAAAGGAACCAACTATGTGTTATTTAGCACCAAAGTAAATATACTTTGAAGCATGTTCTTATGAGATAAAGTTCTTCTTAATAAGATAAAACATGTTTTACCTGAGGAATATTCGAAGTCCAACTCCTTCCAAAGAAAGCAAAGAACGTATAAAACCCATTAGAAATGCAAACAGATATTTAGATTAAAATTATCAATAAATATAATGGCAAACAACTACACATCATTTTTTTCATATGTATTTGCTGTAGATGGCTACTTGAAATGTTCAACAGTTTTAACAAAACATTAAGTTGCACAAAAAAATTCTCAAAGTACAAATATTGCTCGAATTCTCCTGAACCAGAGTGCGGGAAGAGAGCAGGAGAATAAATAACTGACAAACAAAACCAGCGTCAACAAACGGCTGCCATCTCCTCTAAATTTGGTATTCTCAATTTTGGGGATTCATGAAACTACATGACACACTGCTACTTCGAAGCAAAAACTACAGAGTTGTCATTCTGAATTCACTACTGCTCATAATACTGCTTTGATTTGAACTACAAAATATGCAAAATCTAGCCCCTTAAACATGAACAATAAGAAGACAGAGGAAACGTAAATAACACTATTGCTGTGTTTTCCATCTTGTTTTGTAAGAGGAAAATACATTAGCAAAAAATAATCCTGCAGTCTGCTATACTGGCTGTCTTATCTATTTTTGTTTAGGTTTTGTTGAAATCAACACCTTCTATCAGGGTAAGAAATTCTGTTTCATTTGTTTGCTCATTAAGAACAAGAAAGTGCATAATCCAGAAAGGGTTGATGTACAGATGAAGCTGTCAAGAGCAATACAATTTCTAACAGTAGTTTCTCAAATGTGATAATTACTATTTATTTTATAGGCTTACACATGACATGCCATTATTAAAGTAACTCCCACTTCAGCTTTTATTATTAACCACACTTTTCAATCTCTTATCGACCCCAAGCAAAACTGTATTTTTCTGCACAGCAACAACAAAAAGCTCACACTCAACATTTACTTTACTAGGAATAATTCTCAGAGCTATTTCAACATTTTAAAAGGTGCCTCATTTGAAAATACTGATGGCATCCATTAGAGATTGAAATTGCCCTTTAGAATTGAGTGGATAAATCATCATGCTGTAGGGAAAACCAGAAGGACTTTCAAAAGCATTTGGAGCTAGTCCAGCTGAGATCCCATACAGATCAATGGGGGTTTTAGCACCACTTCCAATGGCAACAGCAATCAGAAGGGAAGAGCCACGCAGGCCCTTCATGTGAATTACCCTGCCTTTACATGGGGGGAGAATGGGCATAGCAAACTTGAACCTGGCACAGTTAGGTCAACCCACAGCTGCTTTCAGAAACATGAAGTAATCTCTTTGCTAAAGCTTTATGTAGTGGGACTGCAGTCTGTCATAGGCCCCCACTCAGGCTTTTTTTTTTTTTTTTTTTTTTTTTTTTGGCTGCAGACCCTCTGTCTCACCATTGATCATTACTACTTTATCCTCCTTTATTATTTATTTTTCCATGAGTATGAACTGATGCCCTGTCACAGCTCTGGTTTAAGCCAGTGTTCTGCACACAGTTTACCACTGCACATAGAAGCAGTACAAGTGTGCTGTCACCTAAAGGCTGTGAATGCACAGTCATGCTGGTGCCATACCCCTTCATGCCTACAGTTTTGATAAACGTATTAGTATTTGTGGGAAAATCCAAGCATCCACAATGGTAAAGTTCCTGAACAAAGGAGCAGTAATGAATGTAAAAGGTGTGCACACGACAATAAAAATAATTATCCTGCAAAATTTTGCTACAAAACTGTGGACACAACTGTGTTCAGTTATGGCCAGCAGCAGGGGAGGTGGCCAGAATCTATCTGCTGACATTTCTAAGACTTTTGTTCATTTCCTTCTTTTTATTGATTTCCCTGCTGCACTTGTTTTGATACACTTCTAGTCTAGTCAATTTTGCTGCTTTTTTCATTAATTGAAAGTCATAGTAGAATTTTTAACAATGTTAATTTTGGGTGAAATAACATTTTTTTTTTTTTTTCTGAATTACTATAATTACATTCAATGCACTTCTTTATTGCAGCCTAGCGTCCAGATGGCTCTGCTGAAGAAATGGAAAAGCTAATATAATATAAAAAGATGAAAATTACCAGTAGATCTGATATTGTTTAAGTACTGAAGATTTTTTTTTTTCCCCCAGACAGATAAGGTGCAATATCCTCAAAACTAGCACCCATATTCTCTGATACAGAAAAAAGCAGAGATTTGTAAACCTTTAAGAAGCACCTTTGATGTTTAGGTTTTTGTATTCCTTTGATCAGAGATTAGTTGTTAAAAAGGCAGCAAAAAGGATCGCTTACTGATACACAATGTTTAGTTCTTAAAGAACTCAAGTGGAAACAGTGCCCAGCCCCCCCCATACCTGATTTGTTGGCCTCCACAGCTGAAATGGAACTCAATTTTAAGCATGAATAAGTAGAACACTAATCTATAATTTCACCTAAAACATTTCCTAAATGATCTCTTTTATTTAACTGAAGGGAATATGATAAACAGGTCTCAAATGAGCATTGGCATGTTCTAGTATGAATTTCATTATACCATTGAATTCTAATGTTTCAGGAGAGGTGTCACTTAGAACTTAATTAATATTCACCAAAACCCAGCAACCGTAACAAAATTCAGAACAGGATATAACACCCATTTCTTGCTGCATTTGTCAAATTGCATTGTCAGACACTGGAGTCTGAAACATAACAAATAGCAAAAAAACACTTTCAGTCCTAAATGCATTTCTTAATAAGTATTAAGTTTTTGTTCTTAAAAGCAAGATCCCTCAACACAAAATTATCATTGTGAGACAAACAGTAGCTGTTACATGGACATGGAAATGGGATGCAGCTTCCTGAGATTGCATTCAAAGGAAAAACTGAACTGACACTTCATTACTGTGTTAGTCATTCCTTTTTTTTCCTGTGCAATTGATGGCTGGGTTGCATTATTATTATTAACTTTATTTCACACTGCTACGTTATGCATGCAATAAAGATACATATGTATCTCACAGAGGTATTTTATGTAGTCATTTAGAGCTGCATCATAAGATACATGAACAAGGAGAACATAATGAAAATGTACACAGTGGGAAAAATTGGTTTGTCTTTCCTCAGAAGGTTTGACTTTGCAATTTCTGCTACGTCATTTTTCTCACAGCAAAAAGAATTTTATTGCTTTCTTACTTCACAACTATGTTATGAGGCTTACTTTATTATGGTTGGTAAAGCGCTTTAATTTTTTGGATGATTTCTTGGACGAAAGCTGCTAAAGAAGTGCAAATAATTTCTATTTTAAAAATAATTTTAACCTCAGAGTTGTACTTCAAAAATCTCAAAGCTCTTGTGACAATCTCGGGGAATATAAAAGACTAAGAATTTGGATTTAAATATGCTATCTAAAGGGACGATTGGGATTCTCCCTTCAATAGCGCTGAGGGTGTCAAAAAGATTTTAGTTTAGGCAACCACCTAAGTACAGAATCCTTAACCACATTGATGACAACAGCAAGGACAGCTCTTAAGGCTCTCAGTCACCTCTGTCCAAGCTCTCCCACAACACCATACCACCTCCACTTTCCTCCTCACTTTTACTGGAGTAAAAATGTCACACTAAATTACAAAGAAACTGGGAGGAAGAACCAGACAGGAAAGAATCTAACCATTGAAATATCCGAACTTCCTCCAGCCCCTCTTCTCCACTCAGGTACGAAGAGATGGGAGCTGAATCATCTGAATGAATCTGTGAATCATAAGCCATTAGTGCTTCAGACCCAGCAGTGGCACAGGGGAACCACCTCTCTCACATGGAGAGGGAGCTGTAGAGGCTAATCCTCCTTTTTTTCCTCCTGTATTTTCAGATTCACTGTGAACTACCTGAATACACTAGCAGCTTCAACTATGTTTCTAGTATGTATGGACAATAGTTACTGACAAGCATTCACTCTGACAAGTCTATCAGCAAAATAGCTGAGAAGCAAGGGGACTCCAAAACCAGAATCACTTCTCACTTCCAGCACTAGGCATCCTTCTCCAGGTCAAGGGAGCAGAGGGAGTAGGCGGGGATGGGCAGCCCTGGAGCAGCGCAGAGCCCACACCATACGTGGTGACACCATGGTGAGGCCAATCACCTGGCTACACCGGAAAAATCTGAGGCTTTTCATGTATGCAGGAGTCCAAACTGGTCCTCTTAGTGAAATTTTAAGAAAAATCATTACCGCCTTCTGTTATGGGTAAAGCAGGTTGGCTACAGTATTTACATCTCGCTAATTATGTTATTTTGTCAAGTGGATCTCATTCAGTCTGAACTGAGATGTTGCCCCCACATCATCATCCTGCTAGCTCGATATCCAACTTCATATAGCATGACAAGGTAACATTTTTGTGAACAAGCCTAGTGTCTGTGATCTGCTTTCGTATGAAATTAGTTTCTTCCCAAATGCCTGTTATTCCAGTTGTTAAATTACTTTAAGTCATGCTCCAAGGCATGTATAGTATACTACAATCAAATAGGAACAACACTTTGCATATCATTAAATGCCAAATTCTTTTTTGCTACTCTAGAAGCAGAACTGCAGCCAGAAATGTGTGCTTTCTATGCTTCTTTGCAATTCCAATTGCCAAGTGAACATAGGCTGGGGAAGCAGTGCTGCCAAGTGCCAGTGCTGCATTAATATTGTTATTATTCTCTGGGAGTGAAGTATATAATGCTATTTTCTCCAAAGGCATTATTGATACCAAGGATAAGCATTACAATTTGTATAATTATTGCAGTGCCCACAAGACTCCATGTCATCAAATATTTATCCAACTCAGAATAGTTGAGAGCAAGTAATTTTAAAGGCCCTGCTGGACCTTTGGAAGAAAAAAGTGATCAGGTAGCTTATTCAAAAACACAATACAGTACTGTTACAGGATGCTTGAGAGATATTTGGTCTCAGAACAACTTTGAAATCTCTTCAAATTACTCTTCTTTATCTATGGCCCTCATCCACCCCTCACCTTCCCCACCAAACCTGTCTAACTGTCTAGGTCTCCAGTGCCCTCTACTCACTTCACATGACCTGTCCCCCCCAGTGTCCAGTGCCTGCTTTTTCTGCTTTAGGGTTCTCTTACACCCATACCTGCCACAAAACACAGTTGGTAATGCCTTGTTCTGATACTATTTGGTAACAGCAAGACATTCAATGACAACATTACTGTTTGTCTTTTTATTTTTTAATGGAAACAGCAGGATGCCTTCTGAAAGATACTGCTCCATTGAAGTATATATTCTGAAATATTACTTAATGAGAAAGACAAGGCATTTTGTCTAAAACCATATAATTGGAAATCAGTTGCAACTCTTTCAGGCTTTTCTTCCAATCTTTGTTTGAAAAAGCCTTTACCTAGACTCCAAAAACAAGGCAGACTTAAAAAAAAAAAATCCTGTACACAGTTAGAAAAAAGTGTAAGTCACACAACTTAGAATAGCCATTCAATGACACCTTGGCCTTCAAACTCCACACTCCAGTACACACTGCACTAAATTCACAGGAAGTGCCTGAATTTACTAACACAAGCATGGGATTGTGTATCTAGGCCTTATGCAGCTTTTGGGCTTCAGGATCAGTGTTTAATCCAGTAATAAATTGATGTGCAAAAGAGGTCTCATACAACCTATTTAACATATACCTACTGGTGCTCTGAGGATTAGCCTTGATTCACCTTCTACCTTTTCTCAATATTTGTTAGTTTTGAAGTAACAACTGTACCAAAACTTTGCAGAAAACATGTTTCAAACCACAACATTGTTACTACTGAGTATTGGGTGTCAAACTGCTACAGAATGAAAGTCTTGATTAATTAACTAAATTATAATGAATAAGAGCTGACTTGACATCTAACGTTTAGCAGTGGACACTAAGTTACATAGCATTCATTCAGTGCGAATGTCCTTGAAAAATCCGTCCTTTTGACTATTCTGATTGTATGAGAAAAGGACTTTGCTACCTCAGTAGTTGGCATTACTTTAAGAAATGTGCATTTCTAAAAATTAAGTTTGTTGAACTACAAAATACTTAAGGCTTCCTAAGTCCTTATAAATGCAAATGCAATTGCTCCATCCTGTAACAGCTCAGAGAACGATACCGAGTCATTGATCTTTCTTTTGCTTTCCTTCCTGCCTTTCTTTGGAGACTTCTCCATCTCCTTCTCCCCAGCTCAGGGAGGTCAGCTGCTCTATCAGCAATAAAAAGAGTAGAGCAGAGCCAAAGCTGACACCACGCTGTTACACTCCTTCGCAGTTTAAATTGGCTCATAAAAGGAAAAGTGCCTCCTTTTTAGATGCAACTAATGACTCTTCAGATGAAGAAGTTTGATGTAACAGCTTTAGTACATGACTGATATTTATAAAACCAAAACTTCTGGAAATACCAATGACGACAAGCTTTTTTCCCCACGCTGAAAAAGCAAGATAATTATCACAAAACAGCCATAGATCAGAAACAACCAAAACACTTGAAATGCTTTAAGACTGCATGAATCCTTTCACTCTGCACAAAAGCATCCTGTTTAATCTAACTTGAGTGAAACTGAGGCTAAGAAGAACGCAGCCTCACACTGCTGGGACTTCCTGGCAGGAAGAGTAATTGAGACAACTGGAAGTCAATGGCAAGTTATTCAAACACATAGTGCATGCTGTTTAAGAACACACACAGCAAAATACAGCATAATAGTTAATCCTTAATAGAGTAATCCTGCCCGCTTCTAATTCAGTCTTGAAAAGACTTGTATCTGGAGTTGTTTGAGTAGATAATATTAAAGAGATCAAAAGCAGGACCCAGAAGTAACACTTCTTCGGACACCAGAGCAACTTAACAAGGTACTATGCAACTACAGCTTTAGTATCAGCACCGTAGGAGAAACAGTGCGGTTACAACTAGTGATGTTGGCAACACCTTGCATTACCATGAATGGAACCTGTCATCCCTATAGTTTAGAGGTGTTTCTTTGATCTCCTACCATAACAAGCATAGGCAATGTTACTTCTGCAAGTATCTACATCTTTTCCTTCTGTAGCTAGGTTTGTGCATTTAAATAAGCTATTAAATATACCACATGCTGCCTTCTACTTTAACCCCATCCCCGTGCCCCCAAATTGCGCTCTATTTCTAACAAAAACTCTGGAACTGGAAACATGATAAAGGAAGCAATATTATGTTCTTACAAAAATAAATTAAGAAAACAAGACCTCTTTTCTCTTAATTGGGTTCTGATACAAATCAGATCTTTGAGGAATATTTCCGTTCAAAATGATGATAACTTGAAGGTCACTTTGGAAGCTGCATCACGAATAAAGTTTTCCAACTCCAGCAAGGTGACATAAAGCTAACTCATGCAGAGCACATAGCCCAGGACTTTACCATACTGAAATATAATCTGTCAGAAAACTCAAATGATTGACTTCTGTTTTATTTTAGGTAAACATCTGAATTTATTCCAAGGCAAATCTCATGTACCCACCCACTAATTTATATTAATAAAAGCTACTGCTAAATAAGTAGAGGATCACTAGTTTCTAATTCTATTCTCCTGTTAGCTTGTCTTAACCAAAGCTGTATCACAGTAATTGCAAATGGCTTTACTATCATTAACATTACTAAACTTCAGAGAAAGCAGTCTGCAGGGACATTAAAATAAGATCAACTTTGCAAAATTAAAAGACTCAACTCGTCTTTAAGGCACTGTAATGCTCATTAACAGCAATTGTTTTCTGGTTGAGGGTGTCTCTTGGTTGTAAATCAGGGAAGACGCTACATTTTGAGCTACAGCACACAAATCAACTAGCTAGGGCTTCTAGGGAGGAAAAGAAAAAATCAGAGGCTGGTAAACAATTCAGCTCAATGAAGAGGTATTGAAATGCACACCCTTGTCAACCCAGAGATAAGATTTACAAAAAATACCTCATGTCACATGGTAGCAATTAGGAAAGAAAACAATTTCAGAATAGCCTTCTGAGTCCACACGAGCAGTTGGCATTGTAGTTTTGTATGAAGTCTCTCCCCACTGATGACAATTTTGGCTTCCTCTTACTGCATCCTTCCTTGGGTGTCAAGATCTCTGCCCTTTCTGTAACTGATGCTGAGCAGCATACAAAAGGATTGCAGAACTTGGGAGCAATCAGCACTCTAAGGAAAATAATACATGCTGCAGTCTCGCCATCCTAACTTTTTAAGTTGCTCTCTTGGGACAGAAGAAACAGTTTTACATTTTTATGAGGAAACATATTGCCATTATTTAAAAGCAAGGTTGTTCTTGCTTAAGTTTGGAACTATGCTTTAAATTTATTTTTCCTAATTGCAAACCAAACTTTTACCCTTCTTCAGAAGCAGTTGCAAAAATCCAGCCACCAATGTATTCTTTATGATATCTTATGCCTATTAAGAAGGAATAATGACTATGCAAAAAGGAAAGGGACACCTCTGGAAATACACTGTAGTAAACGGCAGACCTAGCAGGGAGAATGATTAATTAAAAGACAACTCAAAATTCAGGCTATAAAGCAAAATCTCACCCCTGAAGAACAAGATGCTACAGAATAAAACTTAGAATATTTGCTAGGACAATTTTATGATGCATTATTATAGTGATCAAATCTTGAAGTTACTTCCTTAAATAGAGACAAATTTGTGACTTCTCTAAAAGTAACGGGTTAGTATTCAATATGTTTACTTGTAAAGTGTATGATTTTAGTAACTGATTAAGCAGACAGAGTCCTGGCTAACAGCAAAGCTATGAAAGTATTCATTACGTAACACCTTACTTTGCAACTGATCTGCTGTGGCTTCAGCAGGTTGGTTTTTTTGTTTTAGTCTCCATAAGGGAAGGGCTTAAAAATGCAGTCCAGTAACTTTTTTTTTTTTTTTTTGCACCAGCATGGAATCAGGTCCATTAAAAAAAGGAAGTTCTCTTCTTGTTTAGTTGCCAACTAAAAGGCCTCCCAAAATAATAAGCAGGGAGCTGACGCCAAGAGGAGTGAATATCATATCCTCTGTCCACCCAAACAGGCTTTGTATGAGTAGTTCCTGGCACTGGTATTTTAAGTAGAAAACTGTCTTAATATCCCTGAGGTTGAAGCACTACAACATTCTTTAGTACAAAGGTGAACAAGGAAGTTGCCCTGCCCCAGCTGTTTAAGCTGCAGCAACTTGAATAGGAATTTTGAATGAACTGGGCAATGATCTCATCTACTTCATCAGATCCCAGTAAAGAGGACTGAGCCTTTCCCATGGCTGAAACTTGCTTCCAGTTTCAGCCATGTCAGTGAGCCCTTTACCCTGGAGGGATCCTTCTGCCTTCTGAGCAGAACTCTGGGTCCTCTTGGTGGCATCTCACACAGAACCGAAACAAAGCCAGCTCAAGGCTTCCTAGGAATTTAAGCAAAATTTTACTTCTTCTACCTAGATTCTTTAAGGTAGTTTAAAAAAAAAAAAAAAAAAAAAAAAAAAAAAAAAACCCCACCCCCACCTTCCCCCACAAAAAAAATATTTTTTGTGGGTGGGGGAAAAAAAAAAAAAAAAAAAAAAAAAAAGTTTAATAGCATTTTAGAGGGTAAGGTGGGAGGGATCAGGGACCGAAGGATCTTTTTGAGATATCAGGGACTGAAGCGGAACCTTTCTGTCCTTGGTCAGCCTACTTCTTTCCTGATACTCCCCTCCACTCTCCTTTGGGGATCATAAACTCCTCACATATCCTTTCAAACTGCCTTTTATATTACAGATGTGCACCCTCAAGCTTTCTCCAACCTCTACAAAATAGCTTTTCTTCCCTTTCTCCTCCATACCGTGTACCCTTCTCAACTCATTAAAGATGGGGCAAGAGCTACAGCCTTCTCTTACTTCAGGAAGTAAAAAGAGCTCAGATGTATGAGCAGAGCAGCAGCTCCAAAAGACTGGATTCATAACTGTGGTAGAGGGAACAGCTGAAGCATGAAGGAGTAGTAAGAGCAAGAGCTCTAACAATAGTACTAAGAGCTGAGCTGGAAAAAACCAACTCCAGCCTCCTAAAATATCAAATTAATTTGTCCTCCCATCCTAGACTGCAACTTACTTTGCTTATGCCTTCAGCCTGTTCTGTGCAACTCCCAGCTTCAGTCATTCTGTACCAAGCCATATCATTTCTTGAGACTCTACTAGGTCCTAATGATGTGGAATATAATGTGTCACCACTGACTGCAGCTAAGAAATATGTGAAAGAAAATGCTCAACTTTGAAAGAAAATCCTGTCTTAGCATACTATTAAACTAATCATGTGAAAATGTTTATTTGCTATGAAGTCAGTTATTAAACAAATTGGTCCATGCTGCAATGCTACAATACTCTTACATGGTGACTCAAGATTTCTTTAAAGTTATGTTGAAAAAGATACACTCAGCTAATGAAATTAATGAGCTTTAATATTCCCTTGAAGTACAGATTTTCAGCACAAATTTACTTCATTATCACAGCTCTGTAAGCCTTGTAACACATAATGGTCACTGATCCTATCCAGAACAGTGAAACATTGGCAAAAGTTTAATTGTACATGCACCTACATTTTAAAGCAAATAAGGTAGTCTTGCACACTATTAATATAACTGATGTCTTTTATAATTAAAGGGATAATGTCAAAAGATTATCTGGAAAGTATTTTAATTAAAGTTCGTAAATTACCGTTGAAGTCATCATTACATGGAAGCGCAATGAAAATTAGATGCTTGGTTCTGCATCAGTACAGAAACAACACCAAGTTTTCCAACAGTTGTCACAGAGTCTCAACTCTCACATGTCAAAGCACCTGATTTAGTACAAATTAAGTGCTCCTCATTGACTTAACAGACCTTGTACTGTAAGGAAAAGAATCAAGCAAGTCTTGGGCACTGCAATATGGACTTGATTTTTGCTCTAAAGCAAAAGATTTAGTATCTAAAATTCACACAAAATGTCATTTTAAGAAGTTCATAAAATATATATTCACATACAATACAGTATTAACACTGGAACACTTTCTATGGACACCAGTTTTATGAATGGGTAAAGAGGAACAGAAGGACTAACTTCTCTTGAATGCATTGCCAAACAAATTCAAACCCATTCCAGGAAGTCCATCTGAGAGTGTGTTACGATAGCTCAATTTATTAAAGGTTTACAAGATCTTTGGATAGTACAAAGACTCTGGCAAGTAGTTAACAAAACTAATAAAAACACATTTTTCATCTAGACAGAGAAATGATTAAGCTCATCTATTCTCTTTTTATAAGAAGTGAATAAGAACATATATTTTGTCTACCTTGTCAATTTTAAATTATTCGAAGCAGCCATATATGACATCAGACTGCATTTCTAGTTTCCTCTATGCTGCTAACATATTTATTCTTATATTCTCTGGACCATTCAAAGACTGATAAAGGTCAAAACCAATAGTTTAACAAAATAGTTATATGGATGAAGGTTTTAGAGCACTGAAGTAATGTCCCTGAATGATCAGTATTAGTTTTTACAAACACTGATCAGGAGAACCCTGAAATTATATCCCCAGGTGCTACCCCTCAGGAAGCAGTAAATGCCCATGGTTTTGTGCTATTGGTCAGGATAAATGACTAAGCATTTAGAGCAGTAATAACATGCATGTAAAATTGTGGAATCTGAAGGCAAAGGTGTTTTTCTTTGCCAACCAGAGGACCCTCAAAGTAAGCAGGTAAATTTAAAGGCAACAGACAGACCATGAAAGTTGCATGGAAGGCACATGGTGCCAGAGCTGGGATGGGGTGAAGAGAGGCAATACACACTCGGTTCTGTCTTTTCCATACCAAAAAAAATGCTGCTGCTGGGAGCAAGAGCCCAAGAACCTCCCCCTCCAGCCTGCAGGGTAAGGTGGCCTGCTACTGCAAGTTCTAATGCATCAAACTATAATAAGTCCACTGCAAATAACTAAGTTTCTTCTATTAGTTTCCTTCTATCAATATGGAATTAACGTTCTCCATAAGCAACTTCAAAGAAAAGCACAAACTATTTGTATGAACTATTTTACCCTTTATTACTACAGTAATATTCAGCCTACCTTGCCACATACTACAAGTTTATGCTATTTATATCCAGGTCGGACAAATGAGACTACTTTTGTATTTCCCTTCCTGTAACAGTTGCCATTATACTTGCACTAGATTCATAGACTGCAGTGAATTACAGAAAAGCGCACAAACCGAAGTGGACCTTGACATGCTGGAAAGGTCACCTATGATGGCTTTCACGATGGGCAGATGCTACACAGTTCCCAGGTATCTTCCTTTAATAGCTTCATTAGGGAGTCAACTCTTACCAGCATGACTTCACCTGAACAATTGTCATGCAATTTTTATGTGACAGGCGTCTTTTGAACTTCAGTAACAGCAGGAATATTTTTATTACTTGCTCTGTTAATTCCTCATGAGTCAGCAAAGTTCAGTTCTGTTCACTCAGCAGAAAAAAAAAAAAAAAAAAAAAAAACTTTACTTTTTGTTCTACAAGTCCTGCAAGTGGAGTTTCCCTCATATTAGCTCCTGTAATTGCTGTAATACAGCAGTTTGAAATTTCAAACAAACAAAAAAAAAGCACTACTTTATATCACTTTACCTACCTTCTAAATTAAAATTACTGTTCTTGCAATGATAGGCAGAGCAAAGGTTAGACTGTAAAAAGCTAGTTGACATACAATTCAAGACATTGCAGTTTATTACATGATATTCACCTCCATAACACAAAATACCTTACTGATGCAAAAGCTGAAGTTGAGATATACCGCAGCGATGAACATATCTAAATGCAGTGTTTGAAGTATTACTGATTTTTATAGCCAGACAGAATATGTTGAACAAAAATCACTGTTCTTACTGTTTTTGGCTAGCTCATTTACAAGAGTCTTTGCATTTCAAAAAAGCATTTAGTGGGAAACGAGAAGGAACTGATCAGAAAACAGCATACGTTAAAACTGTTGCAATCCAGAAAGCAGTGTTTAAAGCACTCACAATGCAGAGCTACCTTTTCCAGTCAAAAACCCGAAACTTGGAAATTGTCCCTCTCCATCTCAACACTACGTCTTTTTCCTTTTGATACTATTCTTTGAAAATTCTTGACAATTCTTAGAAAATTCTTACAAGTATTTTTAACCTTTTTGCTTCTGAGGCTTCTGCCCATACCTTAGTAACACCCTTCCAATTAATCAGTAACTTTAGTTCAAACTGGTAGAAATTCTTTTGCACTTTATTTGCTGTTTTTTCAACAGCAGTGTATAATTAGCACTCAATATTTACTTAATTAATTCTATTTCAACAAAATAAATTTGGATATTTATCAATCTCAACTGAAAATATGATATCGTCTATTCAGTCACTAAGTATATTCACTGCATTTGTATTTTGTTGGCTTTCTTAGAATCCTACTGTATTTTTCTCATGCTGGGATAATGAGTCTTCTAAATTGCTATCTGCAATAATTTTCTTGTGGAATGGTTTGGTTTCCTCTTTTTTCCCCCCTTTCATTTTCTGCTCTGAATAAAGAACCCTATAGTGAGATAGAGATTGCAAAGAGAAACAATTCAGAGAACACAAATCACTACAGAGCTTGGAAGAGGATAAAACTGACAGGTTCAGGGATCACAAATGCACCAGCTGGTCATTTCAGTTGTATTCACACCAAGTCTTATTCCAAACATTTGGAGAGTTTGTCAATAACATCATTAGTTTTCATAGAATTTTTTGCTTCTCTGGGTCTGAATCTGGCTGCTGTGTCCTATTGAGGCCTTTTGTCATAAGCACACCATCCATTTCGCAAGGAGCCCATTCTCTTCTATGAAGACTTGGCTTTCTTCTTCCCTCCCCCCCCCCCCTTAAAAAAAAAAAAAAAAATGACTACACTACCTGGGAAGCTTTTATTCTCCTCTTTCAAGTATGACCATTTTCTTTACTCTTTGGCAGTTAACTCTTCCTCAAAGTCAAAGCAAATGAAGATGAGTTTTACTTCAGCAAATTGTTTTTTTTGCCCTGTAAGAGTCACTTCAAGGAATACAAGGTATGGCACAGATCTCCCCAGGAGGAGTAAATTATAAGCCTTCTAAATTTTTCTCTTCCACACTTAAGTGATGACAAGATCAACAAGACATTCAGCAGGCACCAAACTAACTCAGTAGATTTCCTGTGGAGTCAACCAAGTGCAAAGAGCTGATTTAAAAGGCTGAGATTCAATAAAAATATGACAGACTACACAGAAAAAGATGATGCAAGAGCTTTTAGTTATCCTGCTCACCCCACCAGAACCAGTTATACAATAATTTCCCACAGACCTATGGATTTGTAGAAAACTGTTTCATTTATGCTGGTATTTCTCTCAAGCCCAGTTCTGCCCCAGTCAGCTTTGTAGGTTTTCCCTTGTGTTTTTTTTTTGTTTTGTTTTGTTTTTGTTACTCCAGTAATAAGCTATTGACTCCCACTGAACTAGTGATCACATTGATAGTCACATCCACAAGAAAAATGCTCCCAAATTAGCATTGCCCCGAGCATGAAGGGGCAAATGCTCTTCACCTAACATTTGTGCAATGTTTTTTTCTTTTTCTTCAAATTCTCCCATATTTTTCTAACAGGAAAAGTAAAAAATAGTAAATATTTGTCAATTATTTATAAAATTAGTCATACATCTTAGGGTCATTTAAATCTCAACAATACTCTAAAGACTTTGAATCCTTTGTTTTCTTGAGACAACCATGTCATCACCAGTATTATTATTCCTTAAAAGATTCTCTCCTACTATCTTCATTATGGATGAAGAAGTCCCCTGCCTCTTCCTCCCTCAATACCAGGTGAGTTTCTAAACATGATGGCATCAGTTGTGTTACAAAGAATTGTTAAATTCTTCACTAATTGTCTAAAATCCATTTCAGGTCTTCAGGAAAAGAAAAAGATTTAGATAAATCCTCCATAGAAAGAATTAAAAGCAGTTTTGAGAACTCCAGGATGTCAGCTGCAGAAGGCATGATCATAGAAGCATTGCAGTGCAGTTTTGGAACAAGATAAGTAACCACATCTTTCCCTTATTCCTGTATGATTTATAATGCGAAAGTAACTTTAAAATTCAAACTGTTTTGTCTTGATTCACAGTATATACAGGTAGAGAGAATTTCTAAGCACCCAATTCACTTCAGCCCATCATATAAACCCCTTCTATAAATTCAGATTGTTCTTATATTGTAAGGTAGTTGAGCAGTATGGGGACAGGGAGGAAAAAGAATAAGTGACCCAGGAAAATAGAGTATATTTAATATAGATAAATTCAAGCTCCCCTTTCCCTTCCTCCCTCATCAGGTTCCAGGGAAAAAGTGATCCTTGTCAGAGGACAAGGGTTCTGAGAATACATTAAAAAGCATCCAAAGATATAACCGTTCATTCACTGAGATGGTTTTCTGCTTTTTATTCCTAACAAGCAGTCAATTAATAGAATGCAATATTTTAAGACAGAGCAACTAATAAGGCAATTTAAAACACTAAGCTTCAATAAGGCTTAGTTATAAATTAAAATGACTAAAATGAATCTCATCTTCCTTCAAAGATGAGCAGAACTTAAACAATGCAATCAAATACCAAATGAAAAGTGGGGTGATCTTTCTCACTCCTTCTCCCCTACAAGACTTGCACTAGCCTGTACACTGTGCCAACACTGTAGATCATTAAAAGAATTCAACACATCGGGCCACGTTTCTTATTCCATAGTACTTTTTACTTGCCTGATTTAGCATGCTGCTAGATTTTTTCCCTGAGATTTGTCATCATTTGGCTCTTTGCCTTGTTTTCACTTGTGCTTTTACTGATCTAAGGAATCAATAGCAGTATAAGCTGATTTTTAATTAAACAAACTGATCTTATACACATTATATCTGGTATTTATACACACAAAATAAAAAGGTGTAATAATCCACTATAAGCCTTACTCAAAGCTTTCTGAAGCAAACAGAAAGACTTAATTTTCTTGAACTTTGAATCAGGTCCTGGAAGCAAAAACCCCCACAGATCTATTCAGTCAAGTAGAGAAAGGAGATCAATGTTCTTTTCTCCCTTGGTTGGTCCTGCCCTGACTGTTCCCAAAAGAAAAAAAAATAAATTCCCAAAGAAACAGATGCCCTGATATATTCAATGAGTGCTCTGGAAAATTATCCATCCAAAATTTCAGATTAAGAGTTAGTTATGATTAAAAATGAACAAAGAACATGGAATATTAGTTTTACAGTCTTTTTTTTTTTTTTTTTTTTTTTAAATACTCTGTGATTTAACATAATATAATTTCAGATGTGGTCTCAGAGGATGCAGAACAGAGTGCAAGAGAAGCAACACAAGGTTGTAGTACAAAACAAAGGCCTAGGCTTACAAATACTCAGAATATTAGCAAAAAGCTGTGCAATCAGGTTAAGGAAGATCAAACAGAAGACAACGTTCAAGTGCTAGAGTTACCTTCAAGACTATTATGCCCTGTAAGCACTGCAGTCACACACCACTTTTTCTGATAGAGGCACAGAAAGAGCAATGACAGATAGATGAACTGCAGTTTCACTCAAAGGATATTGGGGTAGGCAATATCATCACCACTTCATATTGTGGAAGCCCACAAACAGGACTTCTATCAGCATATTCTTCTCAGAATTTCCTACATGCTCCAAGGCACAAAAATATTTCTAAACAGTTCAAGAAAACAAGTCATGTCAAAAAAGCTTCCATTATCTCCTTTTTTTCTGTGACTACTCTCACACAGGACTCATGGACTAGAGCTGTCCCTAGGGTCTGTTGTGCTGCAAGGGCTTTAAACCCACCTGCTTCAGTCCTCTCAAGGCTACAGGCTGTGGAGAGTGAAACACTGGGAACAAATGCTTAAAACCCCACCCCTGAAAAATGTTTGAGGTCAGGATTTGATCTACCTATGCAGCATCAGCGCCTAGAAGGGTTAAGCAACAGGTGGCTTTCAGCGTTACATGTTCTGACTTGGCTGAAGACAACTCCAGATTCAGGGTGCTGCATCATACCTGCAAAGAAATCCAATGGTGAGGTGCAACTTCACGTGGCATTCTGCAAAGGCACTCAAGCCAGGGTCTACTATTCAGAGTTAAAAAAATAAAAATAAAAATAAAAAAATTCTTCCAATTTCCCCCATATGACATACTCTGCAATTCTGTTGGTGGGAAATAATTTTGTGCCAATTTAAACAGGATCCTATAAAAGCAAAAAAGTTGTTTTCTATTAAAATCTACATTCGTTTTCTATTACCATGAGTATTATTACCTCTAGATATAAATTCAAGATCCTTTAATTACAGGCATATAACTTACATAAGAAGTCATATCTACCAAGTAATTACAGACAGCTCTAATGTATATTATATTGTTATTAAAGTAAAAAAATCCACTAGTAGAAATATCAGAAGTGAAATATAGAAACATCCAGCATTCAAAGAAATAGTCAGCATAGACAGAAGTAAAACAAGCTAGATTATTCAGATTTAAAATACCAGACCATGATTTTCACACAGAAGTTACATGCAACAACAGCATGCTGCTGCAAGTTTCTAATTCAGATGTAGCTATCAGCAAAATTATTCAGTTCTCATTAAAATGAATAAGAAGTAAACCCACTTTGTCCTGAAGATCAGCCAGGAAAAAAAAAAAAATCTTAAGGAAAATATTTCCAAAAAGATCCAATGCCTAGCAAGATGATGGAAATGAACACCGCTATACAATGAGAGCATAGCACATTAAGCAATATTACCTAGCTTCTGTTCTTCAAAATTTGTGCATATCTACTTGCTATGTGTCCTCTTTTTAAGCTGGAGACTCAGAATCCCTTATAGTGTGCAACTGTACTGAGACAGAAAGTGACCTGAAGACAGACAGGCCCTACCCCAGACAGATTAAACAGGCCTGTAAAGTCTTCTCTATTAAGATAGCAGCAATCCAAGCCTGAATATTTTATCCAAGAATTCGTTCAGCCCACAAGAGATAAATCTGGATGCATAATGACCACTGAGGACTTGGACTCCCTGAAGTCATGCTTCTTCATTTACCTTAGTTTAAACTGCCCCATAAATTGTACTATCTAGTCATAAACCACTGCCGTTTTCATTCTGCTTTCAAAGTCAGCAAGGCTTACCCTGAATTAATGATGAGCCTTAATGAGATGAAAAACAGTACAGATTAAAAAGGATCCTAATACTTAAAATTGCATTTTAAGGCTGAGCTGCATACATTTTAAGGTAGCTGTTACTTTAGAGTAGACATGTAGAAGAATATCCAGGAAACATTTTTTAAAGCTATTTCTAAGAGCCTTAATTACAGGACCATGCAGAGGCAAACAAGTGAGGTAAAATACATTTATTAGACATATACCAAAAGCTTACAGCTATTTTTCTGCCCAAATAATAATAATAATAATAATAATAAACGTCTAAAACATCAAAATCCCTCCCCCTGCTTGGAACAAAACCAGAACTGTCAAAACTATTGGCAAGATGATTGTGTTCAGACTACCCTTCTAGTTTTGTAGGCTCAACCCCAGAAAGCTGTGTTAAAAAGCATCCACAAGTCAAACAGAGCTCAAAGCCATCCATACCTGTTGAAGCCTGCCCTGCCACACTGTCCTTCCAGGAAGGCGACAAGTTGGCTACTGCTTCAGAGGCTAAGCCAAAGAGGTGCGAACTACCTTAAGCTTGTATGCATACCTCTAACTTTGTATTTTTATAAACCATTGCCACTGGTGAGTTTTGTCCTGGTATTGTAATTGTCTTTTTATTGCTGCTTAGTTTTCCTGTTAAGGTAGATAAAACTCAGAACTTTTTTTTTTTTCCTCCCCTCACCAACTTCATATGAATATCTTTTTTTTTTTTCTATCCTCTTTATACAGTGAAGTAAACACTGCAGACTAAAATACCCAAGGGTTTATTCTGTCTTTGTGTGAGAATCTTTGTAATCTTAAAGAAATATCAACAACATTCATAGAAAGATTAAAAATCCATTTTATTAGTAACCTTCACAAGTACCCTGCAAATATAAGGACTGTTAAATTTTACAGGGCAGTAACACCCTAGAAAGTGCTTGGAATGTCCATCCACCCCCACAATGACTAGCTGCCTTTGGTTGCACCTTGGTAGGGAAATACACAACATGTATGTCAGACTATAAGACGAGAAGCATGCTTGTTTCAAACTCTTACTCCACAAGCATTTTTATTCTGGCAAATTCAAAGTGTCATCAGAGTGGATTAAAGAGAAGGAAAGAGAAAGAGCAGGGGAGAGAAGGTAAATTAATTCCTCCATACCAGAAAGCCAACTTTCAGTCAGCTTTTCCCTGGGTGTTTGTATCTGCAAGCCTACTGAGGATTCCAGCAGAAGAAAGTCTATTAATTTTCCATGTACTTGTTGACGAAAAAGCTATCAGGATTATGGGTTGAATATTTCTAGTGTAGGGAAAGTAAGGGATGCAATTAATCTCTGAACTAAAATATACCTCTTTTCATTAATCTTTTATTGTAAATGAGCGAAGTAATTGAACCAGTACCACACTGTCAGAATAAATGCAGTGCCAGTGGGATATGCATGAGAGAGCACATACTGATTGAGTATTAAATATCTAACGGCAATAATTTATGGTTCATTACCTCTTTTTGGAGTTCCTTAGTTGCAGAGTGCTTGAATTTTAAGTAGACAGACTTTCAACAGAACTGCTTTCAAATGCTGAACATAGCAAATGTGCAAAAGCCTCAGCAATCTACTTAATTTTAGTTCTGCACTTAGTTGAGCCAACCTCTGCACTGCCAGAAATATGCAAGCTATTTGCAACTAATGCAATTAAAGATGCAGTGATGACTATCTCAAGGATCATAATCTGGTTTCATTTTACATATGAGCAGGAAGATGTATGTGAGCAAACCTCATGCAAAAGGCCTTATTTGTTTTCATATGTGAATACTTCAGAAAGGCTGCTTCCTAGAAATAGGAGCAAAGCATGGCCACTTAACTGCCACTGTTACATAGAATAACTCAATTATGAAGGAGTAGTCACTCCAACTGTTTAACAGGAAAAGTGTCATGCAACCCCTTGCATATTTTTATGTATAAATTATTTGTTATCTCTGATGACTAGATTACTCCTCACAGCATTATTTCTATAGAGAATCGTGGCAATGGTGGGAGCATAAGGACCTGGCTTCTTGCGTCCCAAACTCTCCTCAGACTCCAGGCAGAATCACTGGCAGAGGAAATGTCTTCGTGAACTTGGCACACCACAACTTTCTGTACTGGCCTCCCAACATTCAGACTGCCCTGCTCTTTCAAGCATCAACAAGAGTCAGCCAAAACATCAGTAAATGCCTCAGTGTTTTTATACCTTCTTCATACCACCTGTTTGTAAGCGTAACTGACTAAAGCAGAGGCAAAACAGGAGTCAGTCCAGACACACAGGTTGTACTCCTCTTTCCAAGTTTTACTGTGTTGCCTACTGGAATTGGTCCTGGCATGCACAAAGCACTCTGTGGATTCCTGAGCCTAGTGAATTTTGCTCATCTGCTGAAAATTAAACTGTCCTATTCAGACATTGCTCACTTGGCAACAGACTGCTCTATGTTTACTGTTTATTGATTTTTGTTAACTGGGACTATAGAGAAGAAGCATTTCAGTTTCAAAGTCGTCCCAGAGGACACTGACAGGTTACAATCATTTATACTGTAAAAAAGCTTTATGTTAATTGACTCTATATTTACATATTAGGAATGCATATTTTAATCTGTTTTACATGAATAACTTCTCCACAATGAAGATTTCATTTCCTTTTTTAAAACAATGTAACTACTTGCCTTATTTGAAGAGACAAATCTCTTCTAAATTGTTTTGACCTTTCCTACTGTCCTTTCTCAAAGTGGAAGTTGTATCTGCCTTCTCAGTTCAGGAATTTATCTCTAAAGCAAAGGGATGAACTCAGCTTCAAACTGAAACCGTTCCATTGTGCTCCTTCTGGTTTGGCAAGTCACCCTATCTGTCTGTACTTGAAGCAGCCAAATTCTTGACTAGTTCAACTAAATTATTTCAGTCAAAACAGATGAAAGACCTAGAACGGACCAACTTCAGCAATACACTGGAAAAGGTCTCTGGTCAAAACTAGAGAGACATGGAGACATCCTAGACTAATTACTAGGAAGGTCAGGACATTAATCTAGTCTATAGCAGAACTGCCTGAACATGGCATTCATACGTCTTGGCAAAAGCGCCCTTGGCTTGTGAGCATCCTGCTGCTGTTTAATACTTTGTTCTCAACCTTGGCAAAGTTTTATTCTCTTCCTACGCAAATCTTCAAGTTTGAAAGAAGCTGCATTAAGATGAACTAACTTCTTATCCAGCTCTAATTTCATCATCTTCAGATCAGGGCTCAGTCACCACAGATCTGATGCTTCAGTAAAATAGCAGCCATTTATTCAACACAGCCTCTGGCCTCAAGGATTCATTTTTAGATGCAGAAAGTTTTTAGAAGCGATCTCCAATACTTAGCTATATCTTACAAATGAAAGCTTACAGAAGTCCGCATACATTTAAACCATGATTTCACATCAGCATAGGGCTGGAATTCTTATTTAATTCTTGGGTTTGGAAGAAGGTTTGCTGTGATCAAATCTATGTTTACTGCAAAAAGTTTTGTTACAGAAACAAACCTCTAGCATTAAAATAAAATATTTACCAATTACTTAATTTTCCAATAAATCCTTCACTCTACATTTGACCTTATCAGTCAACTATGTCCCGATTTTTTCCAAGCCCACACTTAAGTATTAAGAGTCAGCGGTACTGGGTTCTGAACAGAGCAAGACAAAACTTTCCTCGAAGTACCCAATTTCCTTTGCATAGTATCCATGCATTTTCATACAGATCTAGCTAATACAGAAGATTGCCACTAGCAGAGATAAATGCTTCTGTCTTAAGGCCTCTGCTGAAATCCTAATAAGGAAGCATGTTAGATTTCTATTTGTCAAGCTCCACATTTAAAGCATTGCAATAAAGCAATTAAGCATATTCACACTGCAACCCTGAAAGTTACTGTTTCATTTCTTCATTCTCAAATCACTACTATTCCTCTAATAAATAGGTGTCCTCTAGGGGCTTATCTGTTACTGCTCTGTATCTTTACAGCACCTGTGTAGCAATCTTCTATTGTGTTCTGAATTACACCCTGCAGAAATCACTTCCTGCCACAGAGACAGACCAATTCATTTCATGACTACAAATCTATATTAATGCCTTTTCTATAGTTTCAAAGATGAGTCCTCCCATTTGTTACTCTTAAGCATATCAAGGCCTGTATTTATGGAAACACAAATATATGCAAAGTTCACAGCAGTTTTTATTCTAATAAGCAACCACCTGATGCTCCATGGTCAATACAGTAAAAGTAATATGTGCATTATATTACAAAGATATATCGGCAGAGAATCAAAAAAGTGACAGGTGCAATGGAACAGCTACAATGGGATACTCAGTTTATATTTTTCCTCTAAAAGCTATTCTAACATCATAGCAGCATCAGAATGGAACACAGTAGCAGAGTGCACATGGAATTTAATTTTGAATGATATTGAAAGGTCAGTACAGAATTACTCAGCTCATATTTTTGTGAAGATAACATGTGTGAACTAGTTATTTCCTCCCTTTAACATATAATGACCTTGTCCATTGATTTAATGAGAAAATTATACATGCTGTACTCAGATTTAACTAACTCTCCAGAATTAAAGATATAGCAAAGGAAGAAAAAAATAAAAAGGAATGAGACTGAAACCTCACACTTGCAACCCAACCATCTGGTGGAAGAAAGCCCAGAGACACCAACACAGTGACCTGCAGAGCCTCTGTTATGACACCTGCTGGAGCAGAGATGGGGGAAGCTGTGCAAGAGATTGTTCTGCCTCAGGTGCACTGACCTTATTGATGTGATATGTGAACAATGCATATGGTTAAAGGGCCAAGTCACACGTGCTGCTGGTAGCAAGGAATGGAAAAAGACAACACCATTTAAAACAGTGAAGTGTAATTATAACTTGAAAATACTACTATAACCTTAATTACACTCAAATTGCTTAATCTGTGCCAGGGCCATATGTCTTAGTCCTAAAGGCTCCAGTAGTATCCCATGTCACAGAAAGAAACACCCATTTAATTTAAAAAATTTAAATTTCCAATCAATTTAAGCATTTAAATTGATCTCCTCAATTGCTTTAGCAAATATGGAGACCTGATACCATTACAGAGTATCCTCTAATGCTTAAAAGTGGACAAAAGTGAATAAGGACTCCTAATTCTCTTTCTAGCTCTGATATAGCCGCTGCATAACCCTATGTTCCTTTTATTCTTTATGCCTTTAGCCATCTGCAAATTGCCAGCATTCAAAAGACTGGAAATTTGTATGATTAACAACCCTAGACCCTGTAATACAGAACTAAATAATATAACAAAGAAATGATCTGCACTTGCTTTCCACTGCTTCCTAGTCACAGCTGAAGAAATCAGTTTTGAGATACAGAAGCTTAAATTGATAATTGCTCCAGTATCCCTTTCCCTGCTGAGATAAATCAGTTTGGACATGCTCAATAGAACTGCTCCCAGATTCAAGAGGCAGAAGACTAATTACAGAGACCTCACTAAAGGATTTAGTTCTTTTGCTTTATTTCAGATCAAATGTGATCATGCTCCTCCTATAATTGTCACATACCAAAAAAAGTCTTCATATGGCTAAAGCACACGCTCCATACAACACAGCCCTGGATCAAGGGACACACTGTGCTCAAGTGGCACAAGTCATGGTCTCCAAAACTGATCCCACCAAGTCAAGGTAGGACAGGGCTGCAGTTGTGTCTGGGACATCTTGATACCCACAGTGGAGCACAGCACCGGTGCTGTTCACAAACCACAGGTTGCTGAACAGGCACAGGCTGAGTACTCTGGTTTGGGCCACGGATACTTGAGGAAAAAGCTTCAATGCTGTGGGTTTTTGTTTGGTTGCATATATACATGGTTTTATTTCTCCAGTTGCATGCAGGTTGTTAATTTCATAAGTACAGTGAGTGGAGAGATGAGATTAGAAAGGGACTTCTGAAGAGGAACAGACTTCTACAGGGGTCCACTAGGGGAATCTGTTAGAGGCCTTAATGGCTGATGATTTTTGTAAAATTAACTTAAAGCATTGTGTGTACAGGTTACCTCAGTAAAACAACTGGCTATTCCACTTTATTTTGCTTCAGAAAAAATTAAAAACACGAACAAAACTAAGATGACTGAATATTTAGGTTGTTTCTTGTGATGTTTCTCTCTGTTTCTCAGAGCAAGTTATTCACACAAAGATAAAAACTTCCCAAAGGAAAGTGCTGGATTCGATGAAACAAAAGAAAAACAGAAGAGACAAGTAGTCATGCTGAAACTCCTTATAGGTATCAGCCTTATGCAAACCTGTCATCTGAGTAAGAGTAACAAGGATAACAAGGACCAAATCTGTGCTGTGGTTTTAGGGGTCCACATATGTTTCTTGCTTATGATCTATCTTCCAAATAACCACAGTGTGGCAGTGTGGGATTTATTTCCTTAGAGCCAGATGACAGCTAATGAAAAACAAAAGCACATATGGTGGATGACAGGTCCTCTAAAACAACTATTTTGTTCTACAGCTCTGCTTCCATCAGGCTACATCACCTGTAATCACAAACATGGCCAGGCTCACATTCTAGAGTCTCTGGGGGTCTCATTTTGCACAAACACTTCTGAAAGCAAAGGTATAATAATAAGTGCTAGGTTACTGGCAAAAGCCACTGAGGTAGCGCATTGGGATTGTAGAAAGCTCTTTAGTTCTGAAAAAAATCCATCATAATCTAACATTTTGTATTCAGTGAAAGACGTCACTTTTGACAAATTAATGTTTTCTATCAGAAAAAATAAACAGAGAAACCATAAAGGAGTTTCACCATCAACGAGTGACATGAAATATTCCTGGCCTGCTCTTGAGTATTTCTGGATCATTGCAAAAATTTCACAAGCAGGCCTTTAATTCTGAAGGAAGCTTGTGCTTGAAGGTCATGGGATGAAACAAATCACTTAACATTTACATAATAATTTTAAAGAAAATAATTCATCCAGTAAGACTACAAACAAGAAACTATTTATAGAAAGGGTTACATGGGTTTTATTGACTGGTGTGTAACAAAACTTTCTAAAGTTTTTTTTTTTTTTTTTTTCCAACCTTAAAATAATATGAAATCATGCAAAGCTGCAGTAGTTCAGGCCCTCTAAAGATTGCATGAATTGTCATTAAGCTGTCTCAGGGCCTGTCACCATCACTACTTCATGCATCTCATGGCTCTCAACTGAAATACTGATCAAGTCCAGTACTACTGTTTTTTTTTACAATTAAAGTTTCAAGGTGATATGCTATGGCATAACATTAAGCATAGATTTCATTTCTCCTTCATTAACAATCAACCTTACAGTCAAATATCCATTAACATGAACTGCATAATACAAATCAACAACAATTTCAAATGCTTTATATTTCACAATACTCTTTCACCAGATCTAATCCAGTAGTACTCTAGGTCTCTAAAGTCTTCATAATACTTTTCATTTCTGAAAGGAAGCATTTTTATTAGACTTTTTTAAAATCATCATTATTATTCAACATCAGTTTCTTTATCATCATTATTACTCTACATCAGTTTCAAGTCCATTCCGTTTCTGGATTACAGCTTTCCTCTAGCATCTCTTTCACCATTTAACAAACAAAACCCAAATCTGTCCTCTGGATCTATATTGTGTATTCACTAAAAGACACTGTTCTAAACTAAAATAGCAGAATCAGATATTGAAGGCAGATTTCCTCTGTTCCATAGGCTGGCAAATACATCAAGTAAAAAATCATAAAGTGCACAAAAACAAACAATAACAGTTGGTTTGCTATATATAGCTTGACTTGGCAATACAGGCCATTGACTATCACCCATTGAATAAGACAATTGCTGAAGGATTATTTTCATAATTAAGATCTTTTTTTCTCAGTCCTTTATTTATTTTTTTCTCTGAAGCACTCAATCTGGTATGCACATGTAACACACTGTTATTCAATTCCAGAACAATGTTAACTTGTAAAGAACAAAACAAAGCTATTGTATTAATAATGCTCTTCCTACCAATTCTGACTGGAACCTTTCAGGAGTTCAGATCTAACTACTTTGCTTGGATATGAACAGTTCGATTGCTTATACTCTACAGAGTAGAGGTGACTTTGTCATGCTAAGAATCTGTGCTTTTTGATGTTAACTAACTTCCTGTAAAATCCTGTGAATACTAGATAAGGAGGGTTTTGCCTGAGAGCAAAGGCTGATAAGTGAAGTGTTTCATTAAGCTCAACTAAGATTCTGAGAAAGTTACTGATGCCTTATCTCAAAAGGACTATATGGTTAGACTGCTATCTCAGTAAGAAGCCCCCCTTTTTCTCTATTCCAAAGCCAGAATCTAACCATTTTTAAGCCAAACCACTTACAGCACGCAGACAATACCACTCATTTAACATAGTTTAAATTCTAACATTTCTATGGCAGATTAGACAATATTTATGACAAAATCCAGAACAGTACATATGGAATTCTTAAACATTTTAGACACAGATGTCCTAACATTTCAAACATTTCTCCATCTTCCCATAGAAACGTAATTTCTGAAGTACTGCTTTCATTACATAGAACTCCTCAGAACATATGCGAAGCTATTTTCCAGTACTTTATGAAATCTATTCCTTTAGGATACCATTTGCATCCTAAGAATTAGTGCTATCAAGCATTTGCATGGAGATCATTAATATTTAAAGTGGTACATAGAACATAAGTAATTGAAAAATGTGCAGTCTTAAAACACACGCAGACCCTTCTCATATGGCCTTTTGCAAAGCAAGTAGCTCTGCTCTCCCCACTGTTTAATTTTAAAGTTCTGAAGGCTCCTGCTGCCTAGACAGCACAAGTAATACCTTGAGACAGAGTCCTGAATCCTAGGATTATTTTGAGAGAATATTGACACTGTTCTGGGAATGCAGTAGAAAAAAGAACCCTTGACCACTGTGCTGTATAACCAAAAGGCCCGCTCTCCTTCCCGGAGCCCATAGTGCCCTAAACACAAATCTGAGGTATGGTCTGCATGCCTTTAGGCTTAGCAGCCCTTCCATACCTGTTCATCCAGCTCGCTGCTCGGGGAACCTATGTATCGCACAACTCAAAGAGGGGCTTAGTTCTCAGAACTGTGCTCAGCTAAGCAGTTCTTGAGAGCAGTCTTCAGTTTCTGACTCCATAACATGCACTGTGGTCACCCGGACTTCTAGAGGACTTGATTTATTGTTGTTGAACTGACATGAGACTGCTCTGGGGCTGCTGCTGAACTCGACTGACCTCTCTCCCCTTGTGTAAGTTGCCTCACACATTGCTGTAAGTATAGGCTTAGTCAAGAAATTGTAATTATCAAAACACATGAAACTGGATATATAATTTACACTTGATCATCATGCTATTTCATTTTCATGTTGTATTTTTCTCATTTTAATTAAGTTACTATGCTGCAGATTGAAGTTAGATAGCATTCCTTTGCTGCTCTTGCTTAAAGCAATGCTCTAAGGTGTCCCACTGAAATTGCTAAATTCCCACAATGAGGGATATTTAATTTTTCCTGCCAATTCTGACAGAATTAGCTACCTTAACAAAGGGTTAGCATCTGTTCTGAATTATTCTCCAGATCATGTTTACTTCCAAAATAAAATAAATATTAAGAGAAAAAACATTTTCTTAATGTTTTTCTTAATGCAAATATTCTGTTTTGAATATACTTCCAAGATCACAATGACCAAAACAAAAACACAGACATGATCTCCAGAAGTTTTGTAGGTAAGCAAACTAAAAAAACTAGGTAGTGCTGTATTTATTTAGAATAAGTGTTTGTGTTCCTCAAATACAAAATAAAGTATTGATTTGCAACTGTTACAAGATCTGTTTCCTCTAAACACAACTGGCTTAAAGCACTTTCCAGAGTACAGTATTGTTGATCATCAAATAGAGCATATTCCTACATCAGTAGTGTGGGAGGTAAGATCATTCCTTTGAGAATTACTGTATTCAAGAGGCAAGTGATAAAAATCATCCAAAATAGACAAGTTAGATTTAAAATGAAATAAAATAATACACCAGAGGCTTCTGCACCTAATAGTGCTTGTTTTTCATTTCCCTAACTTGTTTCCTACAATATCAGATAGAACAGTGTTTCACTGCCATGAATTTTTAATTTGCATTTAATCAGAGTTTGGTGATTTCTTACTACCTCCTTCCTATGCAGACTTCAGAATGGTTTACTGAATTTTCACAGTTGATGTGACCAAAGGAGACAAGATTCCAGATGAAAGATTCTGTTTTACCTGTCGGTAAATAAGCATGCTTTGCTTAGAGCTCACATTCTGGAGAAGCAGGAAATTCACTTGCTTCAGTCACTTCTAGGGTGTTATATGACTCACGTATCCCAGCAACTTTATGCCTTGAAGAAAAAAATTTACCAGTTTACCAACACTCGAAATCTGCGCTATGCCCAGATAATCAACTTGACACATTGTGTTAGAGATGTATAGGTATTCTCCAAGAAATTACAGCTCTGAACAGCTGATTATTCATTCTTCACTGACCTGATGTGTTTTTCCAATGCATAACTTATATAAAGCTTTTTTTTTTTTTTTTTTGGCAGAATCATTGCGGTGACAGTTTCTGCTTTAAGAATTACCACAAACTCTTGAGTTTTCTGAGTTTCTACTGAGGAAAGGTGGTACTGAAGCATTATAAGAATGCAGGAGATTTCTGTACTGTGTATCTAATGAATTCTGTTTAGGTTTAGCTTCTCCATTCATTTTTTCCCCCTCATACAGGAGAGAAAAGTTGATTCATTCTGCATGCAAGCAGTACCCATCTAGTTAGTATGAAGAACCTACTTTAGACTGTCAACGTGCAGCTAGGGGAGCCTTCAGACAGAATGGAAGGCAAATTGACCAAACATTGATTTATAACAACAGCCAGCCAAAGAAGGCAGAAATGTGAAAACAGTGTGAGCAGAGTGTGAAACAAAAACTTGAACTGTCAGGGTACTGAAAGAACAACCAGCTGCTTTCCTCAGTGACATAAATTGAAATAAAAGTCATCTGGCAGAAATATAAGCAATGCTACTGCAACAACACGTAAATAACTTGGATTACTTCAAAAGAGTTGTTCTGTAGAGCTGAAGCCTACTGCTGGTGGCATATATCACATCCACTTGCAGAAGCTAACAGGCTAGAACGTGTATTCTGCAGTTTCCATTCTCTGAAGAGTTGGAATATTCTCTCTTGCTAGAACAATCTAGAACACAAATTCTTTAAGATCTGAAACAGTACCCATGGATTACAGAATAGCTGTTACTGGCACTGCTTTTTCTGTTTATCCCCAAGAATGGCATAAACATTACTGTTAGCACATTCTTCCTGTGTTTAGATAAAGCAATTGGTTATATACTGACCACAGGTTATTTCAACAATGAGCTGGCCAAAAACTGCAGAAGCAGTAATCCTTTTGTGTACATACCACAGCAATAGGTGATACACAAATTTATACTGAATTCCATAGGTGCATATCATTTTACTATTCATGCCACTCAACAGGTAATTGTTAATTAATAATCTGTTAAAATTGTTGTGTTCTGTTCCAGTGCATGCATTTTATGCACTTATCATATTGCCATTTAATTCATTGAAGATACATATACAAGCACCTTATGAAGTTTATTCTGAAATAATCACTACTAAATACTCAAGCATGTAAGGATGTGAAAGCTGATTTTGAAGAGAATCTCTCCAATAGCCAGGATCTACATGAAACACTAACCGTGGCTCACCATACACTAAGTCTACCTGTCCTCAGCTACAGCAATGCATTTTAGTTACCTTTGATATTACACAAGTTTTAACATCTCAGCTGCACCTATCATCTCAAAGCCCTTCACAAAGGATAGCACACATTGATAATTTGAGAACAATTTGTCATCACCTATGTTGTTTGTGTGCCAAGGTAAAAATCACAGCTTGTTTTCCTCAAAGAGTTCAGACTTGGAGAAAGGCATTGGACTCTGCAGGGAAACACCTCAAAGCAAACACCAAAATATCAACAAGAGAAGGGACTAACACAATACTTGAATTAATTCAGCTTCTTTTCCACTTGTTTTATTTCTTACATTAAAGCATTGAAAGTCATGTTTTCTCTATATGCCTTATTTCATGTAAAGATACAAATGTATTTAAAAAATATGGGAAAAGGAACAACCTAAGTGTATTTTAGGGCTATAGAACCCTTTTCACCTTGCCAAAAATAACCCACAGAGACAGGAAGCAAGATAAGAAGAAAAAATGCTACTGTATTGAGGTGTAAGGTAAAGGTCAGTAAATCACATAAGCATTCTTATTTCAAGGCTGACTTACTGGGTAAATTACTCTGAATCCCATATAGTATCTACAGAAAGTTGTTTAGAGATTCAAAGCCTGCACAAACTACTCTAGTGGGGGAGGGTGGGAATCTAAGTTATGAACTCAGTCACTAGTGAGTAGATAACTAAACATAAAATATTGAAAATATTCATAAAGAAAATGCTCATTTCATCTACTTCCTATGAGCAGGCCATTTAATACATGCAAAACTAAGTGGAAAGTGGTTCACTGAACAGAAACTTTTCAGAACAACTATATCAGAAACCAAAGACTCCCTGTATTTCCACCCCACCACCCAACTAGAAATAATCCCACCTACTCCTGAAACAGTTTTGCAGTTTCTTCCATTCCTTGCTTTCTCGACTGCTTCAATTTTGTCATCAGATGTTTTGGCACGTAGATCCATTTTCAACTTGGACAATAGTTTCTATTGCTTTGTTCTGTTCCTCTTCATCAAATGTGTTGAAAGATTCACCTTTAAAAATGGCCTTGTGACAGTATAAAATGGTGATATTTCTCAATACTCAAAAGAGAAGACAGGCTAGTATAATATACCTCAACCTGAAATTCAGCACTAGAAAAAAAAAATATGGAAATCAGCAAAGACAAGATTTTTTTTTTTTGTCATTTTCTTTTCATCTCTATTTGCCTTTCATATTTTACCTGAACCTGTTCAGAAATTTCCTCATCTCCCCACCTCCCCAGGAAATACAAACTCCCATCAAAATCTGTTCATTGTATCTTTTTGTTTGACCACTGATGAAATTACTTAAAAATACCAGTGGATCATTTAATTGAAGAAGTGTCAGACCATAACTGCACTGAAAAGTGCTTCAGGAATATTTATGTTACTCCACATCACCTCTGCAATGAGGTTTAGCACATGTAAACCTACATCTCTTCACTCTGAGAAGTCACCTAGAAATCTTACAAACTTCTAGCATATTTCTACTACTGAAATGATGTCAGTATTGTTGCTTTCTCAGTTATCCATACACTTACTCATCTCCCTTTTTAGTGCTTATTCATAGAATTGTTAATTTTATTTTTGATTCCTCCTATATATTGTAGGTTTGCAAGTTTTTTCTCTTCCCTTGATTCTGCATAAAACTCTCAAAAATACTGATATGCATCATGGCAAAAATTTGAAACCAGATTTCAAATTCTGAATTTCAGCATTTCTCCAAGTTGTTTAAAAGCAGAAAATCAGTAATGTAGCACATGAAAAACTTTTTTTTTTTTTTTGAACCAATTCATTACTTTAAATGAAATAAAGCACCTGGATGAAGGCTAACAATGGAAAAATAATTCTGATCTCAGTTACGCAAGCAATAAAAAAAACATTTTGGCTGAAGTCAATGTAAGATAACAAAGAGATGCACATTCAGAACCTTCTAACTGCAGCTAATCAAGTAAACTGGAAAGGTATGATGTTTCTGAACTAGTGAAGCAAACAAAAAAACATGCACAAGCATCAGAAGGTCTTGTAATACAATACTGCTTTCACCATTCCTTGAGTTCTTACAGTTTCAGACAGCAAGAACAAGTAAAGCTGGAGCCTTCCTATCAAGAGTTGTGTTTGGGAAGAACTGAGACATTTTGGTAAATGTTTCAGGTGTTTTTGTTGATATGTTGTGTTCCTCTCCCCCTCCCCCCAGTCATCTCAGGAGAATATTTCTTCTCAGAATTATTTTAGCCTGATACACAATGCTTTCAGTCTCTGCTTTTGAGCATTCCCTCCTGTTGGTCTTAAAACAGAAAAACAGCTTGTCTTAGAACCAAGCATCCTAGTTTGAATTAGATTATCATTAGAAGAATCACCTTGGGAAAGTCAGATCAGGATAAAAAAAACTCATTATTTCCTTTCACATGTATACCATTGATTTGTGAACCCATAAAGCTGTTGAAAATCCAGAGAGATACAATCACTTCTGAAGACTTTTGCTTTGGTCACCTGCCTAAAAGGCACCATGAATCTAGTCAATGGACAAATGCCTACAAAAATAACAAATAAGAACACTAAGACAGTCAAAATACTTAATCAGTCACACATCAGCAAAATTAAAAATAAATTCATAAGTACAATACATATCTCCACTTCTCTGCCATTGTAAAAAGATATTAAACTTCTTACCCTTGACTCTGCAATTAAAGTAAATTTCTCATTTTGGAAGCAGGCTATTGGTCAAACAGCTCACATTTAGAAATTTTTGGAAAACTTATTTTAAACTAAAGATGAACTCTATTTAACAATGCAAAGTTTTAATTTTTTCTAAGTGTTTTGAACTGCAATCATCACAACTGCTCATCCTGTCTGATGGCCTGGAAAGGGCTTCCTATGCCTCTGCATCATTAACTCCTTCAACAGTGCAGTCATGGCTAACACATTCATACTCCCTACTGCTTTCTTATTCCATGAACTTATAATTGCTACTAGTCATACGCATCCAGAAACAGCTGCTCAGGGTACCTCAGCAGATTGCATATGGGGTCTATAGGTTAGAAAACATATCTTTCAATGACTTCAGTGTAAGGAACTAAATTTAGCAGCAGGAATTCTACTTTCACAGCAAGCAGCCTAACCAATATGATATTACATAGAGTATGGTATTACATAAAAGATGATATTGCTATAATTTAAGAAAGAAAATGAAATTCAGTTCTTTCAGATGTCTTTCAGGAATTTACTTTTCGGAGAAAACCGCAGATCTGCTATCAGTCTAATTCAGGCTTCAGAAAAGACAGAGCTGAAATTCACTCTTGTCTTTAGCAAGCTATTTGCTTGCTCATAGGGTGGTTTCTGAATTACCCTCCTGAGGCAAGGCTCCAGCTCGACACTGAGTCCCACGTCGGGCAGGTGTCAACATAGGACTGGATTTTCACTAACCACTGTCTGTCTGAACTACAGCCTTCATGGTATTCCAAGTACTAAAACTGCTCAAAGTCACGTGAAAATTTTGGTTCTTCTGCCATGCACACAGTATATATGCACTTTTGCCTTTTATTTACTATTTCAAATAAATACTGTAAAAGATGCAAACAGTTGTTCATTGCAAAACCTTATCCATTTCAGAAACCAAAAATTGTTGCTTTAAGTACCACAAGATCTTCTAAAAATTTCAGCAAGAGAAAGATGCTGGTAATTAAAATATATATATTTTTTCTCCTGTATCAGGACACAATTCTACAAAGAATAAAATCCATATCAGGGATAAAACTTGTTAACAACACTAATAACAACAATAACATAACAATAAGATGTTCCAACTCTAGTTTCCAATAGAGGAACATGGACAAATCAAGTAACTTCACTAAAGTCAATTGAATAAAAATAAAAATAGAAGCACATTCAGCATCTTCCTAATCAATCTATTATTAAGATTAGCATGCTAATGTAACAGATCCATCATCTGTTCTTTACATAAGGCACTTTCTAAAAAAGACTATTGCTGTTTAGCCACTTTCTTTTCATCTTCTTGAAAAGCTCACAGATATATTCTGTGGAAGGAGCTGAAGGAAATTTATTGTACCCCAAACACACTTGAGACATAGGTGTGCAGAAAGAAAAGCTACTTTAATGAACTCCCCTCCTATTGGTTACTTTTTCTAGGTGAGAAGATGTTTTTAAGTTAATAGGTTTCAGCAACAGATTTTTAAATTCAATAATGTAATTCTAATGAAGATTAATTTCCTTTTCTCTTAAATGGGCTTTTTGGTTGCAAGGCTTGCTTCCAGTGGAAGCCAATTGCCAGAATTGTGTCACAAATTAGACATCTGAGAAGTAAGTAGCAAGTTTGTTAATTACTGGGATTAATTTAATGTGCTTACTCTCATTAAGGTTTATGAACCATGCTGTCTATAGGAGTGTGAGAAAGTCCACAACAGCAACACAAGGATGTCATGAGGCAATTAAGGCCACTGATGAGGAATTTAGTACTGGGGGAGGGGAATAGCAATGCACACGTTTTATGGAAAACAGCATTATTACACAAAATGAAAGACAAAACTAATGAAAGAACCAAATGAATATCATTTTAGTCTAAATAAGTTACCAAAGGAAGCTTTTTTTTTTTTTTTTTTTTTTTTTGGAAAGCCACAAGGTCATATAGCAGATCAGGCCACTCTTTACTGAATTACTGCATAACAAAATCCTAACATGTTTAACCTATTTACCACCAAAACCTAGAAACTCTTCTTTCCTTCGAATATCAAAACAGTCAGAATTGATACAAAAATACTGTGGGAAGATCTATTAGGAAAACACTACAATAAGACATCATTTTCAAGCACTTCATTTAAAAATAGGTGCACACATGAAAATCAAATTTAAAAGCATCACTTATAAAACATAGCATATAACCCCAAATTAATAGGGTTTGAACCACAAAAGACCAGTACCAATACAGACCTAAATTAACACAGTTACAGAAAACTGAAAGACTATAGCATCCCTCCCTAGCTGACTTGATAATCTTCAAAAATCTCTAAGCTCCAGCCCTTTGGACTTGACACACCAAAGAGAGTAACTGTCAGTTTCCCAGTAAGATCTCAGAAAGCCTAGAGATAGGAAAAATAACACTATTCTGCCATCTCTAGAAAGGTTCTCTCTAACATGTTATTGGTTTAAAAACCAAAGAAGGACTACCTTGAACACACCTGTGCTCTGAAGGCAGCTTAAAGTTCTCCAGCATTCCCACAAAATATCTGGAGCTGAGGCTCACCTCCCTGCTTCTGCTTTCATCCATCATAATAGCAAAAAAGCTCTGTAAAGCCCTCCTAGCACAGCTTTATAGGTTTGAGCACAGCTCAATTAACCTATTTCAGTGGAGCCTGGCCTCTGCTGAAGTGTGTAACGCTTATTGTATTATAGAGCACAGGTGGTGGGTAGCTGCAGTAAGGCTCTGGCAGCTGGGGGCTGCGAGGAGAGGCTGGGGCTGCCTATGCAGACATGGTGACTTCCAGCAGCCACACCACAGGGCACAGCTGGGCCTACTTGCCAAGCTGGTGGTGGTGCTGAGAAAATGCGTTTGAGAAGGAGTAAAATGCTATCTACATAAGGAAAACAGAAATGAGAAATGAGCCTATGAGTGCTGAGGCTAGGGAATAAGTGGGGAGGAGGTGCTAGGACAAGTATTTCCCTGCAGCTTGGGTAGAGGCCTCAGCGGAACAGGTATCCCTGCTGCTACCACAACAGGGTCCTCCCCTATTAATGCAGCTAAGTGGATCTTGTATTAGAGATTACTAAGCAGAAATTAACATAGACCACAAAAATTATGTGCTCTGTTTCTCTGTGAAAAGCTGTTTCTTATTCCTCATAAAGTCTTCAGTTTTTTATTATTATTATTTTTTCTCTTCTTTCAGGGACTGTATTTTAGACGGAAGTGGGGAAAAAAAGTACTTTCCCTAACTTCTAACTTCTCTAAATAATTAAGGCTTGCTATTAATGTTTGAGTACTTCAGGTTTCATATTATCTTAGCTAAGACATAATAGATAATAATAATCTATCCTACACTGTTTTTGAGAGCTTATGATATGAGGCCTATCGATGCTGATTAGGCTGAACGCAGTTAGGGAGAAGTAGTAGAAAGTGTTTTTCAGAATGAATACAAGAAAACGAGTGGGTGGTAGAGAATAAATCTCTAAAATGTCTACCCTTAGGGAAGAAATAGAAGTATTGCAGTGGTTTTCTATTTGTCTAACATATGGTATAGATAAATGTCTGATGCTGTTAGCAATCTTCTGTAGGGAATTAGTGTAATTTCACTATCTCTAGCTTTGAATGGTACACAAATATCTGGATATTAAATAGAAGAAAAATAATGGACAAGTGTCATTTTTGAAGTTTTTCAAATACATAACTTTATGAAGTTAAATAATTTCAAATGAAAAGTGTTTTCCAATTTTACACAACTAATAATTAGCTACTTCAAATAAATTTGAAGAGCATATCTTTCCTTTCTCCATAAATTATTCTGTAGCTGTGCTGGATTCCAGTAGGGCTTTATTATTTTTATTTCTTTTTAAAGCCCACATCTAATTTGTTTGCTGTTTTGAGCTTCACATGGATGTGTGGGTGGAATTGACTTGGACATATCCCAAAGAGGAGCGTTATTTTTTATAATAAAGTAACTACGGGGCCCCGTAACACAGAGATCTACAGTTAGAGTTTACACGGTAAGTTCTGATGTTGGCATGACTTGGAGAAAACACCCTTTTAGACTATTACACAAGTTGAAATAAGGCATTAATTTTAAAGGTTTAATGTCATAGTTACTATGATAACCTTATTTTCTCTGGTAAAAATACAAAAATAGATGGTTACAACACTTGAATGAAACTAACAGCATGTATTTCAAACAAGTGGATAATGTTAGTGAACTCTGTTTCAAATGAAAATTCTTCATGCTGTATACTTTACCATGGCCAACTCAACCTGGAAAGTGTGGATAGGCTCCAAGGCATTTTGTATGCTTCTTCCAGAACTGTCTTTGAAAACTGGAAGCAGGTAACAATGCAAATTTAATTTGCTACGCATTTAAATAAAATGTCTGGGTCTCAGATGTGGGAGCAAAAGGTGGTTTCTGGTGTTTGATCTTTGATGCCACGGTGTGTTCTGTTATTAATTAATGAGGTGAAGCATGCAAATAAAAATAAAATACAGGTTGAAACACATTTCTGAGTGAAATTCTACAGCTCTTCAAAATTGATGAGATTTCTGTCACTGAGCTAGTGAAGCTGTGAACTCTGTTTTTTACTCCATGTGTATCTCTTACTGTGTGTGGGGGGGGGGGCACGTATACAAATATATCTATATGCCTGTGTATGTAAAATGAAGTAATACTGTTAGCAGTGTCCTTCTCTGTGACTGTGCTCCTGCGAAGTATATTAGGTATTTGTATACTCACAACAAATATGAACTTGATTAAAGGTGTTATCAGGTAAAAAAAAAAGCTAGTAATCATTCAAATCAATCCTGGCAAACTGGAAATAGGAACAGGACCACATTTTATTTCTCTATTGAAGCTGGAATATTGAAAAGCCAATACCAGTGGGGGTGTTTGTATTTTGTGTTCATAAAATCCTGTAAGAAACAAATAAAAGCAGAAAAATGAAAGGAGAAAGACGGAAAACAAAAGGATTATCAGAGAATGTGCCTTAACGTGTGTATGGACTTTTTCTAATACCTGTGTATTTTAAAAATATTAAAACTCACTGCAAGCTGTAGAACTTATGTATGAGCAATAGGTATACTCTGTCCATTCAGTTACGATGATATTTTTGTAGAAAAAATCCCTGCCTCTAAAAAAAATTTTAAAAATCTCATTTAATGAATCCTGCTAATCATCTTAGCAGAAAGTTAGCATGATGATTTATTTGTACTCTTCTACTGACACTCTGAAACTCGGTTGCACTTTAAGTATTGGATGACAGAAATTCTTCTTCCTGAAAATAATCCTTGCAGCGTGTGCATGTGTGTGTGCCTATATATGTATATATACTTTTTAAAATTGTCAGAATTAAAACAAAGGACTTTAGAAATCAAGCTTTGATGGCTTTCTGCCAAGCTGTATTCTGCATTTCCTGTCTTATTAGCAGAAGTCACGCTACTTTTTAGGAACTTCTATATTGTGATTAATGCTATGATTTATTTTTTTGTGTGTGTATGAAGAAGTTCTATATGTTGGTGCTTCAAAATAATTACAACATAAAATAAAAGGATATGTGTTGTTTGTTTGTTTGCA
This sequence comes from Nettapus auritus, assembly GCA_011076525.1. Taxonomy (NCBI): domain Eukaryota; kingdom Metazoa; phylum Chordata; class Aves; order Anseriformes; family Anatidae; genus Nettapus; species Nettapus auritus. The sequence continues at coordinate 7,739,136 of CM021775.1, forward strand.
TGCATTAAGTACTAGCTCTCATCTTCATAAAAAAGCAGTTCTGCCCGTTAAACCCAATATAAGAGTGTTCAATCAAAAAGAAAGTACTTTCAGGGCTGCTAATATGATTATGATTTTAAAAGTTCTAAGATTCACATCCTCCCCTAGAATCATAAGTGCTTGAATGTATAATATAATTTGTAGGGAAAGTACATACAGCTCTTTCCTAGTATTTAACAATATATATATATATATATATTGCTGTTTGATAAACATGACTTCCACTGAAAATGAGAACAAAACCTTCACAGTACTAACTCCTCAATGTGTTTTTTTTTTTTTTTTTTTTTAAGATCTTTCCCTGGAATGGTGAAAATAAGTGATGACTATGGAGAGAAAATGTAGTTAGGCTGACAGAAAACAGTGCTGCAGAAATATTTAATAATAAGATTTAGATAAAGAGCTTCAGTAAAATGACTGGGAATAAAGCTGACAAAGCCTAGATTTTAAAACGGGTCATATGGAAGTAGATGAAACAGCTCTCAATTTATTTGTATACTGACATCTAGCTGGAGCCTTCTATTTATGTATGGTGTTTTTAGTAACACAGACATTTAAACCAGCCAAATGGCTCTATGCAAAAGCTGCCTACTCAACAGATATATTAACTGTTTGCTGTTGGAGGTACGAAGAAAAATATGTAGAATCAGTGGGAAAACAGGTGACAGCTACAGGAGATAAGTATTACAATATATGCATTTTAGGGAGAGAGAGAAACAGAAAGTACAGAGAAAGGATTTCAAGGGTGCTCCTGCTCAAATGTTAAGCAGAAAAGATCTGGAAAATTCAGAAGATTATCACTCTGACCAGATCAACTGTAGTCATTTTGTTTTGTTTAGTTTTCCATTACTTTGCCAATCTATGACAGTTGAACCACTGAGAAATGGTCCAACAGTGAGAAAAATAGCACTTCAGTGCTGTATTGCTGTTTCACAATACAGGTGACAGAACTGTCTTTTTGTTTGTTTGTTTTGTTTTGTTTTGTCCATTATGTTTCTGTCCATACATTATTGGGATAAAAACTTCCAATAATATACAAAGGAAAATAAACCCTGTCAGGAAAGGAAATATGCAAGTCAGAAAGGCAAAAAAGTTAACCTGAGAAAATGAACAACAAATTGATAGTAACCTCACCATTGTATTCTTTGTTTGGATCTACTATGGAAATTGTACTTAATACTTCTGTAAATTAGTTTTAATTAAATGCTTGAAGCACATTTCAACCTTTTGTTCTGTATACATGATTAATATTTCAAAATTGTAAAAATATTTCAGAATAAAGCAGATTGATGTCACTACATTTTGCCTTCATTTTGAAAATAATTTTTCATTTTTTTACTTGGATCTATTTTTGATCTATTTATGATTTCTAGCTCCCTTTCCATAATAACATCACAATAAATAGTATTTCTCACTGAAGTATGTTTTTTTTTTTGTAAAAAAAAAAAAAAAAAAGTAAGTAGGATTAACTATAGAAATATAGGAAAATATAGATATTTAAATGAGATCTGTTCTTATGTTCTGAAATTCTGGTTATACTATAGTGCAACAAACGTAACTCAGAGAATGGGTTTTCAAGTATAAAGAATGTAGGATCATAGGCTTTCAAAACTTTCCCCACCTTGGATGGACATGACAGATCAAAGCTAAAAGTTACATGGTGGTTATCAGCAAAATTAACCATTACCGTAGGAAATAAAAAGTACTTATTAAATTCATAAGCAGGTTTGTCTGTTTAAGATTTCCAGAGAAGTTTTGTAGTCTTTCATAACTAGGTTAAATTCTGGTTTGCCACCTGAACTTTTCCAGGTTTCTTTTTTCTTTCAACTAAAACATCAATTTTTTTAACTTTAAGTCATTAATAACTAGCATGCCTGAGATTAAAAACTCCTCTCCAATATGTTGCTGGTACTGCACTGCCCTTTGTATTGACTGTCGTGCCTTAGATTTGTTCCCTCAGCACATTTCTTTGCCTTCCTACACATTTCTTCTTCCAAATTATTTATAAAGTAAATCAGCCAATATATTTGAAAACAGGTTATGAACTTGATCTTAGTGCACCTGCATTTATATCTCCAATTCCCAAAGACTTGTCATTCATATTTGCCCTCTGTCACTGAGATCCAATCAAGTTCTGAATCTATTTGAGCAGCTCATCGCTGCAACTTACTGATCTTGCTGATTAGTCTTTTATATTTTTAGATTGATTTAGATAGATTATTCTTTTGAATATTTTCACTGTATTTATCAAACGATTTCTTACATGCCCTAGTAAATTGCATATAGGGATTTCCCACTCAGTGCTTCTCAGAAGAATTTATAAAATGTATTGCAGTGGTTTCTCTTTGATCCATAATCAAATAATAACTTTACATAGGCTTTCTGACTAAAATAACCTTTCTACTCTTTCTCAAACTTTCCTATTTGGACCTTCTATATACAAAAAAGTGAACATTCTCCTTATTTTTCCTCACCATTTCAAAGGTGAAATTATATAGCTCCCTTTGCTTGTATCTTGGCCTAGGAACAATCTTGCATGATCAATTTCCATAGCAATGCAAACTTCTGTTGAATCTTGAAAGGGCAAAATGATTGGGCTAGGTGATCTAGATTAATCAGAGAAGGTAATTATGATTTATTTTTATTCTATTTTTTTTATTTTTTTATTTTTATAATAGGATATGCACTTTCTTTAGGTAATGAAAAGCCTTCAGCTTGTTCTGAGACATGACTATTAGAAGTTACATTTACTTTCCTTTCACACTAATGCCTGCGAAGCTAACATGGCCTTTTGTTGCTCTGGTTCCTAGACACCTGAAGCCTTGGTACTCTCAGTCTTCCCCAGCCTTCTTGAGGGTGGCTTATACTGTGAAGCATCTTTAAAATGCTGTTTGCATTTGTTAGTTCTTTGCTTCTTGTTCATCATTCTCTTCCAAATTGCCTGACTTGGTATGGGAAGAACTTCTGACACCTACTGAAGTACAAGATGGTGTTTTTGCTCAGGGCATTACCAACTTTGTGCCATCAACTATGAATAACAATTCTGCATTTATGATGAACAAGTTATGACAGATAACACAGTAGTCATATTAATCTGCCAACCTGATAGTCAAAGCAATCTTGACTCACTGGCCCATCTGAATTTACTGCATGACTTTGACAAATGGATTCTAAACCTGATAATCTAGTGTAACAATGACTGTGACCAGACTGTGCCTGTTTTTATTACCTCTATAGATACTATAAATGTGCTCTACAGATACTACAAATGTGAAAAATTTAAACGTAAAAATAAGTAAAAAATTAAGAAAAGGGAATAAAACTGTGTACATTTTCCTTTTCTTACTTTTCTAAGTTCACTTGCACTGAACACAAAGCTGGAGCAGATGACCTATGGATGTTGCTTCCAAACTAAAGTATTCTGTAGTTCTACTGGAAATTCACAAAATTCACTCTGAAGATGGAGAAAAAAGCTTACAGACAACTGGAATGCTGCTGACCACATCTTCTTTTCATGTTATTATTAAAATTTACTAAAATTAATTACATCAAGCCATCCCAAATGAAGGGGGTGAGAAGCCCATAGAATTACCTAAATTCTTATTTTATCACTGTTCCTTATATTTTAAAATAAAAAATGCTTTTGTTCAGGACCTTTCCAACCATTTTTATCACAACACAAAATTTCTACATCAGCAACTCTAATTTTCACTCTGGAAACAAGAAATTTGTCTAATTTTTCTTTTTTTTTTTTTTTCTTTTTTTTCCCCAGTCTGTTTAAAATTTAAAAAAAAATAGGCAAAGCTTAACACAGACAAAAGTGAACATGTTCTTAGACAGCTGAATTTTAAATAATCTTTCTGTTCAAAAATTTTTCTTATAATTTTTTTTTTTTTTCTTGCAGAATATCTGTTTACAAGAGCTCTTCTGCACTGTGAAGTGGAAAGGCAAGCTTTTACTCATGTACATATCAGTTTCATCAATGGGTTTATGCAGGTGTTTGTGCAATACACCACACAGCTGGAAGTATTGAATATTAATCCAAGTATTCTTGCATATATTTAATAACCTTCTAGTTAACTAATAGATAGATCCTATCCTGCAGACTGTGAGGGCATAGAGAAAGATGTGAAATGAGAGGGAATACATGTGTACACATCACAATTAAGTCAATATTTGCCAAGCTAAAGTAACATTACAACTGTCCAGAAATAAACCCAATGAACTGAGTGCAATTGTAACGCCAGTAACACTTGAAAATAAGACAAATCTCATAACAGCAAGTTCTACATCAAACTTACATGAATCGGAAAAGTAATTACTATGTGCTATCTAGTCTGCATAATTTCCAGGATGGATATCTATAGAATGTACCCAGTTGTGAAACATTCATACAATTATTTTATTTTATTGTGTCCAAAACGGTCTCATCTTTCCAAAGTCTTTGACTGTGCCATTAAAAAAGTAACTGCACAACAGCTCAGAGATTCTCACTAAAAGCCTCTATGAAAATTGTAGGAATAAATGTTTAGCTGACAATTTTTTCAGTTGAATAGTATCCTTGTGAGTCAGTTTGCTGGACTATGAACATCAGAGAAACTTCCATGCTTTAGAAGATAGATACCCTAATCTTCTCAATAATTCCTATGTACTTTTGTCCTTCATAAAGTATCTAAGAATGTATAAAACCATGATTTTTGTCATGCTCAGTTTTTCCAGTAAATTTGTTTTCACTCAGCTAACACCAATGTCCATTTCTATTGCAGTTTCAGTCACTGTTACCAGTTTTCTAGTATCACATACTCAAATTTATGCATACTGAGTTGCAACAAAACTGTCCAGTGTAGGATCCTTGTGGTCCTGGACTCCTCTACATACAACTATATGCTTTCTCCTTTTCCCTTGATAGTACGACAACACTTAAATCATGTCTACTAATTCAACTCCCAGACAATAAACCTGAGTTAACTGACTTTCTTTAATATTGAATTTCTTAAGCCAAATTCTCCTGAGAAACAGCTTTCTGCTTTTTGAATCTATTTCTGTTCCATCCTAGAAAATGAATAAGCCTATTCTTAAACCAGTGCTCAGATAAATTCTGACACATTTTACCCATCACTGATCAAGCACTTCATCTAATTAGCTCTCTAATGAACTCCTCAATTGCAAAGCTACCGGTATGCTGCATCTCTTTTCTAAACTCTTCAATAGGAAACCTTTTTAAAATACACCACACAAGTAACAAAATTCCTCTTTCTTTTTTCTTCCACCATCTAGAGATGGGGTCCTACTGATGTGCATTGTTCCAGAGCTAGCTGATTCTCTCTTCTCCTACACAAACCTCTGTTAGCAACTCTCCTCAAGTATGTCTCAGTAGCCTCTGTCTACAAAAAAAAAGGGCAGATTTTAGCCACTGAATAGAAGTTATAAATTGGATTAAAGTAGGTAAGATATACAGCAGTATTCTTCTCTTGCTGTTGAAATGGGGCAATAGAATGTTATGAGTGATCATTCAAAGCTGACATTTTATGCGCTTTGTGTACAGCTCTCCAAAGGATTTGATTCCTCAGCTTCTTCAGTTATCACTTCTTTTTGTTGTGACTTTATACCAATCCATTAGACCAACTACAAAAAGACTAGAGATAAAACGTCTAAATTCTGCACTTCAATGGAAGCCCATTAAACTGTAGCACACTAGTAGACTTTACCATTCCATGTAAATCATGTCTTTTAAAATACATCTGGCTTGCACAATCAGCTTACTCAATGAGTTCTGATGGGCTGTTTGCTGACCTGCAAGGAGCCAGCTTAGCCGTCCTCTGCATATCTGACTTGATGTTTCTGCCAAACTACATTATCCGTCTGGTTGTGTAGACCTTTCTGACACAGAAAGGTCTTCTGCAGAAGAGCTACAGTCAAACAACCTTTGTAATAAAATAAATAAATAATTTGTGAGCGTCACCAGTTGCTATGAAATTTGAAGAATATCCAGCATTTCTGACAAGCAAGCTATTGTTTAAAATTCTAAACATGATTTTCAGAGTCTGACTTCTGAGTCCTTTTAAAAGACCTTATTTTTTTAATGTAAAATGTAAAAATGTAATGTGCTAATGTAAAAAAAAAAAAAAAAAAAAAAAAAAAAAAACTGGCCCAGACGTCAGAATGTGGGGATATTATTTAGATGATTAATACCATGGAACAGTGGAAAAAGGCAGCTATAAAGCATACGACATGCTTAACAAGAAGCCACAGGCAAGCTTTGAGCACAAATCCCCTAATCCTATTGATCCTACTTCTGAAAAAAGTGAAGCTTTTCTGTGACTCAGATGGGTGGCAATATACAGTAAGTGCACACGGCAGGCAATGTATGCTTCAGGAAACTTAATCACATAACCTTCTTCATTACTTGAAAAATCACTTCTGTCAATACTCAAGCCACATCCTCACTGACTGCTGCTGTTCAAGATGCTGTCAATCTTCCATATAATTTTGTGAACCAAATAAATTCCAAGTCATTTAACGTGTTATTATCTCTGCTGATAACACCCCATTCAGGAATTGCAGAAATAGGAAACTAAAATTTATTTTAGTCCTTTTGTTCTGGCAATTTCTCTGTCTACCAACATAAAAACAAAAACTTGCAACATCGAACTGGAGACCGATTAAGTATATCCCCATATATCTGCTCATAGTAATAATATATTTCTATTATAAATAAAAGTTTTGTTGTTGTTGTTGTTTTTTCTTTATAGATACAATCATCTTTGAAAGCAGACATTTCACTCATACAGATTATCTAACTCGTTTAGATTATCTAACCTGTTTGGTTAATTTTTCTGTAGATTATACTACTTGGTTTTATACACATTTCCCAGAACGTAAATTCATCTGCCTAGAGTGATTGTTATTACTCATATCTGAGATTACTATTGCTTTACATGATTTGATATATCATTATGTCATCATAAAAATTAAATTCGATTCTGATTAAAACCATGATTTGATTAAAACCATGTTCAAAAACTCCCTCCTTTGTGAGAAGAATTCTATCAATAGCTTTTTCTTCTTTTTTTTTTTTTATTATTTTTTTTAGAACTTGTGCAATACAAAATCCCAAACAAAATGGAGGCTGAAATTACTGTGTTAATGGTAATTCTATTTCTTATTCTGGCTCAGTTGGAAGCAGTCAGCAATAATGTAGATTCCTAGATAACTGTTTCAGAGAAGAAGAAGGTTTTCAGTTTACAAAGAAAAACTAGGGAAGAGATTGTAAACACATCTTCTGACCCTTGAATAAGAAGCAACAATTATCATGTGTAGGCACAGTGAAGGCACAACAAAACATGATTTTGATAGTCACAAAATATGCATAGATCCCTAACTCTCACAGAAAATAATCTGTCCTTGTGTTTCACATTTTTTATTCTTTATGTCTAAGTCAAGATGGGTGGGAAAAGTAAAAGAAAAAGAAGAAGTAAAAGTAAAAAGTAAAAAAATAAAAGAAGAAGAATCTTTGCCCTTTCATGTCCTTCTACCTACTATGAGCATTACAAATAAATAAATAAAAACAACTGAGATAAAAGCAACTGGGTGATTAATTATTCCTACTTACTGTCCTGGAAAGAACAGAGAATCATAAAAAGTAAAGAGAGAAAAAACTGAAGGTGATGATTTATCTACTTCTTGACTCAATCATAATCAATGAGTGGCAAGCAACAATATAAAACAAGCATAAAAAAACAGTGCTAAAATTATTGTTTGCCTTGTTGCTACATGTTCTTTTACCTTGTATTGAATTTAGCCATAATTTAAATATAAAATGGCATAAAACATATGCTTGATGCAGTGGAAAGATACAAATTCTGTTGAAGAAACAACAAAGAAACTACAGTCTGGAAAAGGCAGGTGTTCTGTGTATAGCTTTTACACACTGAGATAAGTGGATGGACCCAGAATCAGATCTCTTGGGTTAAACTGCTGTCATCAGAGACTGGGAGGGAAACCAGACTACAATAACATCATTATAATGTTTCCAGAAGATGTAAGATGATCAAAGAACACACCAGGCAGCAATCTTCTATGATATCTCCTATTCTCTGGAGCAGGCATTACATCATCCTCTGCTGCACGATCTGATTTGCAATACTCAGATGTATAGATACAAAATGCAATTAGTTATTTCAGCCTATTCTGAAATGGCATCTGCAGCTTCTTCAGTGAGAAGCAAGCTGCAGATAGACATAGATTGACATAGACCCAGCATTCACCCATACTGCTGGCAATAAAGTAATGTTAACACTTGACAGACAGAAATACAAAATGCCAAAAGGAAAGGGATCAGGAATGTTCAACAGTATGAGAAAGATGAACATCTTGGAGATATCTTTCCCATCCTCTTAATTTTGCATGTGAATAAACAATGCAAATTTTTTTTTCTGCACTTCTACATTTCAGTATTTCTCATATAATCATAGTGATGATTAGTTATGCATGTAAAATCGGGTTACAATGCCCTTGAGGAACTGAGGACCTTCATTCACCACTGCCACACTTCCTCCTCCAGAGTGGAACACAGCAGCTGTCTGCCTGACAGAAAACATCACATAAAATAATTGCTGGGGAGATTCTGGGTAAGTAGGCAACCCCTGGAGCTGGTGAATAATTGTTAGAAATAATTACATAGGCAAATTTAACCTATTTTCAAGCCTATTCTGCTTTACAATAGTTCACCAATCTTTTCAGATTTACCAGGAGATACACTGCAAATAGAAATTAACTCTTACAAAACATTAAAGTTTCAAGATTTAAATGTAATAGGCATTCTAATAAAGTTTGAGTGTAAAGATTCTTCTTGAGATTTATTCAGAAAAGTCATAAAAATACTCATTATATATTTTCTTAGAAATTCAAATGAAAATTCACCACTTTATTATGACACTGTTCATTCACTGATTATTTATTAGTGCTAACAATCACTTGACTTGGCTACGACACTGAGGTTAAAAGTCAGGCTCTTAGAAGAAGAGTTCAGTGGAAACTCCAGTGCCTACAAGTGGCTATCTAATGTCCTTCTGGAAAGGTAGCACCTTCATTGCCCTCTAATGCCAGAGTAAGGCATTCCTTTCAGAGGAAAAAATGGCACTTACTGAATTGCCATTACAATTTTCTGCAGTCTATTTAATGACCATTCCCTGTACAGGTTTCAATTTCTGTTTGGTAATGATGGATCTTAGAAATGGTCTGTGCCACTTTCTATACCTTAGAGAAACTCAGTGTGTAGGGGAGCTCTGCACGAAAAAAGAAGTTGGAGCTGAGATGGGCCAGGAGAAGGTGACTGGGTCAGAAATTCCAAGTCTTTTTTTTTTTCCTTTTGGTATTAGATTTGTCAGGGAAGGGACAAGTTTTTGTAACCAGTTAAGAGTAAAGCTCTTGGTAAAGCTGCTTATTGGAGCTGAGGCTGCATTCTAACTATATAGCAATCACTTGTATCAGCAGCACTGAAATGGTTTTGAAAACTTTATTTGCAGTGAGTCCTCTTTACTAGAACGGAAACAACCATACTAGTGTAAAGGGAAAAAAAATGGGAAAACAGCTGTCCACCAGAAAATGCATGGATTTCAGGTTTATTTTTTATTTTTTGCCCCTCTATTTCATTTTAAAAAGATCACTCCCTTCCTTAGTCTTCCTAAACTAAGCTTCACCCCGAGTGGAATTTCCAGAGGAGTTATAAACCCCTGAAAAATGGGGTTTATAACAGGAATGTTGACAGCTGGCCCTTAACAGTAGCAGAGTTACCCACCACTGCTATAATATAGTAGTCTCTAACTACTCTAATTCTGATGAAAAGTTACTGTAATGTGACTCCCTATCTATACTAGGCCACATCATTTTTCTTCTTTATGGCCCTCATTATGGTAAGGAAAATGCACGTCCCCCTAGAGAAAGCTGGTAGAAGAGGATCTAAGTACTTACAAGCTATGTTTCTTTTACATCAGTGCCTGAATATAATGCTAGAAGATCTAATGTGCTTACTGTAATGAGAAACATTATCAACACTCCTTAGAAAATGCAGACTTAGATGTAGTACAGAATTCTAACACAAGTTAATCTATAGTGCCTTTTATCTTGAAGGATTCCTAGGTGTTTTAATAAATAATATCCCTGGGCAACATTCACTTATCCCCAAAAACACAGCTGACCGTGGGATGGACAAAGCAACTTTTCTCCATCTGCAGTACTGTAACTCTCTTCATGCTCACAGAGGAGAAAAACAGAAAACAGATTCTCAACTGAACGCAGAGCTTTACACAGAATACACTTCTAAAATTAACTACCAAGTGGGAGGCACAACAGTTTTGCATCAAATGGTCTCTAGATACTTTCTATAGGTACATCAAATAATCCTTTATAGTGAGCCAACAGCATATTTGTTTTTACCAGAAAAGAGAATTCCTAGTGTTTATTCTTTTATTCTTTGCATGGAACAGCATTACAATCACACAATGTGGCTCTTCTAACTGTGCAGTTCCACTTACTGTTTTTGTGCTACAGGGAAAAAGAAAAAGTGAAAGGATGCAACTATTATTTTACAAAATTTAAAATGGAAATACATTTTTAGATGAGTATTTCCAATACATTTCAGTACACTTTTTTACACAATTTCTAAAGTATTAAATTAAAGATTTTTGCCTTCATGTTTGTGTTCACAAATACTGTGTTTATATGTGTGTTAGAGAAAGGGAGAATTTATGCATATAAACTGTCATTTCAAGGTCAGATTGAGAAATGCATTTGCTATTAATGACAGTAAACAACAGAGGTGGATAAATATGGGTAGCTTTTAGCAGATGAGCAGCTTAGACCACTGCTTAATATTTTTTAGAACAGACAAAAGTTTTTGATATGCAGTAGAAAACTAGCAAAGACAGAGCAAAGACAGAGCTATAATCAGAATGTACTGTGATTAAAAAAGAATAAATCAGATGGATATAAGAGATTATGGCTATCTGTATTTTTTCCTCATGGGTCACTCTTACTCTTGCTTAAGGGCCTAAAAATCTCATCCCCAACATATTTGCCAGGAATATAACCCATTTCAGCCTTGTGGAGTAACTTCCATTCAACAAAACATGCAGCTCCAGGAAGTGTTGATCAATATTGATACATAGTCAGAAAAGGAACTACTAGGAGACAGAAAGTGCCTTTTTTTCTACCTTGCAAAATCACCTTTTGCATGAAGTGAAACTTTCTTAAATATGAATTATCCGATAGCAAATCTGTAACTCACTGCTGTGGCCTGGTCAAATGTGATTGTTCTTGGTCAATATTCAGACTTTATTATCTCTAACACAGAACATGGTAACTGACAGTATAATTCAGAGTGAGTTGTAAAAGTAATGCTAATTGTATTTGTACACAAAATGTATTAGTTCTCCATTCTAGCTGAAAATCAAAATTTTGCCCACAGCAAAGCAAACACAACTGTGTTAATTTTTCTTTGACTTATGCTGGCACTTCATACAGGTACTCACCCAATTTGATATAACAATGGTAAGGTGTTTTATTTAGCACAAGTTCCATTTAATGAAGCAATGACCCAATTAGATTGTTTCCATTTATCTTCTGTGTTTGACACCATGGAAAAATTCCTATCATATGCTGTTATTTATTGTACATTTGCTAAAAATATACATTACCTCCGTATACATTGCTCTAAGTACTGCAGCACAGTTATCAGTAATTGTATTTGGTCAGAACATTCATTATATGGTCCAATGAGAGGTGTTTCATATACTAGACATTAAAAAAAGCAACAACAACAACAAAAAACCCACCACCAATACTATCTCATTTGTGGAAGTCTAGATTCCTTTAAATCTTCTAAGTACTTTTCCAAAAATTATTATAGTAATCTGTATTTTTAAACTGTGGGTTCTGGCATGGAAAAGTGAAGTCTCTTGCTTTGAAAATTGAGCTAAAACCAACCTAACTCTGTCTTCTCATCCACTTGATGGTGCTGTTTCCAAAACACATACTCCACAGCGAAAGAGAAAATAAATACATTGAAAAATTTTACTTTACAAAATACAATGAATAATAAACCAATTTTCTTACAGTGTGCTTCAGATACAAAAGCTAGAACATTCAATTTCTCCAGTGTTTTCTGCATTTTCGATTAAATGTATCAAGTTTTTTACTCTTTCCTAATGGATGACCACATAATTTAATCTTTTCTGAAATCACATAGCCATGTGATAGTCAGTAAGGTCATTTGCATAATTAGGTTGACTCATCTAACAGAGCTTGGCAGATCAGCATTTTGAATGGAAGATTTGAATTTTTCCTGGAAAAAGTGCAAATTTAGTCCCTGATCTTCAATCGCTCATATATTTGAGAATGTTCATGCACACCTTCTCCTTAGTAAAGGCTCAGACATTCCATATTTGCTTTGTTTCTCCATTAGGGGAAATATCAGTGGCCAGCTAAAAGTATTAAGGATTTAAGACTACATAATGTCAACAGGACGTATCAATAGCAGCCAAATAGATTATCTAAGTGGGATGTATTATGCAGCTGAATCAGGAGGCTTATATGGGAAACCACGCTTTAATAAAATACTTCTAATGAGCTAGAGTTAAAACAATGTAAGGTACACATGCATAGTGTAATGGGATCTTGCAGAGATACAAACAAACAAACAACAACAACAAAAACAACAAACCATGAACTATTTGTTGCAATTCCTAGAAACAGAATTACTTATCATAGATTTTTTCTATAGCAAGAGTGAAAACCTCAGGTACTTCAATTACTGAAAACTTTGTATGAGGTCCATGTAAAATATTGTTGCTTTTAAATAAAAGCATACAAAAATATTTTTAGATCTTGGGTACTTTAAATTTATTAATAAATATTTTATGAAGTTCCACCATAGATGCTATTTAAACATATGATAAGCCTGAATAATTAGTCTACAGCACATATCACGAATAAAACTGATTACTCAGAAAAAAAGGAAAAATGCAAGGCTTGCCAAAGACACAAAATGAGGACCTGAGATGAGGCCCTGAAATGGCATTAACCTTGATTAAGGTTACTGCCTAAAGCTGATTGTCAACACAGGATCTTTCAATCCATTGCTCTTATTCCTCTTCTTATACTTCAACTTAATCTGAATGAAATTTTAATGCACTTTTAAAAAACACATTAATAATTACATGAAAAAAGATAGTGTTAGAATCAAATATGAATTCTTCACATAGTAATTTTCTCTTCACGTTACTCTCCCCTTTACTCCATTAAAGCAGAGCTTGTCCATAACTGTCAGGCTATGTACAACAATTTCAGGAAGAGTTTTTGGGTCACTCAGCTTTGACCATCTTGGATCTTGTTGTTTTGTGTGAGAGCTGGGTATCTGACAGGCTGACATGATTACTGCTGTGTTTTCTTCTGCCTTTTTTAAGCTTATCGGCAAGATACACTGGCTCTGAGACCCTGCCCTGCTAACATCAGCCTGACAAAATCCATCCTGTTAGTGACTGATTACCCTCCCTGCCAGGCTGCAATGATCAATGAGCGGATGGACTTGTCAGACACTTCTTTAGACAACTCTGTGGCAGGGTGTGTGGCAAGTTTAACAGTGGAAAGAAAAACATTCTAGGGACCTAGCCCTTCTCTTTTAATGTGCTTGTGGGGTCTTTTACTGCTTCAGAGCCAGTGATTCTTCAGCCTGGCTGGAGAACTAGCTTTAGATATTTTTATTTCAGAATACAAAGTTTATGCGATGTCTTTACATATGCATACAAAACTTAAATGCATTACAAATAGGCCTAACAACCTCAGTGCTTTGTACCTCGGCGCAGTTCTTGAATGAAGTGAATTTCATGGAAAATATTGCAGACCTATATTCTTTGCATAATTTTTCTTGACCTTTTATCAAGGTAAACCCAACTTACATGAAGAAGACATGAAGACAACTGTAATCACAAGGAATCTTTTAATGACTTCACAAGTATTTAAGTTGGGCCTAGGCCTGTAGAACAAACAAAAGTTTATTCTACCCACACAACATATTAGACAATTTATTTCCTTAGCTAGCTTTGTGAAGTCAGTTACCTATGTTTCTTGTGATTTTCATAGTGTTACATAATTTTTAAACCTTTCTTTAATTATTATTTAAAATATGTTCAGGATTGCTAATAATAATAATAATAATAAAACGGTCTATCAGTACAGATCTTAATCAGTACATTAATTTCTCAGTGGGAAGGTGCAGCTGTGGTTGAACTGTGACCAAATTTTAATGTTAATGTTTGTTCAGCATTATGGCACAGAATCCCGAATACAAAATCATTGGTAACCAGATGGTGAAAATGTTAATGTTTTATAAGACAACTGTGGAAAAACATTATCTATGTCATTCAACAAACATTACATTAAAGGACTGATCTAATCCAGTTTTATATTGACATTGTAAACTTCACAGGTAACTTTAAAGGAGTACCAAGTGTACTTCTTGCACAGCATATCTGTGTTGCACTAGCAGATGGAAAAACAGGACTTCCAATTGGAGATGTTGATGCCAAATGAGTGGTACAGATTCCTCAGTGGAAAGAAGAACTGCTCTGAGGTCAAGTAAGAACAAAAGGGAAATGCTGCAGTAGAAAAGACTGACTCTATTTCTATATCCAGAGTTATAAACTGGATATGCTTAAAATATTTCATTGTGAATGTTTGTAGAACTATAGAACCAAAAAAGCTATAGGCCTGCCAGATGTTGATAAAAAGAAAGATATGGAAGAATGGGATTAAGGACATAATAATTGTAGTGCTAGCAAAGAAATCAAGCAGCGAAAGAATTGGATTTGACTTTGTGATGAATAGTGAAGTCTTAAACACTGAAAAAATAGTACAGTAATTTGGGCATATTACTACAAAACATATGACTTTCTCTCTAAGGATAACTGATGGTATATGATTATCTTTTATGAACAGAGTGGAAAAGCTATTAGCAAAAATACAAGCAATTAAAAAAATAAATAAATAAAAAGGAAATAAAGGATAAAGGATATAACCTTTTGTCTACAAGTAGTCCTAGAAATATCTTTAAACATTTTTAATACATGGATATGAAAATGTCCTCTTGTTTCTTGCTTTATTTTGCTGAAAATGACTCATACCTTTGCTAAGAATATTCACAAAATCTTATATCCTTCTTTAGCCCTGAAAATAAGATGTAAGTAGAGTAGTCACTTTGCCGGTCCTCCACAGAGAGATTCATTTCATCCATTTTTTTTTTCTTAATCTTAAATGAAAGGAAGAGAATTAGTACTTAACTCGAACAAATAAAACCTGAACAAATACTGTAATCAACAAATTTGGTCTTGTTTTTCTCTCAGAAGTCCTTGAATACATCATAGATTTACTCTTTAAAGCATCTTGATGACACATTTCAACATAAGCATTTAGTTTGTGGCTTGCTAGTCTTGTTTTGGTTTTAGAATTTTGATATGTATTGCTTAGATGTGATTAACAATTATCTGTGGTCTATAGTAGAGAACAGTGGTTGAAAGACAGTGAAAATTAAGCTTGATGCAATAATATGAAGCAGTCTATCCCAAATTTAAGAACAGAAAAATCTTCTCTTGCTATGTATTGTGTATTGTTATTTTTGGTTTAGTTTTCTTAGATATTTTATAACACCTAGTCTTTCAGTTTTTACTGCTGACATTCCCAGAACAGTTTGATATTTGTCTGTCTAGCAGATATAAGAGGTGGTTAAGACAGGTTGAGTGAGCCTGCAGTATGGTCAATACAATGATGTTCTGGGGCTGACTATCCAGAGCATCTCTGGGATATCTTGAGAATACTTCAGCTGAAATACCAACGGTAAAACTCAGGATCCAGTAGAAAAGTCTAAATGAGGCTTCAATGAAGCTACCCTCTGGTCTAATATATTTTGCATTACTGTAATAGAAAATGGATCTCATCAGAAAGACAAGAAAGGAGAGGATCTGGCAGACCAGCTGCTTTAAAAATATATATATCCAGAAATCCAGTAGGTATAGAGTCCTCTCTACACTTGAGTTTGAGTGGCATCTTACAGTAAACTATAAAATGTCATCTGGAACCTGTCAAACACAGGTCTTGAAGAGTAAGAAGAAACGCCCTTCCTTGGTTCTTCACTTCTGGGACAATTCTGGGCTCATCACACAATTAGCAGAAAGAAAACACACATTCATATGTTTCTAGATTATCCAGACTTTGGTATCTGAAAGTGAGGGCATTTGTCCTTCAGGTGCACTCTGCTTTCCAGGCATCTTAAATGTTATCATGGAGGATGGAGGTTGGTACAGTCAAGCTGTGGATGTTAATAATAGAACATCTATGGGCCTCTGCTTCTTAAACAACATCCAGGCTACTGGCAAAGGAGGTAAAAAGGACCTTCCAAAACACACTGCAAATCAATATAGTTAGTACTGCTGACCGTATGCTCACCCATTGGAACTGGAGATGCCTAGAGCAGAACAGACTAATATGCTGTAGGATTATAAAGTTCCTTTTGAGGACCCTTGGGTAGAACTGTGTGTCCTGTCAATGGCTCTGACACAACTGGAATGAATTACATTCATAAGGCAATTATAATGTAGTTGTAGATGAATGAAGCAGTGATGTATAAACTTACAGACTACCTAAATAACAATAACTGCAATGGACATGTCAATGCCAGACTGTTTCTGTCACAGATTTATGAAGGTCTGGCAGGCCAATCAAATTTTGGGTTAGGATGGGAGCTTGCAAAGAGGAATGCAGTATCTCCTGGTCCTGTGGGATGAAACAAAGAAACAAAACAAACAAACAAACAAAAAACCTGGATGGTACAGATCAATGTCTAGATATTTTAAGTGGGTTGAAGTGAAATAGTGGTTCCACAGTTACACACACTCATTCTGTCAAGACTTCCCAGTTTTTGTTTGGTTGGTTGGTTGGTTGGTTTTATGATTGTAAAAAGATTGAGTTTCCACTAGTAAGTATGGAAACTTATATCACCTACCCAGGCAGAATTAGACTTGATAGGAGCTTGGTGATTTTAAAGAATACAAAATGTATCTGTCTTTCATTGTAAGAAGATTTTTGCTTTCTGCTGGGTATTCTATCTATTTCTAATAAATAACGTTAATAAAAGACCTTCACTCTAAATGCATGTGCACACATTCATTTCTTGACAGACTGTTGCATTTATTTTTAGCGTCCTGATGAATTTAGTTTTTTCATTTAACGTACAAAGAAATAAAGGAGCAGAAAATCCACAGTACTCTATAAAGAGGTAAAGCAAAGAGTAAATAGATTCATTGCTTTCCTCAAAAGAAATGTATTGTGCAGCTCCTGAGGAATACAATATTGAGATGAAAATGAAGCTGCAATGGAAATGGAATGAGAAATAGGTATTTGCTTCTGGGTGAGCACAACAAACCTATCAGCTACATCGTTAAAAAGCAGCCCCGTCACACCAATTCCTGATGACTAAATAAACTACAGGTAGAAGGACAGGGGAATAAGACAGAAGGAAAGCAGGGAAATGAAGCTGCCAAATGAAAGAGAAGTGTTTCTGCAAAGGTCAGTAAAGGATAAGATTAGTTTGGAGTAAGCCAATACTACAGTGTAATTTGCAGTATTTTCAAACACTTCAGAATAAGCACTCCTTACTATTTTTAATACAGGCTTTGAGCCATGACTATCTAAGTAGACAGAGTAGGCATTAAAAGTTCATAGGGCTTGATATTGCCTGTAAGGAGGGAGCCCTTACAGAATTTTATTTTATTACTAACCTTTATTAGTCTTGTAGCCAATGCTGATTAAAGTGTTGTGGCATATCTGTCAGCATGCATGAATGCATAGAGATTATTAGCATCTGCATTTAAAAGTCTAAGAGCAAGAGGTAGAGTCACAAGCCTGGAATACTAATTCCTATTTTATTCAATGTAAACAGTCAAAGGGATGGATAATAGCATATTTGGCTTCATTTTACTGGCATGTTTATCTATCCTTTTGCTCTTTTCTCACAACATGTAACTAAGACAACAGAAAGTAATCCAAAATATGAGGTGTATCTACAAGTATGGGTCAAATGGATTTCAATGCAGAACATCCAAATTTGGGTGGTCTAAACCATTTCTATTGTAATATCTCTCCTCAGAGCTGCTCACAAAGAGATTTGGACTTAATAAAAAAACATTTATTCTGCAAAGATAGCCTTTTAGTATTATGCATGGAGACACATTCCAGACTTTTACTGAAGTATTTGGTGATTGTGTAGGCATAACTTCTAAAGCAGTTAACTTTTTTTCCTTTTTTTCCTTTTTTTTTTTTTTTTTTTTTTTTTCCACTGAGAATATTTAGAATTAACAATTCAAGTTGAGCTGCATGTGTAGTTGCTTGAGTCACACTGCATTGTTTTGTTTTGTTTAGGGAGTGATGACTTAAACTTAGTAAATTACTTAACAAATTAACAAATTTAAACCTATGTTATTTTTCTGTGATGTCCAAAGCAAATATTGTTCCACAGTTAAGTGGGTTTTAGTTACAGCAAAATGCCTATTTTGGTCAACATTCACATTAACATAATATTTTTGTTATGAATCCAAACCAAATGTAAATAATGAAGGTAACAATCTGGTTTGAAGTGGAAGTCCACTTGGAAATGACTAAAGGTTTGTGTATAATATTGTTTTTTATGATGCTCCATTTAATGGTATGGTCCATAAAATCCTGAAACAACTTAGGCAAAATTAGGCAGAGCTCTACTGCTGATTTAGGAAAACTATCTGGGCATGGTTCAAATAATATATCTTTGCTGATGTACAGCAGAGTGAAAAACCTATCTTTAAACCGGACTCTTGGTTGCTTTAACCTCTGTGGAGATAAAACCCTAAAATGGGGAAACTTTCCTGTCTGGCACAGAACTATTATCAGCAGGTCATAAACCACTGTTGAGCATTAATGTAAATGAACAAGGAGATAGCTTCTACCTAAGAGAAGCAAGTTACTCAAATGTGAATCACAACAATAACTAAAGATCACCAGCGATGTTTTTGCACTGAATATCCTTTTTTTTTTTTTTTGTTTTTTTTTTTTTTTTTGACTAGAAAATACTATATTTTGATGAGGCTGGGCATGACAATCTGGCACAGGGTTCCCAAAGTTTAAAGACATATTCTTGCAAGTACTCTTTCAAAATAGCACAGAGAAAAAGTAGTGGTATGTATAATTGTAACACTGTGGATTGTAAATATATATCACATAACCTTAATTAATTAAATCCATTAATCAAGACAATATGCTAATTTAGTAAATGTATAAATTAAAATTTGAATAATTATAACTGAAAATGTCTCTGAAGGTAATTAAAAAAGCTGAGTGTTGTCTACAAAAATGTTTGTGTATATGTCTCACTATTCTATTACTGAAAATGTTATGTAATTTGAAGCTGTCTGACAATCTTGTTCAGTTTAAAATCTGTATGTATAAATGTACTTGCTTCTAAGTATTTTTTAATAAGCCTTGGAAATGTAAGCCTTGGTAATTCAACATCTTTTTCTTCTTTATCCCTTAATGATTTTAATATGTCTGTCTATAATACTTTAGGACACTTGCAATTCCAGTGCAGTTATATTTCACTGTTTTTGTTGTTTATTTAATAATTTGTTTTATCTGTATTCTGATAGTCTCTAAGATGAAATGCTCCTATTCTAGGCATACTGTGCTGTAAGCATATGAGGTCTAACCAATGCTTGTTATCACTCCAGTGATCTTTGGATCCAGCCAGTAAAAATGGTTGTAGACCCAAACAGACTAGCCAATACTCATGGTAGTATCTAGAGATGTTGATCTCTCTTCCTAAGCTTTAAACATCCTAATATGTCAAAGGAATTAATATCATTAATCACTATTATTTCTCTTCTAAAAAAAAAAAAAAAAAGTCGAATTAAATTTCCCCAGTGTTTTCCAATCCTCCATAGGATGCCTATTATGCTCTATAACATGGATTACTTTGATTTTTCTGCTCATTTTAAAGTGTCATCTGTATTATGGTTTTTCATTTGCTCTTTCCCTTTATGCATCACTATTTAGAGACTTCATTGTCAGCTCTTCATGAAACTTACTGTAAAGCTCAGACTTATAGTTACTACAATTCACATTTTTAATGCAGGAGACTCTGAATATCTAAGCAAATTCTATCCTAATATCTGACTAATAACATGTCTTATTACAAAATATGAAGTCTTCATTACAAGATTTTGCTTATTTCTCTGCTGTGGTTTGCACTTTCTACTTATCACCTATTGCTTTTATTCTGTTGTTTCAACACTTTGGCAACTTTATTGGCTTGGATATATTAACTGGGAATTTAGATAAAGCATTGTTGTAGCATAGCCTGCAAAACTCAAGCCTGCAAGTGCAAAAAGTCACCTTAGTCTACTGGCCTCCACAGAAAAAAAAGTATCCGAATCCATTTCAATGCAAAGATTAATGGCAAAAATCACCTCTTTTTTATCTGCATGCTTTCAGTCTACCTAGCTATTTCAGTTTAACTAAGATCTTCTCATGAAGTTTGCTTAGCTTGCAAAAAGCATGAGTATACTGAAAGAATTTTTATTGACTTAAAAGAAGAGAAGCCCTCCTTTTGATTTTTTACTTTAATGTGTCTGGAAGCAAAATTGTCTAACTGGATTAAGATCAGGTCATGTTACACTGATAATCAACACTTTAAGATAGTATTAGAATAAACATTAAGACTCTAGATGTTTCATTATATCTTTGACATTAAATTCCTAGTCCCATGTCTAATCAATGAACCTCATGTAACATGTTTCTGCTGACACTACCTGAGTTAATTGTGGTAACTAATGAACAAGGTTACTCTGTGTTTCACTGGTAGCACACCTTCTGGGCTGATCTAATCTAGAAGTCATGATGTGAGTCATGACATTATACTGAGGAGCAGAAGAACATTCAGGGGTTGTGTCAGAGACCTGGACCTATGAACAAGAAGAATCTCTCCCTTCTAAGTGTTCTTGCATAAGCAGCTGCACTGCTCAGCTATTTGAAACTAACATTTTGATAAAAGCAAACCTCCACAAGGGTATACACTTTCTGTGGACACAGGAGCTTATCTATCAGTGGGTTACTCTCTAAATTCTATATTAAAACTTTCAGTTAAGTGACTTAAGTCATGTTTTGCCCCTAGTCAATACAGTATAACTGAACTGGAAGAAAACAGCAGTTAGACCCACATAGAAAATAACACTTTTAGGGTATCTTTCTCCTGTTTCCTGAGTCTTTGACTGCAGTATGGTTATTTGTCTGTCAGGGGAGAGCTTTCAGGTATTTCTGAAAAGTTTTGAACATGAGATTAATCAACTCTAAAATAGCCCCTACAGGTGCTAAGGAGGGAAACAAACTATTATTGTTTTGTCCAGTGCCATCTTGTGAGAGTCCTAGAGCAATTAATGTCCACAACATATGACTTTGTTATGTGTCAATTTACTTAATGAAGGCCCGAATCTACAATGGTCAAGAATGGAGTCTCTTTATGCCAGTACATTAATTGTGGCAGTTGTAAAGTGCCTTGGAACACACACATATAAAAGCAACAAATCTGGCTACAATTTACCTTCTCTATTACCTTAGAGTAGAATGTCTGTACTTTACTAACTGGTGAAAAACACATGAGGGAAAATACATTTGTTTTTCAAATATATTTAAATTACTGTGTGTGTCTAAAAGATGCTTTCCTCATTACTTTCCTACTCAAGCATAAAATTAGCAATGAGATAGTTATCATCAATGGCTATACTAAGAACTGTCAAAAATTTAAGGTTACTTTTTTAAATCAGAGATTGGTAATTTGAAAGGTAGCAGAAAGCAGGCCTATTTAAAATGATGATCTAATTTCACAATCCACAGTTGGTCCAGAACTGAAGAAAAAAACCTGGGAGTATATCATTCTGACTCTGGCTGACTGACAACATTTGTTCATTTTATTCATTTGTTATACATTTGTTATTCATTTTTTATTTGTTATTCATTTTTTATTTTTTTGATATCTAATAATGCTTTTAAGTTCAAGCTGTAGTTCTGTGTGAGAATTAGATAGAAACGATGTATCATTTTGTCTGTTCTTCTGACTATATGGAAAAATGTGTTGTGCTTTGCTGAAGCTTCTTACCACACCACGTGAAGATGCAGAATCTGCAATAATTCCATGTCACAATTTTAGACACTTAGTTTTTAAATATCACATGAAAACAGAAGAAGATTTTCTTCAGCTTTTTTGGATCTCAAATTGTGTAAGGAATATTTCAACCATAACATTTAGGTTCTTACATAACTTGTACAGCAGCTGTACAGTACATTTCCTAGAGTGCTACAGTCAGCCCCGGTGATATTTTTGTATAGAATGTAAATTTACTTATCTATAGACAAATGTAAATTGGATCAGGTATTAAAAATGGATTAAAAATAGAAATGTAATTATACTAGCACATCCTTGAAGATGATTGCTACTGTTCACTTAAAAAACACAACATGACAACATAATGTGCACTTTATTTGGCTGTTATGAGAACAGTTGTCTTTTAAGACACCTAATAAGATCACATAAAAACCTTTTTTTTTTTTTTTTTCCCTGAGTATTTAAAGTGTATATCAGATAAAATATGTATTTTTTTAAATTTTCATTTCTGATATTTAACTTGACTCAAATACGAAAAGATCCTTCTTAACCTTAAACAGACAGTAAAAATAGATTTATTGCTACTGTGGCAACAAGTATGAAATGAGGTAAACATTGATTTAGTTCTGTTGCAGTTGGATCGGTAGGTTCACTTTTTCCATATTTTCCATTTGCTAAATGTTCTTTTGTGTGTTTTTATGATAGCTTCATATTGGCAAGAAACATTCACTAAACTTTTAATGACACATTTGTTAGCATTGGTGTTAATCTGTCATCATATTGCCCTAGTTAGCATTGTTAAGACCTCCTGATATGCTTCTCTGGACAAGATGAATGTAAATAGATTTGATTCTTGTTCAGCTGCCTCCACATGTAATTCATTAGGCATTGGTTCAAACTGAACCATAACTTTCGTATTAATGTTTTTTTCCTGTGAAAAATAAAGTGGACATATATTTCTACAGTTCTTTGTTTCAAGCTGTTACTGATTGGTGAAAATTCTGTCTTACCTAGAACTTACAGCTTGTTTAGTATTGGTGCTGTCAATGGGCTCTAAGCAGTTTTAAAAGCCAGATGGCTCTCCTTTACGCAGTGTTTTACTGACATCTTCAGTTGACGGAATTCCAGGATTAGTAATGCTAAATTACTATTTGCTGGAAGCAGGACACTTCAGACCCTTTTTAAAACTTTTCTGGTTTTCTTATTAATTCAACAATTCTAAAGCTATTTGTCAAGTAAATCTATTAAATTTATTGGTCTCCTAGCACTGGGTCACCTCTTAGTAAATATATTTAGAAAATATTACTGCTATATTTCCATCAGAATGTCAGTCTTAAAGGAGTATGTAATTATAAGTATAGCTATTGCCCCTCTCGCCAAGTGCTTCTTGTCCTTAAACAGGCAAGTTTTTTCAAGTTCAACAGGATTTTACCTCAATATAAATCAGCATTTGAACATATTGCACATATCACATTTTATTACAGAGTCCTCATGTTTCACATAAGGACAAATGACATTTTCCAAACAGTTTAAATCCAGTGTTTAATTATTTAATTATTTGAATGATGGAAAACACACAGTTTGGGTAGTTCCTGAGTTCTACAAAGACCTGTTCATTTCTTAAGTCCTCAAGGCTATGTCTTACCAGCAGATCTGTATGGGTAAGCAGATTTTTGACTGTGAAGGTACATTTTCAGAATCAGGAATCAAGACGTGCTGGGCCTGGCTGGGACAGAGTTAACTTTCCCCACAGCAGCCCATAGCGTGCTGTGCTTTGCATGTGTAGCTAGAACAATGTTGATACCCCACTACTGTTTTGGTGATAGCTGAGGAGTGCTGGCACAGCATCAAGGCTGGCTCTCCAACTCCACCCCGCACTCCCAAAGGCCTGCAGGCCAGGGGTGGGCATGAGGTGGGGAGAGGACACAGCCAGGACAGCTGACCCAAACTGACCATATACCGCATGACATCCTGCTCAGCAATGAAAGCTGGGGAGAAATATGGAGAAGGGGATTCTTGTTAAGAAAACATTTGTCTTCCTGAGTAACTGCTAAATGTATTGAGGCCCTGCTTCCCAATAAGTGGCTGAACATTGATTGCTAATGGGAAGTAGGGATTTTTTTTTTCTCCTTTTGCTTCCATGTGGCCTTTGCTTTATTTTATTTTTATTCTCCTTTCATTAAACTGCTTCTTATCTCAACCCATAAGCTTTTTTTTTTTTTTTTTTTTTTTTCCATCATATTTTCTCCCCCATCCTTCTGAGAAGGGAAGTGAGAGAGTGGCCTGGTGGTGCTTAGCTGCCTGTCGGTTGTTAAACCAACATAAGATGCCAATTTTATACACTCTGTAATGACTAAACGTACATCTGATGACTTCTCATAACTCTAAATAGCACTGAGGACAGCATACGCCTCTGCGGTCAGTAAGTAGCTGAAAAACCCATCTGTGCCGAGTACTTCAACGTCGTCAAGTGGTTGGTCTGCATTTGATTACAACCTACCATTGTTCACAGACTCCTCATTATTACTCCAACTGCTCAAGAAGCAAATGTCTGTGCTGAATCATATAGTGGTTGGCAAGGTTGCATGTGAGAGAATTTCTGCCTTTTGAAAGTGGAAAAAACTTTAACCCTAACATTCAGCTTTTCATTAATAGAATTACATTAAAAGAGTTTTTCAGATAACTTTAATTCAAGTACTTCTGAACTCTTGACTGTCTTTGAAACCTTAACTTTCTTCTAACGTATTGGATAGGGCTGTGTTTTCTAGATGTGAACTAGTACTTCTAAAAACACTCCATCTTTTATGTTTCCTCAAGTGACACCAGCAAAACTCAGATCACTGTTTCAACTTTGCATAGGCCAGACTTCAAGGTAGCACAGCATTACACAGAAAGGGAAGGATCATTTAGCTGTTAATTTAGGAGGATCTCAGTAGCTGTGAACCGCAGAACCTTTTGGACATGTTGTATGTTGGGGGGCAGGGGTGGGAGGACAAAAAATTACTTGTAAAGTTAGGTTTTGGAAGGCTGCAGGAAAGTTAAGCCAGTCTAACCTTTCTACCTAGTTTTCATCAAATACAGATTTTTTTATTATTATTATTATTTTTTTTGTATCAAAATATACTGAGCATAAAACTGGAACTGAACTACAAAAATACTAATTCCCAGATTTCTTGTGCCAACAATTAATTTTGTTCATGGAAAATCCTACTCTGAGCACAAATGGATTAATATGTATAATGACATGCCCCTGTTCTAAAAACTTTAATATGGAAAGTGCTATCGTAAGCCATAGTCTACTTAAAAATAGACATTATAATGAAAGAGCTTTGGTTGTTGATGTACATTTCCAAAAATCAGTTTAATGCACTTGTTGCAGGGTTTCACAGTAAACAGCTGGTGATTTTATATCCCATAAACACACTTGCCCTATTTTAAAAATGGAGTACAGATGGACTACTGTGTACACTACATAAATAAATACCATAGCACACTTTACCACTGAAAGGTATTGCTGATGTCATGCATATAAACAACCCTCATATTTATCTCTACAGCCTTATACTGACAACTTATACAGAACAGCATATATGCTTATCTGCATACCAACCTATTAAGAGAACGCAAAGATATTTTCTAGTAGACTAATTGTTTATTTCCTGTCTTCTAACATCGCTCATTTAGAGTATTTCATTTTATTTTTTAAAATATGTTAATGAAAACAGAAACTGAGAAATTGCCCTACAATTTGCTTAGAATAAACGGATGAGAACAGAAAGGATGCAGTATCGGTGTTGCTACAGTGCACACATTTATGTGAGGTTACGTAGAGTTTTAGAGAAAACAACAGTCAAAGAATTTCCTGATGGATTTGGTATATAAATATGCCTAAGTCTTGAAACACTAAATAAAAAAATACAATCAAAACCTGAAGGTAATAACATACTTTCAGATAATACAAGAAACCTAGGAACTGATTCTAACATTGATCAGTTATTTCTGGATAATTTGTTGTTCCATCAATAGTTATAAAAGATGGTGAGAATTGATCAAATGCTGTGCAATATGAGAATATCTTGGGAAATATATGTATACAGATCCATTTTTAATTTTAGAGATACTGTAATCTCTTTTTATGTCAGTATACAATATGCTGATGGTAGGTTGCAAGAAAATATGCTATTAGGATTACTTGTTCATACAGTTTTCCTCAGCTAAATAAATTGATTTTCTTACTTATTTGATTTGTGGCTTCAGAGTTCTCTGTGCTTGTTCAAGAATGTAATCTCCAGATTTCACAGAAAATTTGGCACTTGGAATGACACTGAATGAAAAGCAACAAAACTTCCCAGCATAGTTCTGATGGATAACATAATTACCCTGCCTTGTAGTACTCTTACTCATCTAAACACATTCCTAAGCCTTGTTTCACTGTTCTGAATCTTCAAACGGAGGGGGACTGGAATTCTAATCCAAGTTATCTCCAGGCTTTCCAATGTATTGGGTTATTACAAGCAATGTATCTGAAAGTTATGGGGAGAGGCATAAGGGCAGAATTTCTGGTTATCATTGATCCTTTAACATTATTTCCAAATTCTTCTCTTTAAGAATGACCAGAATGTATTTCAAAAGGATGACTTAAGGCTATGAGTGTACCAAGTGAAAGGAAAATGAATGTTTACAGTTGAGGAAGAATCAAGACAAAGAAGGAGGGCACAAAACATTTCAAGATTTAGGCTAGGGACATCTGAGCTAGATACAAGAGATGAAGAAGGCAACATAATACAATCCAGAGTTCAAGACTAACAAAAGTGATTCATTAGTATGGTTAGTAGTTAATAATCAGAATGGAAAATAAAGAGAGAAAACAAACATTTATTTTTTTTTGTTAAAAACAAACCTTTTGTGAATTAATAACAAATTGGGGAAAGAAGGTAAAAGTGAATATTCTGAGGTAGTGCTGGGAGGCTGCTGCTGACAAAAAGATAATTTTTATATAGATCTGCTTAATGCTAATGCATGGGTCTTTATTTCACAACATAAACTTCAGAACAAATGCTCTGATTTATATTATCATGTATTTTTACATATAATAGCTATATCTCTTCAGTAAAAGGTCAGTGAAAGAAGTGTTAAGAGCATACATATATATTTGGTTTTAGGCAATGGTACAAGCTCTCTGAAACTATGTACCTATGTACCTAGCACTATCTGCAGGTCAGTCTGAAAGTCTATTTGAATTAAGTTAATTTCCTGTTACATTTTTTTAGGTGATGTCAGAAGCAGAGAGCATGAAGGGTAGAAAAGGATTATTCCATAAAAATGTTGTTTTAGGGCCCAAGACATACAGGTTTAAGTGTTTCTCAATGTATTTTTCTCAGAAAAATACAAATTAAGACTGTATAAGAAGAAGAAATGATGCAGTAAGGATGGGAGAGTTATTACAGTCTGTATCTAATCTGATATGCAGACCGGTTTCACCAGCGTATAGCAGGAAAAGAATCAAAACAGTACAGGTAAAATACAGGAAGGCTCAGAAATGGAACTATGTCAGAGATGGTAGGAAGTTTTAAAGATCATGACACTCAAATCAGTTCTCTTATTTTGATGGACTCATTAATGGACTCAAGTACAGTTGAAAATGTAAATACATTTAAACAATAAATAAATTTAATTTTCTGGGTATAGTAAAAGTAGGGAATAAAAACATAACCAGTAAGATATGGTTAAAAACTTTACTATTAGCCTGATCTGAATTGAATTCAAGGCTTGCAATAAAGAGAAGAGGGAAAAGGCATGTATGTAATGAGAGAATGGAATTCAAAACACACTGTCACCACCTGAACCCCAGTAGGTTCTCCCAGTAGGAGAACCACCCCCAGTTTGATAGGTGTAGCAGCCCACTAGATGTATTTATTTATTTTTAATGTCAGACTTTGGTATAAGTGAATTTTTAGTAAATTTCATTTCTCTAGAAAAATCTGAATTCACACTACTATAATAACTTCATTGTAAAATTTTCCAAAGCAATCTTGAAGTCTTAGAAAAAACAATTGCATTTATTACTGAGCAAGAAGCACTAGTTTTGAGTCTTTAAAAGATTCCTAGCAATCATTACTTCAAAAGCAGTAATTTGGAATTGAAGGTTAAAATAACTACTTTGAAGGAAAAGATTGTTTACCTCTGAAAAATGATAGACTAAAACTACCTTGTCATATGCAAGGTGCTAGTATTTTTTATGAAAGCTTGAAAAGGACTAGAACTGAAGCCAATTGTGTCAATTACATATAAATCTTCTGATCAGATTATATTAAGTACAACTGGATCCCCATTAGTGTCCCGAGTTGTTACTATCAGGGTCTGAATGAGGTGCAGGAATTCTGCAATGCCTTCTCCCTGGATGTAGCTACCTATCTTCAAGGCCAGCTCTGACTTGTGCTGCTGCATAATCTTTGATCAGATTTTTGTTGAGAAAAAAAAAAAAAAAAAAAAAAAAAAAAGCTGAAGGAATTCTTTCTGGATGTCCACATTTAATCCTTAGTCCTTGTCTGAGCTACAATGTCACAGTGTCAGTATGTCTGTGCCTGCCTGTGCACATTGCTGATCCTGACACTCGCTTGGTGATTTGACTTCATACCTGCCTTCAGACCATGGGACACATCTGGCAATCACTGAACTGCCGTCTGACCTTGACAGCAGACCTGCCACGCTCTTCTTTTTTGGGGCCTCTGGTGGTGATCACTGCCCCTGATACTTTGCTGTAACCCTCAGCTTCTGACTTGCCTTCCCTTGCAGAGCTGTCCACAATTTTACTGCCTCCCTGGCACTTATCCACTGAAGAGATTATCCCAGTTAAAGGCTATTTGTGGTACACCCACATTCTGCCCCAAATGGGACACTATCTCACAGAGAGTAGTACTAAACATTGCACTAATCTGTAGCTTCCCAAACTGCAAGAACTGGAGAAATCAGTTTATGTTCAGTGCTGTTTGAGGGTTGTGGAGGTGTTCGTTGTTATTGTTGAGGGTTTTGTTGTTTTATTTCTTTTATTTTTTAAGAACTTGGTCTTAAAAAACTCGTGTAGGTGTTACTCTTACAGTTGGGAAACCAATTTGTTCTGGAATAAGTAGTAGGGAAGCAAGTTCCTACCCTCTCTGTATTTAATAGGAAAGATTGTCTTAGGCAAATACTCTGGATGTTGTATAAATACTGAAACTGCTGAGCATAGCCAGCAAATACTTAGCTGTTCTGGAGAGCAAGGGAGCTCTCTGATGTCCCTGTTCTTAAAGAACAACATTGAGGCAATAAAAAATAAATAATAATAATAATAATAATAATAATAATAATAATAAAAGATGATCAGTAAATCAACTCTGAGAGTATGTGTATGTGTTCGCTTGTGTGTGCATGTTTATGCTGGGACAGCAAGTATGGGAAAAGGGTGACAATGAGTAAGACTGCACTATCTAAAGCCCCCAGAGTAAAACTTTTATCAGTCAGCTCTTTTAGATTTGCAGAAGAGAAATGATAAATTGAGGAAAAAAACTAAAAATCACCAGAAGACAACACCACTGATTGTGTATAAAAGTATTACTTAACTGAAGTGAAACTGCATACTTTCCTCACACTGCAGATTTCAGTTTGTGATTCTGTTATGTTTGGAAGAGTCCTTATGACTTTCTATAGGCTGCTATGGGGTACTGAAATTGCCAATATTGGGAAACTAAACAATCTCTCCCCCAAATCAGAATCTTTTTCTTGATATACAAATAGTGATCTTATTTACACAATACGCACAGCAATTTATTTGCAGTTCTAAACACAAATTAATCAACTCTAATGGCACCTCTTTTCAGTAATCTTCTTATGTTTCAAATATCTGGTAGTTACATGGTGTGTAAGCCACAAGCTGTAGAAAAAGGTCTCTGATCTGAAAATAGTCTCTTACAAAACAGGAATAAAGAAAAAGATGGGAGGCTACTTTGCCAAGCAGAAACACGTTAAAGTCGTTTTGTTACTTTATTTTTTCATCATTTCTAACATCTGGGTTTCTTTTATAGAAAGAAATGCATTATGTCCCCCTCTCTTTTTATATGGAAGTGTCATGGTTTCTGTAACCTGTATTCTCAACCCGAACAAATGTTTCTATTCTTGGAAATAGATAGGAGTATAAATGCAAATGATCATATTATTAAATAAAATAAAATAAAATAAAATAAAATAAAATAAAATAAAATAAAGCATAATCCTGAGCCTATCCCCTAATCCAAACTTGTCAATGTAGGATATAAAACCATGCTGGTGAGTGATTTGAGGCAAATGCAAGAATGCCAGAATGAAGCTGGGTGGGATTTGTGCTACCTTTGGGTGTGAGATCAACTACGTACCCAGCAGGAATGTGAGCCATCACCACATGCCTATCCATCGTTGAGCCAATGTCTTATGTTTGATATTTGGGGACAAACAGTTCTCCAAAATGTCTGTGAGGCATTTCTTATAAAGGCTATCAAAAAATCTCATTTGTACTTGAAGCATAACATTGCAACCTGAGTTTAGGATCACCTTACAAACTACAGACAGCACTAACTACAGGTGTTTTCTATCCAGGCACAGTGACACAGGAGGAGACTGTGGTTAGCTGAAGGTGACCCTGCTAAAATGCAGTGCAGATGTATGTGGAATACAAAGATCTGTTGTAAAGCTTCTACATCTGGCAAGAATTCAATTTGGACCCTTCTCTAGTTTTTTTTTACCTTCACCTTGAGGTCTTAAAGTAGTAACACATATTAACAAGCTTATAAGTACTAAACACATATTAACACAATGGGCAAAAACAGTCATTGTGACTCTTGCAACCTCTGTTAGGTCATGATTGTAGTTCAGTGCTCTTGGACTTTCATAATTTGGTAAGCAATGTCCAGAGAGATCCAGTGAGTTTTGTCATATCTAACACAACTCAATATTAAAGGAAAAAAATATCCCATTCAACTAATACAGAAACCTTTATATAAGTTAATTTACTGATATCTAAAATACATCTTTACATTCTACTTGCTGTTTTTCAGCAATTAAAAATGGACTTAACTTACACTAACATAAATTTATAAACTAACACATTTCAATGGTGACAGAAATGAACCTGTAAAAGTGTTGTTAGTTAGTAAAGTGTTATCACTAGCTGTATAGACAGTACATTTCTCTGCAGCAAGATTAGTGAGAAGTAGAAAACTTGCTACCGACCTTTAAAGTGGAAAACATTCATGAGGTAATATAAAAAGCTGTTCTGAGATACCTTTGGATATACATCATCAAGTGGGAATTTGATTTAGATGTTCAATATATGTGTCAAGCTCTGAGAAGCTCTATGGATCACAACAGCAGCAATTAACAAATATACTGTTGGCAGTCAAATTCATCCCACAGGGCACGAGTTCAGAAAAAGCACAAATCTCCCAGCTGTTTTACATTTCATTTCTAGTGACCTAATTTTTTAAAAAAATGCTTTAATTTATAGCTGTATTTCTCTTTCTCACCTAAGAAAGACTCTCTACTAAGTTTGGAAACCATAGGTTTGCAAAATCTTTAAATCGCCACATTTCCCTTTGTCTAACATTGCAGTTTTGTCAGGTCTCAATAGGTATCTTCTCTTAGGTCACATTAAGATCAACAATTGCACATTGAGCTTAACTAGTCTGCAAACACTTCTATGTACATTAACAACTGGGACTTTTTATTGACTAAATACAACAATGAAGCTATAAAGTTTTGCTGACATATTCAGCATACAGCAACTTTTAAAAGAACTGGTATAGCTCCACTTCAGGTACCTACCATTACTTCTTCTTTGGGCACTGTTTTACAACCTTGTGTGACATAGCAGAACAAGAAGGGAAAAGAAAAGCTACCTGAATTAAATTAAAAGTACAGCCAATTTTATCTTAAACAAAGAAACAACAAAGAAATAAAGAAATTGCGGGGGCGCCCCCCCCAAGTAGTGTGCACTGCTAATGCTTTATTAGCAGGCTCAGGTCCTCTGTTAATTACCAGAATCACTCATCTAAAATATGTATTTATTTCTCCCACAACCCTGAAACCTTGAGAAGAAAATAAATAAATAAATAAATAATAATAATAATAATAATATCTGCTGGAGTTGTCAATGTGACTTCTGCCCAGCAGTGGAAGAATAAGTCCCTGCAAGGCTTCTTTTTTTTTTTTTTTTTTTTTTTTTTTCTCTAAACACGACTCTTGCTTTTTTTGTCAGAACTGATGTTTTCTTTGTCAGACTTATTTTAACATTTCAGTGATAAATTAAAGGCCACAATTATTGTTTTCCATTATGCTCCTAAGATCAGGACTTTACGTGCACCACTTCAGAAGACAATACTGAACCCTGTTGGGTATTCATATGTATTTGTTGCACCCTTCTGCTGTGGAAGTAATTGTACCTGCTGTTTCTTTGTGGTTATGACCTTTCAGTTATCCAAAATTAGTCTAGATAAGGCTGTGCCTCTGGCACAAACACTGCTTTGGCTAACCTTTCTGAAAAGGGCAATGCCAAGGCAAGACACAGCCTTGACAAACTTGAAAGAAGGCTCAGACAACATAAGCTTTTTTAGCTAGGTGAGGTCTGACTAATGTGTCTCTTAATTAGGGGGGACTGTAGGAGAAACAGTTATGATTAGTGATTCAGGAACTGAAAAGTTATGGGAAATTCTTTAATCATAGGAAAAGAAATATTACGTAAAATGATGGCCATTTTAAATATTATTGGCTTTAATCCACAGTATCATGCATAACCACTAATTAATTACCTTGATAAATAATAATTAGGTTAAACATCACCTGCCTCAATATGGTTTTTGCTTTTAATGTCAGGACTCTTCATGTTGCAGTTCTACTCACTAGACGAGGTCTGTGCCCACCACTAGTAGTATTTAAATATTTTTCCTCTCAATAGTTTTAGCACAGCTCATTCACTTAGTGTTTTACCCTAACAGTTCAGATTTTGTTTAACCTATTTATATTGACTATTTCACTTCCACAGTTTCATACTCGGTGAGAGAAAAACCATCAGAACAAAACCCATATTTTTTCTTTTCCCAAAACAATGGTGTCCAAGTGCATTGGACCTTCCTGCATTTATCTGAAATGCCAGAGGACAAATTAATGTAACAGGACTTCTGTATGAAATACTGTGAAGGTGCTCTTGATACCTAGCTGGGTTACCAGAGGCCATGGAAAAAACTGTAACTTGGCAATGCATGCACGTGTCTTTGAATGTCTTAGCACCTCAAGTACATGAGGTGCTTTACTTTCCCTTAAACGAGATTTTATGTAGTCTGACATTTCTAAATTTAGGTCACTGGTTCTAATTTAAACTGGTAGGTGGGAATTGTCCCTCGATGACTCAAACTACAATTGTGGAAGTTACACATTAAGAAGATGAATTTTTTATCTTGAGAGGACAGACTGCAAAAACAACAGAAAATTTATGCTGATGAATACTCCAGGTACATGAAGAGCAATTGACAAGGATGGAAAGAATGTGCAGGAGATGAAAGAATTTAAAAATTGAAGGCTTTTGTTTTGATATACCATAAAGAGAATGGCAAACCTCAGTATTTCTGTGACAGACAATTCCCAAACCACTTCATATAACAATGATAATAAAAATGCTCCTTGAAGAAACATGTACTATGTTTATCTGAAATATGGCAAAGAAATACTCTATCCTTCAGCATTCTCTTCCCTAAGCTAAAAAAACACAGCTCCCTCCACCTCTCTTCATACACCATACTGGATAAAATCTGCTGTTGCTGCTTCAAGAAATCTGGCATCTCTGTAGGTGTAAGACTAGTCTGAAACGGTAAGAGTTGAAGAAGATAGAACATAATTAGCCATTTACCTTCCTTTTATGAAGTCTTTTGTACGAATGACTACAAAACTGAAAAAGATGATGATTTAATTACACTTTGATAAAGCTGAAACACAAGACAATACTTTTACCCTTGAAAAACAAGAGTGTATATATACTCACAGGTACCCACACACACATAAATAATTATTGATTACAAAAATTCTCAAGTGACTACTTCAGACCATTAAAATGCTAATCTTTTTTTTTTTTTTTTTTTTTAATTGTCTTAAGTCATTAAAATATGCATGAATGCACTTGTTAGGGAATGCAGCAAATGCAGCATGTGTATGTGTTCAAGATGGTGCTCATACATTAACAAACAGAAAGATAGGAGGGGCTGCATTTTTAGGATAATGAACATGATAAAAGGTTAGGTCTTTTGTTGTATTTCTTCTGAAATATGCAATTTATTACAAGTTATATTGTCTGTGAAAAGAATCCCTACTGCAACTCTAATGTGTTTTTTTAGTATCAAAAACATAAAAGCACATCAGAACACATCTTGTGCAAACCATGGCATTAAACAGATTAGAAAACTAAATGTCATACTGTAACATGACCATGTTTTTTGCAGTTAATTTACAAGAAAGGCAGAAGAGCTCTGCAGGAAGCACTTTCACCAAATATACACCCTGCAGCTAAAATACCTCATATACCTTATTGTTCTTAAGGGGAAAAAAAAAAAAAAAAAAACTACTCCTGCATACCCCCTCCTCCAAAAGAAGTCAACTGAAGTTATAAACTTAATGATGATGTGGATTTTTAAGATGAGTAAAGATGAGTAAATAATTTCCATGTGAGTTTGTGTATTGTAAGCAAAATTTAAAAAAGTTTTAGCTATGAAATATTTTGGTAATTTACTACTGTTTGCAAAACAATTACACTGAAATATTTATAGTTTTTTGAATACTTCAATTATCAGTAAACTTTTTATTAAATTGCTATTTAATTGTATTTTATTTGTTGGATGCCTGTGACACTGGGCAGTCTGCTTTAGCCACAAAGATGTTGTGTTTTATTCACTAACAAATGTTGGAATTTTAAGTATTTTTTGCTACCAGAACTAGAGAAATTAAATGGTACTTTGAAGAAACTTAAGTAAAAGGCCATCAGTCTTCTTAATTAAGGCTTTTCATATACGTTCTGCCTGAAATCACCTTAGCTGCCTTTTTAAGCTCTCACCTGATTCTAATTAAGCTCTTTAGAACATTAACCTGGCTTTCCTCATGATTCAGCTCATTAGGAAAAAAAAAAAAAAAAAAAAGGTAAATGAATTTTTGTGTTGTGTGCTGTATATATATATATATATATATATACTGGCCTTCTACTGGAGTTGGTAAAATCCTTGGACTGGGACCTCAATAAAAACAGAAACATTTCCTTGGAAATTAAGTGATCAACATGTTTAAGAAATTCCCTAATGAAAAAGAGTGGTACTATACAGTAATTTGTTGTATAATAACAGTGCCTGTTCCATTTTACCTACTGACAACTGTGTCAACAATTGAGACGGCTTCTTCAATAGGCTAATGACCTGGTTTGCAGTTATCAAGAAATATACCGTAGTTCTCACTTATTTAAGAATTCCTGCAGAAAACCTATGTTCTAAGTAATCTCACCTGTGAATACATGCAGCTCTGGGAGCCTAACAGCCAGCATTTGAATTTTGAGAAAGCATATGGAAAAGCCTTCTCAAATCTAAAAGTAAGAGGAGTAATACTATTCAGGTCCCAGCTAATTTTTTGTTTGTGGGGAAGAAGAAAAAAAAAAAAAAAAAGATTAATATTACAGTTTCACCCAAGCAAAGTACTAGGTACTGAATTTCTGTTCTCTTAACCTCATAGTCCGACCTTTGGCAAATTCAGCTGTATTGTACTGTGGATATGACATAATCATTCTTTTCTACTTCCTTGTGTTACTATGCAAATACTAGGAACAAAATAAATTCTCTCTATATATGTTGTTGGTGGTTTTTTTTTGGTTTATTTTTTTTCTGTTAAAATCTTTCTTCCTTTAGAGACTTATTGAAAAATAAGCATTTAGTCATGTTAAAAAAAAAAAAAAAAAAAAAATCATAATTAATTCCATCTATTACAAAAAGAAACTTCAGTCAATCTAAATAAAAATAAATAAATAAATAAATAAATAAACAAACACCAAAAACCTCTGGGACCTTGTCAAAACAAGGTAATTTCCAGATCTGAATGAATATTACTCTTCTTTAGTTTAATATCTGAACAAAAGCAAGAAGAAGTAAATAAGTTGGGCCAAGCTGAAATAAAGCTTCCTTTTTCCATCAGCAAATTTGTTTCAGGTCTAATGAACAAGGTACTGGATTCAAAAGGGTCTGCTTTGCTTTCACATACAAGAAAAATATGGGAATAGGGTGTTACTTTTTTCTCCCATTACCTGTCCAGAATATTTACTCTACCATAGGACATGTAAATATATACCACCCACCTGAATCATAGGAAAAATAGACTAGGGGCAAAACTCTCACTTTTGTTCCCAGTTCGAAAGAAGCTGTCCTTACATTAAGTTATTAAGTTATTCTCTCACTTTCACAAATGAAATCGGCAGAAGAGACTAAGAAGGTATATCTAGACCTTGTAGGTATGTTACAGCATAATTTATGTTCAGGTGTAGCACCTAGAGGTATGTTATGGCATAATAAACAGATGATGAAAACTGCACAGAAAAAAAAGTTAAATTCGGAAGTGGAATTTCTTGCATTCATTCTTATGATAGTAGATAAAAGGAAAACTAACAAACCCCTCATTTGACACTTATTTTTATAACAAATCTGAGTAGTCTTAGATGCCCACAAATTCTCTTCATTGTGGATTAAGTGGTTTGTCAGTCTCTCACCCCCTCCAATTTAACTTTGCTTAATATAAGGGAAGATTTATTATTTATTTATTTATTTTTAATGTGTTGATCTACTTGCAGTACTATTATATACAGAGCTGGTCTGGTATCAAAACAATGCTTGGATAGCAAACAGTGATTGATGAGATTTCCCCATCAGTGAATGGGGAAATCTCACCAGAGACACTTTAACTGTTAACTTAAGGGTTTAGCACTAGTTGTACAGATTTTTTATTTATTTTTAAATCTTTTCAATTGTGTATAACAATGTTGAGTTGGACTGGTTTTCTAGTGTTAGAAAAAACTGTCTAGTTCTTCAACTGAAAAAGATTTAACAGATAAACCACCATTCTCAGTCTAATCTGTTATTGCTAGAGGTAGCTTGGATATAGCTGTCATAATTTTTATAAAGTTGCTTGTGAACATCTTTGTTATTATCATCTTGATGACGGGTATTTAATAACTTGATAAGAGCTACTGATTACAAAGAAACCAGAAATTTTCTGCTTCTTCAATAATCTTACTATCTTCAATAGTCTTACTATTTCAGAAAGTGTTCTAAAGCAGAGATATTTGCCAGAGAAGAAAACCCACTTTTGCAGCAGGTATTTTTACATCTCAGAACATAAAGAATCTCTCTCAGGCCCAAGAGTCATGCACAGCTGACAGTAGCAAGGATAATACTGGTTCAATATGATGAGCAAACTCAAAGCATTATTTCTCACCTGTATACTACCATTATTTGAGACCAAATCTCTGGCTGTTTTGTGTTTCTTCCATAGCATGATATGCTCCAAACAGCATTTCTCTTTCCTTGCTTTCCCTGATCTCCTTTGTATTTAATTGTGCTTCAGCGTTTTCACTGAATGTGTTTTTCACTTTGAAGTACTTTTAAAACACATTAGGACGTGAGTGAAAATTATTTCTCTTTCCTATGATGAAATTGTCTCTCCTAAGGAGAAAATATGATAAACTTTATTGTATTAAAGAGCTAGTTAAGAGCAGCTACTGCTACTTTATACTTTTTGTTCTGGTTTATGGACAACAACATGAAAAATGATGATGGTAGTTCTGACACAAAAAAGTAATTCTTGGCTTTTCTTAAGTATTATGAATTCTGCTGGACAGTATAATATCATCTAGTAGCTGCTACACCTGAACATGAATAATCACAAGTTGAAAAAAATGTATTCATAGTCATATTTAATGCATAAAACACTTGTGTATGATTCCTCCATTATTTTCAAATATAACCTCCCTGGGGACACTATGAGGCATACTTTTAACTTAACACATGTGATTCATGGAATCCACTACTCCCTTTATGTTCATAAACACAGAGCTCAGAATTTTAGAGATGGAACCCGTGATTCCAAACACAGTTAAAATAATAGACATTTGATATTTTCAACAGGTAGTTTACACCAGATAATAAAAGTAAAAGACAAAAATATACATATACGTGTTTACATATGTATTTGATGTGTTTTATGTATTACTTAAAATATATTACATGGGTTTGTATATGAATATATGTATTTGTAAATAAAAGCCCTTGGACAGAAGGTTGACAACAAAACTACTCCGATCCCCTGATAGAAGCAGCTGTTTATTCGTTTGTTCTATGAAAACTATGTGTTTAGCATGGCTATCTCTGCAAACCATAGTGCTTACAGTACTTCCGGGATAGGGGATTTTCTTACAAAAATATACAGTGATATGTGTAATTCTTGAAATGTGTTCAAGGCAAGATTTGACATTCTTCTCTCGGGGATGGCTTACAGCTGATATAGCCTACTCTGCCACAGGGCAGTAGAGAAAGGCATTATCTTCCAGTTAGGACCAGGCAGGATGCTAGTATGGAAAGGGGAAATGCTATGAAGATTTTGCTGGTCTTAAAAATCCCACCACTGTTCACCAGGATGAGGGATTTTTTTCGGTCTTCTGTGTATTTTAAAAGATATAAGCATGAAGCCCATCGAAGCTGGGGAATCCTCAAAGTGTCAGAATGAAAGCAGAGGTTCACTTCCTCGCAAACAGTTCCTTGCAAACTGAAGGATTTACTCTGCTATTTCCTACCCCAAATTACTCTGTTTTGTAATGCCTCATTTTTATTTATGTGTATATATATATAATATATATAAACTTATAAATAAATCATATATTATAATTTCTAAATAAATTATAAATATATAAATATTATGTATATATTTATGTATTTATTTATATAATATTTATATAATCTGTACATTATTTAAAACAGGGTTCAGCTGACAATTTAATTAAAACAAGTGGGTAGAAGTAAGGGAGAAATCTGGTTTACTCACTAAGATTCCAGTTTGAGTGATTATCAGCCAACAACATTAAATGCCAAATTGCTGCTAGTATTTTGGAATCTCCAATTTTAGGGAATCCCTGCAGCTGCATCTAATACCACAGTATTTGCTCTTGATTTAAAATATCCATTAGTTAACACTTGTAAAAGAAGAAAGGAAGAACATTCTGTAAATACTAAAAACTGTTTTTTTCAATGTGTTTTTCAATAATGTTAATGGTTACCATACTGAAAACTGAGAGCAATATCAGCATAATATCTTTTCTTACAGGAAACAGATCTTGTGTCTGCTAAATCAAAGTACTTTGGGCATCACTGTTTGGAATATTTTCATGTTGAATATATTGGTAAAGATTATTTTAATTTTTGTCATATGGAAATCAATGGTTTCTTTTACCAACTATAATATTAATTAAATCATTATTCATCTGGAAGAAATTTCCAAATCTCCCTCCTCAACACAAGTTAAATGTAGGTAAAAATCAATGCAAGTAATCTGATCCAGATCACTCTT
Organism: Nettapus auritus; assembly: GCA_011076525.1. Classification (NCBI taxonomy): domain Eukaryota; kingdom Metazoa; phylum Chordata; class Aves; order Anseriformes; family Anatidae; genus Nettapus; species Nettapus auritus. Next base: position 7,779,046 of record CM021775.1, read on the forward strand.
GCTTGTCTCATATGCCCAATCTATTTCTTTCATCCACATCTTTCAAAGAGAGATTCATTGTTGGTTCAGTACAGATGTCAGACACAATCCTCATTTCCATAACTTAAAACATACCTGTGTAATATTGCAAAGATAAACAGAAGTGTTGAACTAATATCATTCATTTTGTGGCTATAATAGCTGCTTTCTTCTTGGCAGTTTTACAAACAGTTGAGAAGCTTTATATAAATATATATACACATATAAATATATATATATGTATTAGACTGTATTAGATTGTTTTCAAGAAGTTCTTCACTTGTTAAGCTTTGATCTATTTTCTCTTTTCCTCCACTTTGTCCTTTACACTCAGTTTGGTCTCTTGCCTGGATCATTCTTTGCCTGCAGTCACCTTATTCAGTGCATCTTTAAAGTCACTACAAGTCATTCAAAACCCAAAAGGAACATATGTCTCAAGTTTTGCTTTGAGAAGCGATCTAAGCCTGCAGTGCAGTTGTATATATAACATGCTGTCCTACTTTGGTAACCACAGCACCCCAGTGTTTCTTTATATGCTCGGTTCCAAGACTGTGGTGCCAACCTGTGCAATTGTCTATAAGGTAGTAATTTTTCTCATGATGCTTTTTATGATAAAAGAAGTATAAAGTGTTCAGTAATGTATAGGGTAGGAGCGTGAAATTTCAGTGGTTTAACCCCGCTCCAAAGCAAAGCCTAAAAAAGTAGATGGGGGGGGAAAAGGAAGTCTTGCATCATTGCAAGACTGCAGAAGTCATGAATCAAGGCTACAGCACTTTTCATTTTCTTGAAAAAATGTTTCTTTATATTGCCACTGCATTCAACTCAGCTTCCTTCTAATCTGGGATCGTGTCAGTCTCAGAAACTATTGCTATAGGAATTAAATTACTATTTAATTTTAATTCAATTTTACTACAATTTTAATTCCATAAAAATACACATGTATTAAAATGATAAATTAATGGTATCAAAAGAATGGAAGGAAGACAGGAACAGTTGATCTAAAACAGATATTCATTCTTTCCTTTCTAATTTATTTATTTATTTATTGTATCTTTTCGATCTTGGATTCCTGCTTCAAAAGTTCTATGTTCATTTTGCATTTCTTCAGTTATAAGTTACCAAAACTAAATCATTGTCTTTTAACATGCTGGCTACTGAACCTTCAAGTTTCCTGTAATTTCTGTGGTATTGAATTGAGTTTCTGAAGGCTGAATCTTTTCAAGTTTTTCAGGAAACACTGAGAAGAAAACAAGGATTTTGCCCATAATTTGAATTTACTTTTTTCCTGAAAATCACCAATTATACTTATATGTGTGTATATATATATATATTTGTATATTATGTATATATATTTCTTGTACAAAATCTTAAAACCACTGAATCAAAAATAATTCACTTTCACGGCATTCTATATACTGCTTGCTTGTTAGAGGTTCTTCTGTTTCCACCTGGTCATAATTTTGGAATTACATTTCTTTTTGGATAACATTTCTTTTATCCACCTCTGGAGCCTGGGTAAAATGAGAGCTACAAGTACAGCAGTACAATAAAAGTGGCTTCTGCTTTTTGCAAACTCTGAAGGATCCAAGAAAGCAGCTGAACTGGAAACACTACTGTGTTACTGAAAAAGGCACTTGGGTAGCTATATTTTTTTTATTATGATGATTTTATCATGCACATTAAAGCAGAGTATTATCTTATTTTGAATGCATTTTAATGTTTGGTCAGGTTTCCCTGAAACATGTTTTCTTTTCTAAGAAGAATGATAGGATAATTGCCAAATACTATAATTTAAAATTGATTTTAAGTTACAGGATTGGGCACAATAAGGATTGGGCACAATATGTTAGAAATTGGGGGTGCACCCTTTGCCTTTAGCTACTTACAGTCAAAAGTGAACAATACAAAGACACAGGAAATTATTAATTTTTGAAAGGATGAAAGGGAAAATTCCTGAACTGTATTTTCTGAAAATCCACTAGAGATGAAATTATGAAAGCATTCATTCTGAAAACTTTTCATCCTACTTTCGAATAAAATTATTTTGCAACTGTTATTAAGTCAAAGAGAAATTTCAAGTTTCCATAACCAGGTACTCATCAGATGTAGCCACAACGAGTAATCACGTACAAAGCAGAACAGATTTACTTCTACATTTAAAACAAAACGCGTAATAGTGTAAAGATATGTAACACATTTTCTATAAAGTGGGAGGACAGAGGAAATGGAATAAAAACAATGTGGTATCTAGGGACTTCATGCTGCCTAGAAATAAATATATAAAGAAAGAAAAGCTAGATGGAGAAGAATGAACTAAAAAAGTAATCAGAGGTGAGAAAGATGCATATGTAAGATACAGCACATCACTTTGGATGAGAAAGAACACAGAATGAATCTACAGGTTTGAAAAATGATTACAGCACAGGCAGCAATGAAATGTAGATTGCACTCCAGGGTAAGATTAAATAGAAAAATTTTAACTATAATACATAAGAAATAAGAGGTCGGGGAAGAAAGAAAGGTGGCATGAAAGATATCTTTCTGACATAGGTAATCTTCTTGTAAAAGAAACATCTTAAATATGGAAAGACACACAAAGAATCCAATAAACAAATATTACTAAGATCAAATATGAGAAGACAAACATAGCCACATGAATGAAGGATGATACTATTTTAACATGGAAAGAATTAGAGTATCATTGGTACTATTTTATACCATTTTTAGAAATTAACATTCTGCAGCTTTAAATACCTGACACACCATGGTAAATAATGACCTGAATATGTCTAATGAGATCTATGGATGTTCATAACTTTCTTAGATAAACTCAAGTAATAGCTTGAACTTGACAAGAATCACAGTGCTTGCCTTGAGGGGCTGAAGCAGCAGCAGAAGAGCGCTGAAAGTAAAATTAATGGGGGTCTAATTGCTCCAGCCAACATTATTTGAAAAACACACACACACAAAAAAAAAAACCACCACCAACAAAAATAACACCCAAAACCTAACCATCATCTTGGAAATGCTTCTGGCTACTGATGAGGAAGAATCCCAAGTATTTTAGGTGCAGCAACTCTCCTTATACTGTAGTTTCTCCCTTTACTTTGGTTGTAAGAGAGAATAATAAAAATGGGCACAGATTAGAAAAATCCTGAGGCTACTGTAAATGATCCTAGCGGCATTGGAGAAGGTAGCTTTAAACTCTGTGCCACCTCAAATTATACATAATAAATATATATATATATATAAACTGAAAGAAAAAAGGTATCTGTCACCAGTAAAATACTGCCTGCATGCATTCATCTAAACTTACTTTTAAAATATGAAGATTAATGAATAATGAACAGAAATGCAAAATGAAAAGGGATTAAATTATCTACTAAATAGTATCAGTTGAAGACTAAGAAAATGCAAGCTATGATTGTTGTTAAATCTAGTTTTTTATTGCTGATCATGACTTAATGAGAATCCATGAATCAACCTTCTTTACACAGCTATGCCTATCTGCTACATATCAAGGAGATGCTCTTTAGTCACATTGATAAGATACATATATCACTTTGATAAGGAATAGGAATCAAATACATCTTATAGATATTCAAGGCAAGTAACAGTTCTAAAATATCTCTGAGAAAGTGTAGTCTTTGAATGCAGTTCATTAATAAGCCAATGTAGCTCTTGTCCACTTAACTTTATAGTCTAAGGTCCTCTTTCGAGGAACAAGGAAACAAGTTCATGGAGAAACTAGGAGATGAACTAAACTTTGAATAATTTCGTCTTTGTTGGAGCATGTACACATAAAAAAAAAATAATAATTGTGTTTATCTCATTAGTATTTTCTAAGTAAGCCAATGAATGTGAATCTATTTCTTTCAGTTTAAATGAAAACTGTCTTACATTTAACTTTTAAAAACTGAAACAGAATACAAAATCAAATGAATGTGATGATACACTGAAAATCAGATCTTGACTATGCAGTACTTTTGCTGCACTAAAACCATAAAAAGAGGCATTGGATGGAGAGCAGTATACAAGTAAATGCAATGTTATTCCATCTACTCTGACAGTCTTCTGCATTCATTGACTAATTTCCATGTCATCTTATAATCAGAGCCAGAAGTTTAAAAAAAAAAAACAAAACAAAAAAAAAAACAAAAAACAGAAAGGATGTGCAGAGGCCACTGAATATAAAGAAACCTTGATTATTACAATAGGATTCATCATAATTTTGAAAGGAAAGCTGTCTTGTCTGACAATTTTCATAGTAGTATTATATTACTGATTTCTGAAGCAGGAAAAATACAGAAGAAAGTTCTCATGATCAGAATAGTCAATGATCATATAATTCTTATGACAATATTTTGACAGAGGGGGAGGATAAGAGATCCTCTCACATAAAAGGCATTGAGAAATAATAAAATATACGTATAAAACATATATTAAAAATGGGAACTTGTTTAATCACTAGCGTATTTGAATTCAACAACACCTGGGTCTGACACATGCTAGGTACAGATGTATTGAACCTTCAGTTTTGCAGGTTTTGTTGTATTCATTTGAAAACAAAGTCATCTTACCTGTATATTCTATCAACATGCAGAAAACCAGTTGACTAAAGCAAAACTGAATTAACAGACACATACCCAGTTAAACTGCAGTTTATTTGCAACTGTACCAGGGAATATTTTCCAAGCAGCATTCCATCTTCCACCTGATCACAGGAACAGTTAGGAACCTAGTAATTATCTAGTCTACTCTTATTTTTATTGGTAGTACTAGCATACTAAATAATATAATCTCAAGTAAACAAATGTCAGTGAGAAGCATACCTTGACTCTGATTCTGCACTTGCAAAACTGTGGTTAGTGAGAAAGATTTCAGAACAAGAGGCACAGAACTGACAGACCCTCATGGTCGTTTCCACATAGGATGGCAATTTCACTTTTCTTTATCATAATAAGTTAGGTCTTTGATGTTCTTATTTTGACTACACAACCAAAACCTCAGAATATACTGCTTCTTCCACTGACAGTCTGCATTCCTTAATAAAATATATTAAAAATAGTAATGCTACTAAATCAGAACAGAGAAATCCTACTTCTCAGAGTTATAATATCCTATTTAGAAAGGTCAAAGGAGCATATATTTACAATGTGTTTAGATAGTGTTTTGCTTCATTGTCTCTGTGTTTTGATAATGGAACACAACTTGTCAGTGAGATATTTATAGGTCTGTGTTGCTTTTTTGTTTGTTTATAATTTCTTGTATTTGGTATCCTACTCTTAAATGAAAGATTAGAACTGTTTTATTTTGTTTATGTTCCATCACAAAACATCACGTTCTGTGCTTTCACCACAACAAAGTTTTAAGGAAAGATGTTTAATTAGATCTTCTAACTGAAAGCCCAGTTTATGAGCAAAAGTGTTGATTCACTGCTGAATGCATGAATGTGGCAGAAAGATGATACAAATCTGATCTAAGTGTTCTAGCTGTGTGAACTGTAACTTTTTAACAATGGAATTACTAGGAAGCTATATTTTCTTTTAAACTTGGAAATAAGGAACTCAGCATAGGCAATAGAATTGACATGCTGAACTGTTGTGACAGACATATTTTTGCTTATTTCATTAATGCATGTAAATTAAATCTTCATACTGATTGAACTTGAAGTTTTGTTCCATGAAATTCCTGGGTTCCTCGGTATTTGCGATAAAGATATTTGCTGACCTTTGATCCATAACGCATAGAAGATCCCATTAAGGAAATTCTGAGAGACCTCACACATTCTGACTACTGTTTGTAAAAGAAAATATATAATCACAGCATGCAGAATAATGTAGTACTTTAAAATTGTATGAAACATTGCAGCAGATCCATAAAAAATCTTTCAAAAGTATATGGGGGAGTTTGTGTAGCTTTAGAAGGACTGAAATTGCCTTAGATTGCTTTTTTCTGTTGTCTTGAAAGGCTTAAGGTTACAGAGTGCAACCAGGACATACAATAAAAAAAAAAAAAAAAAAGCACAGACTATTTTAGTACCTTTCATTTTTCTCCACACTTTCCAAATGCAGTAGAATACTTATTCCCAAGTCTTGAAGAACAAAAGGCAAAGAAAGCTCTTATGTTTCCAAGCTTTTATATATGGAGACAGTTTTTGCCTAATGAGCACGCACTTAAGAGACATGGCTATACACTACCAAGGAAAGATATTTTTTTCCCTACAGTTCTATTGCTAAGTTCTTGGCTGAGAGAGGAGGCAGCTGCTACATAATTGCTCAAAAAATAGTCTTGCAGTGGTACCTTCTTGCACTTTGACAACAGGACAATAAAACAGGAGGCAATCACGACCCTTGATTTTATGATGTGACTTCATGTACATATGCTGATATGCAATAGATACCTACTCTGTTTATGGTTGTAGAGGACTGTACCCCATAATGCCTTCAGAAGAAATTTTACTCTGTTGAATCTCACTAGTTCTATTCCTAGAACAATGTTCTCCTCATCCATCATTCAGGAATGTGATATAAATGTCATAAGCTAGTCCGATAATCAATGGAAGTGAGCACAAAAATATGCCTATGCTTTTGTGGTGTTCCTCTTGACTTTCAAGATTGCTCTCTCTGAAATCAGCAGACTCTCTTGATCACTTCTGTTCCACACTTCTCTAAGAGGAAAAGATAAGCACAATTCAAAGGACCTTCTATGTATTCTAGAGGAAAGATTATTAAAAGCCATTAAATACCAGATGAAAAGTATGTTGCACTGAGACAAACCACAGGGATTCATCTCCATATGCAAGTTCAAAGTGCATAAATGGAAAGGTACCATTTACTTTGCAGTATAATGACAGGTTAAAAAAAAAGACTTTTCATTCACAAATTTCAAAATAAATTTAAGGTTTAAAAAGCACAAAATAAATATTTTATCTTGCATCGTTAAAATAAATTATGATTTTTTGCTTCTACAGAAATAAAAAATAAAATAAAATTTTTGCACTAAGAATTCAGAGATCATTACTACCTCCTGGTACAAATATACAAATTCTATATGGAAATAAAGAAAGATGAAACATGTAGCAGTTCATTTTATTCTGTTTTGTAAACAGGTTATTTTTCCTGAATTGTTTGGTTTCTAAAGTCATTGTCTACATTTTTGTGTCACAAAATCTTGGATTGTTTTTTTGTTTGTTGTTTTTTATTGTTGTTGTTTTTTTAAAAAATGTATAGGTCTCAGAATATACAGCAACTACATAAACATTTAATTAATATGAGATTTTGAATATATTTTTGTGAATATTAGAATTCCACTTATGGTGTTTATATTTTGACCATATTAAGAAATCCCTGACAGTCAGTGATAACCTACACCTAATAATTCTTTACACAATCTATTCCTAATATAAAAACAAGACAGTTCTTGGTAAAGACTTATTTTTGTACCTCAAGCATTTTGTGCAGTAAGAGTGTTAACTGAGATAATGTTTCTTACATGATACAAAAGAAGAATGAAAAAAAAAGAGAGAGCAAATATATTTCCTGACTTTAAAAAAATGGTCTTTATAGAGGCAGGATAATCTTGTACTTGGAAATGAATCTTTGGTATGACTATTTCACATATTGTAGTTCTGTCCAACTACACTGGCAGCAAGTACCACAATAACTTATCTTCCAGTTTCTTGCATATGTCTACTTCTCTTGAAAAATAATTACCTGTTCCCCTCTAATAATTCTAATTGCATTTGTGAAAGAGATCCCACCAATGACAGATACATTAATGTTCTCCATGTGTCACTTCCTTCTGTAGTGCCTTCAGAATAAATGTAAGAACTTGAACTTTTAAGTTAAGAAGCCATCTCCTGTTACAGAACCTGATTTGCATTCAACAAAGGTTAAAAGGTAGAGTATGCTATCTGGGCATTTGATCTCAACCATGCTATGTTACTGATAGACTAAGTCATTTTTTTTTATTTTTTTTCTTTCTTTTCTATTTACAAGAGCTAAACAGGTGCTACTTGCTGAACACTTTTTTCTAATTTTAGAACACTCTCCCACATCAGAGAGTTATAAATGTCAAATATAATAATCAGTATCAATATAAATATCCTGAAGATACAATATATATCTGAATATGGCTAACGAAATGTAGGGGTCATTTACAGATCATTCCTGGACTCCCCCAAAATTAATTTAAATGTAACTGCAATATTACCCCTAATTTATAGGGCAAATTTGAAGCTCTTTAGGCACTATGCTATAAAAAGACCTCTTGTCAATACATTCAAAACTACATAAGATTTCCCAAGCAGATTGTAATACACTGATGAATATCAAAGTTCAGAAGCTTGCCCATTTGAATGTTGAAAAAAAATGAAATTATATGTGAAGATAGAGAAAACATCTAATCCACAAGGAGTGTGGTGATATTAATGAAGAAACAAGTTACTTAGCACTAGCCAGGAGACAAATAAGTAACCTGCTAATTGCCCCAGTCCAGAGCAAACATATATATTTTTTTCTCTCTTTTTTTTCTTTCTTTTTTTTTTTTTGGTATTGATTTTGACATTCCTTTCTTAGCTTGACTCCTATTGACACTAACACTTATCGTTTGCTCAGTGCTGTTCCCAAAAAGGGCTGTGGTAAACTAACAATTTTCATATCTGCCTATGCTTTTTCATGCATGGAACTTAGGTTCTCTGCCATGAGGAAAAGTGACTACATTACTTCCAGCTGAAGAGAGAGAAGTGGGGCAAAAACTGTAGATTTATCTCGACATCTTGACTGGTAACCAAATAAAATAAAAATAAAAATAAAATATATGAATATAACATTTCTAAATTTAAGGATGAGTATGAGAATGACACAGAAATTAAATGAAACTTCAGAAGTATTGACTCACAAAAGAACACTTTTTTTTCTGTACCTTATAGCTGTCTCAACTCTCAGATTATTCTGCTTATAAAAATGGACGTTGTCTACCAAGTCATATATTTCCAGTTCTGACAGTTTGCTCCTCCTCCACAAGACCAGATTCTGTCAATGGAAATGTTTTTCAGTATTGATAGGGACAGTAGTCTGGCAATGCTATTTCCACCTACATGCAATAACTGACTTATTTTCTACACTGCTTTCTTTCTCTGGAAACATGGACCTGTCTTAGGTCCCAAGTTAGACTGACTCATGGATTTGCAGATGTATGAATTGCATCAGGTGTTTCTTATTGTTGTTTTCTAGCTGCAGATTTTCTGGCTTTTCTTTCTCACCTGATTCATGTACATTTTTTTCATGTGTATGCATGAAGTTGCACTTTGTCTTTGGTTTTCATTTGCTGTAAGCAGGAATCTGAATACAAACAATCTAGGCCTGGCTTCTATTCCAAAATGTGTCTAACACACTTCCTTACAAACCAATGTTACTAGCCTTGTTAACTAGCAGAGCTTTGACAGTTAGAGATGGAACTGATTTGTTATCCTGACCTGTATCTTAGGCATGTAATTCCTTAATCACCACCTGTAATTGGCAATGAATTCAAACTCACAGCAGCTATTAATAGTAAGATTTGCATACTACAGCTAAGTGCCTTGTAAGGAATGCTAGATATACACTAATTTTTCTTAAAAGTTGTATGGGTTGTATTACCCATTATTATGTGTATCGGAAAACATTTCCTATTAATAAAAGTATAGCTGAGTAGTTCCAGCTTGAGAGATTCTTTATGTTTTGATTTAAAGTAAGGAAATATAACAGAAGAGTCTTTATTTTCTCTTTTAATTATATCATATCACTTATAGTCCAGACTAGAAGAAATTAAGGGTGAAATTCTACTATCAAAGTATCAATTTACACCTAGAATATATCTGTGGCTATTTTCCATGAGAAGCACAACACACTTATTAATCACTTTCTTTTCCCTGACACTTTACAAAGCATAAATAAAACTAGATGTCTTTAACCAGTAAGACACCAGATTACAGTGGCTGTTTCAGTGAGGGAAGACAAGGTGTTTGTGGTACTTTAAAAATAAATAAATAAATAAAGGAACAGCAGCAATTAGATATGCTCCGGAAACTTATATCAGTTATGAGAGCTACAGAAGACAACCACAAGGGGGAATGAGATGGCAAAAAAATCAAGTCTTTAACCATCCAATTCAAGATTGCACAAAATCCAGCTATCAGCCATACCTTCTTTAGAAAATAATTAGATTTACTGTGAGAATTACTGAGATCATAAAGCAACTTTTAGCATCCAGATATATTTATCCTGGCTCTCTAATAATTTCCTTGCTTACAGTAAATCTCTTTAAAAATATTTGTAAATGACACTTCAAGACTGATATTGTGGTAAAATGTCATTGATGCCCTACAGAGTTTATGGAGGTACCGGTAAAAATGCAAAGCCATCTTCAATTATTCAGAAAGGTCATTTCAGAATATTTTGGTGGGGTTTTTGCGAAGTTGTGCTTTGCTAGTGTTCACTTAAAAATGCATTCACATGTTTAATAAGGGAATTTGTTATTTCTGCTAATTTTACTGTCTTTTTATGATAAAAACAAATGCAGAACTACTTTTTATTCATAATTTCTATTTATACACTTTAAATTATGTATTATTATACATAAAGGCCTTTAAAATGTGTGCAGAGCTTAGTTTTGGATTCTCCTCTTGAAGATATCCAATGGTTACTATTGTGCTGCTGAATAACTTCCAACATTACTTTAATCAACTGCAGCAACGCAATGACCACTAGTACAGCTATAATACCAGAGACTTGGTTTACAGTACCAGAGGCTTGTTTAACCCTGCTCAGAGTTAGCTTAAGGTAGTGATAACTATAATAAAGAACTGGTTTGTCTAAGCCTCGTAATTTTGATACAACTGAATAGTGCCAAAACGTGTAAGGTAAACAGAGCTTTGCAGAACTTTGTTGCAAAATGAACCTGAAGGTGAGTCAAATGAGAAATAGTATTTTAAAATTCAGTATTTCCAGCCTGCATCAGGCCAGATATTGTTCCCACTATAAGCAGTCATTCCATGGGAATAAAGACTGACAGGAATTTCAGAATCAGACATATGACATTTTGATAAGAGCTGCTTAGTCAAACTTTACCCAAGGCCTCCCTACTCTGATAAATTTACAAAACTAGAGCCCTTGCCTTTAATGTGCCTACTTATGTGATTAAACTCAAATATGCGTTACATGTGAGGACCGAATTATCTATTTCTTTGCTGTCAATTACTCCTGAGCAGTGTATCTGAAAGAAATGAAATGACAACTCACAGCTACAAGGAACACAGGCACTGGCAGCCCATTTATGTAACCAAAAGAGGGATGAAAGTTTGGCTACAAAACTGAATATTGCAGTATGGACCTTATTCCTTTTGAACTGTTTTTGTCTGGACTGTAATTTTGGCTAGCATTGAAGTTTTAAATCCTCAGTATTTCTTTTATAGAACATGTACATCTCTGTATGCAAACACGTAGATATCATGCAACAAACTGTAAGCTGCAATTCATTCCTGTCTTGGGGGGGGAAATATTTTGCCCTGAGCAAGCTTAAAAGAGCAAAGCATGATATACATGACTAAATGTCTAATAATGCATTTGGTAACTTCAGCATGAAAAACAGGTGTCATTTGGGAGCATAATACATTCAATAGCTATTATGTAGCCCTTGAAAGTGAACACCAGAACACTCTGCAGGTTAAATCCATGGAAAAGAGCTCACTAGAAGAAAAATCTTCTGTGAAAATTTGCTATTTTCATTTCAGCTGCATTCAAAAGACCCCGTACCACACCAAAGCCATCTTCCACCAGCTTAAAAGTAAGCATTATGATAATTTGCTTTCTTTTTAACTATAAATGCAGTTAGACTCTTTTGCAACCTGATAAATTTACTCTGTGACATGGATTTTGGGTACGAGAGAGAGGAGAAGGGAGAAGAAAAATTGTATGTGCTCTGAGCACATTAAGGCAACACGGCCATGGTGACTGGTAGTACAGGCTGATTCAGAGAAAAGAAACTCTTCTCAATATCTAGGAGACCACATTAAAGAGTAACTATGATTCCTCTAAGTCCAGAAATATACTACCCTGCTACCTGAAATCCATTTCAACATCTCAAAAATATTTTTGAGTTTCTTGAAGATATTGTACAAACGTGGCCCATTTTATCCTTCCGCTAACCTAGCTCTCCTCCATGTTTTATCTGGAATGGGTGGGAAACAACTTAGAAAACTGCAGCTTAGCAAGTTTACAGAACTGCAGTAAAATATGAATATTTTGTATTGATTTAAATAAATTCTTAACATTACAAATTAGCTCTCCATAAACTGCATTTTTTTCTAGTTTTGTAAGAGTGTCAAACAATTCTTGTTACTATAATATTTTTAACTAGAGATCTCCAAGAATTTTATCTAAATTCCATGACTATAGGATCACTTTTTTTCCCCACCTTTCTTTATTTTATATTGAATGTTTTTTTCCAACACCTAAATCAATCCTATATAGTTTAATTGTCTAAAGAACATTTATATTAATACTGTGATATAGAAATCTGAATCTGAAGAATATTTCTTCACCTAAATATTGCTTATGCTCTAGCACAGGTTGCTTTCCTTAATTTTACTGGAATATTTCTCACAGACTTGTATCACTTGGAGAGCAGACAGGTTATGAGGAAGTAATATCATGTTACCAATTTTAATTAGCCTGAGGTGCACAGATTAAATATTGATTTATATTTGCAAGAAATTAGACCTTTTCTGTATCAAGTTGTTTGGTCAGAATGTAGATAAGAATTGAGAGATCCAGGTTGATGGGATTCCTCTCCTCCCCCCTAATACATTATATATCTTTTTCTGTAGAGAATATATTGCAACATTTACTTTTGTAGTAGAACTGTAACTGAAATGCAAACCTCTTCTGACACAAAAATATGCAGAAGTTCTCAGTTCAGAAGTGGTTAAGCCTTTTTGTGTTAGCTCAACAGATTTAACATTGCCATGGTGCCTCATATGAACTGTAATTTAGGTGCTTCATAGTAGCCTTTTTGTCTGTTATTGCCCAGCTGAGAGTACTTTTCAAGAGATGAAATAGTTTTTCTAGTATGAAACTACACACAGACACAGTACTTTCATTATGTCAGGAAGCAGCAGGGGCCTAAGGGAAGGGAACCCGGGAGCTGAGCGTGACCCCAGCATGGCAGTGCCCTCAACAACAGGGCACAGATCCACAGGGACCAATCGCAGCAGAGTGCGGTGCTGGCAAGAGGGCCCACGGACCATCCCAATTAAGGCATGGGAAGAACCAGGTGCGGGACCCAAACAGAAAGCCCAGGCAGGAGCAAAAAGGGATGAGGACTAAGACGACTGACAGCAGGATTGTGACATGGGTCCAATGTCGATTCAGGAGACGGGGCCAAAGACAGGACCAAGCTACAAGTGACATCTGAGGAGTCAGCCTGGGAGTCAAGCTGCCTTACGATACATATACAAGGTCCACTGAGGAGGCAACAGCAGCGAAAGTACTGGAGAGATGGACAACTACAATACAGCTCAAATAAGGACTGAACAGTAAGGGTTAAGCTTAAAGGAAGCCCCAGTGAGAGGCCCCAGCCTCCTGTGGGTCAGGGCAATTAAGTTCTATTTATGCACTCAGTGCCCTTATAAGTTAAATCCACATTTAAAGAGATAGAGCTATGATAAAATTGAACCATGTTTTCTATAATATAGGTTTGGTTGAGGAAAGAGTTTTCTCTCTTTGAGGACAAGCATGTAAATCACATTTTGGGTGACAGCTTGAAATATGCATTTGATTAGAGGTATTTATGTGAATTTATATGAGTTAATAAACTTTCATTCCAGAAGCACTTAGAAGAATCAGCTACATGTTTATTCATTGTCTTTGGAACTCTAACTTATACAATTCTCCCATTTTTAGAGCATGTGTCTTTAATGTCTTCTATGATTGCAATTAGATCAGTACCTAGAGGAAATGTATGCACTTAGAAATTGATTGAACCCACTATTAATAGTGCTTTTTGGATTCTGTAGTAGATAGCAAAGAGTCAGATGCAGCACAAAATGTTATTATAATTGAGCATTATTGCAAAGAGTAAAAAAAAAAAAAATCAAATAAGATTAACAGACCATGGATACATTATCTCACTTGGATTAATATAAGATATAACCATGCAAAACAAGGAATTGTGTCCACAAATCATCTTTATATTTGTAACAACAAAATATATAGTTGATACTCTTAGAAAACCTCATTTCTATAAATTGTAGACACTTGAAAATGTATGCTCTTGAAGAGCATACATGAGAATCTGACCTTAGAAGTGTTCAATAAAGCACAACTTCTTTATGTTCCTGTGTTTAAAGATCCTGTTTCATATGTTTGAAGGGCTTGCATGCCTGGCATCTTTTACTACTCTGACATTGTTTCATAAACCTAATAGAGTTCCTGGAAATCACTGATCCATACACTCCATGATTGGTATGGAACAAATCTCCACATTGCTTGACCATTGCTTGACTTCTAAACTACTTAATATCATCACTCTTGATATGTTGTTTCCAGGCAGAGTTATGGTCTAAAGATCCATTCCATTCACACAACCTGGAACATTATTTTTACTTTACCCAACTTCTGAACTTCTGCAGAATCATTCAATCTCTCCTGACTGCAGTCAGACCTAAAAATAACAAATATTTCATAGGTCATGGACGTAAGAATCCTCCCTACCAAAACCATCCTCATATGAACAGCAGGGTATGTGTCTCCTGAAGTAGTAAGCCTCAAAAAATAAATGGGACATGCACTGACCAGAAAGTTAAGGTAGTTGCTAGAAGTATGCCTAAGCAGAGCAAAAATACAGTCAGTACACAGGAAAATGTATTGTGCTTGATGTTTCCAACTAACAAAGTAAACCACTGAAGTACAGAAATGCCTCATATTCTCTGGACTGCTACCTTTGGTGGGTGGGTATCAGGATGTCTGGAAGGGCTGAGTCTCTCTTCCTTCTCATTGTCTACAGCCTTGATTATAGGGCACAAATTCTCAGCAGACAGACTGAAAAGTCATTGCTTCCAACTAGAAGGTTTTTGTGGATCAAAAAACACTTGTGCCCATTCTTCAATAATGGTCTAAATAAGATAATTTTGATATTTATTTCATGCTCATTATATGGTTCCAGTTTCTTTTTTTCTTTATATAAGCTGACCATGACCTCTATCTTCTTCATACTTTCCATTTCTATTTCCTGCTCCTGCCACTCAGTCCTATCTCCTAATTAATGCGAGATACCTTCCAGAAATAATAGCTTCATATTCAGCGTAGGAGTGCTGGCTCACCCACCACCATCCTCATGACAATGACAGAATTAGTCAGTGAATTAGGCCTACAAAGAAGGTCATAAAACAGCTTGTCTATGTATCTAGCACAGCCTGAAGTAAAAACATTTTGTGATCTATAGTCTGGGAGCTGTATGTGTCACAGCAATGACTGTTAAGTAACACATTTTTACATAACTGCCCTCTGCTCACTGTGAAAAGAGTCTTCAAAGGAGATACAGCTAATGTATTAGATTCTTAAGCAAAAGATGAGAATTCAAGGAAATTCAAGCCTAGAAATACCTGCAACACGGACTTTTCCATACTTTCCTGTATTTAGAAAGAGAACTTTGGTGACAATACCAAAGAACTAGAAGATAGAAGTTGGAGTAAGGGGCCAGGTTCACACTTTTTTCCCCAAGGCTCAGCACATCTTGGTAAAACAGTGATTCCCAACTGACTTTCTTAAACTGAGAGTCAGCTGAAAGGTAACACTACTATTCAACAGGAAAAAGAAAAGTTAGACTTTTGTTAATCTGTGTTAGTGGAGTTTTGATTTAGCGCATAGACTAAATACAAAGACAGGAGATAAAAGATTGAAGGATTAGAGGCATCCATACAATAAGTAAGTCACTGTAGCTGGACTATCTGATCAGTGGCAATCTTTTCAGTACTACATGATGAATAATAGTAAGTTTTATATAAAACATAACTGTTATTCTCTTTTCTTTTTCATGTTCTTGGTGGAATTATACTTACTTTTTTTTTAGTTCTGTTTTTAAGAGATGAAAAGCATATTTATTTCTAGGAAGAGTAACAGTTAAAAAAAGAAAACTTTTTTTTTTTTTTCCATTGCATTTTCAAGTATTTTGTTTCCTTCTTGTATATCTTATTATCTGTCATGTTTAAAAAGGAGACACCTTCACAAACATGAGTTAAGATAGTATCAATATTCTTGGTACTAAACCCTCCAGTTAAAATCACTAGCAACTCATTAAAATCTATTAAATTGCATCAAAAGGGGAAAAAAGAAAAACAAAGAAACAACAACAAAAAGTTCTGCACTGCTACCTTGGTTAATTTTAAGTTTTCAAAGTAAACAATCAGAATAAAGTGTGCAGGACTCAAGTAAGAAGTCTGGAATGCTCTGCACTGAGCACCAGATGGCTCTTCCACCATATGTACACCTAACATTTTAAAAAGTAGTGGGGCAGCTGGAGGTGGAAAAAGATGGGCACACTGAGATTTCTGACTATCCAGCTCATGCTGCATTCGGTGGCTGTTTCATTAAGGGGCTGCTGATAAACTGATCATGCACTGTTGGATATGAACAAAAGGGAGAGTATGAACATCTCTCTCTCTCACCTGTCTTACTGTGGGGAGAACAGTGTGGGCCATTTCTTTTTTTTCCAGGGTAGAGTATTTGAGCATATTACTTTTAAGTCATGATGGTCATGTTGCATTAAAACTCTCACTTAAGTGGTTATTAAAATCACCACTTATGCTAGGACATTCCACTTCTAAATTACCTCTGTCTTTTCCCCAGTGTTATACAACACCATACTGATGGATTCTACTTCATTGCTCTTTTCTTATTCTATTTCCTGTAGCACTGTTTCTACACATAATCTTTTTCAACCAAATGTGGTAAGTATGTCAGGGATTCCAGGAAGAACTTCCTAAATAAGTTTTACCTTAATAAAATTAGTTCTGTTATACAACAAGCACAGCTGCAGTAATTTGTAGGTTGGTGAAAAAGTGAGACAAATCATATGCATACTATTAAATTTGTGTCTAAGAAACAAAAGCTTACATTTGAGAAAATACCCTGTAAGAAATCAAGGAGTACAACTTCCTAAAATTGAATACAATACATTTATTCTCTTTCTCTCTCTTTTTCTTTACCCCTTTTTTTTCTTCCGTGGTACATAAAGAAGTTAGGAGGAAACACTCCAGGAAACACTGGAGTAGTTCTCTGTTTAACTTTCTGAATTTGAATATACCAAAGATGGCTAATCCCCCCCCCCCCCCCCCCGCCCCCCCAAATCCTGTCAGTACCATACCTCTGACTTCAGTGGAGTTAAACTAATGATGAGGCCCTCAGTTTTACTTTACTGCAGAATCTGTTTAAAGCTCTTCTTTCATGTTATATGTAGGCCAACCCCTAGATGGAGACTTTATTGCAAACACAAGCAGATCTGTCTAGGCATCTGTTATAATCTGTTTACATTGCACAGACATGTAACTTTCTCAACTAACAAACCTTCTGAAGATACTTTTGATGAACTTTCGATTTTGAAAGTTGCTTTTAAAATGGTTGTATAATCACTGTAAACTGTATATAACACCTCACAGCTTCCTAATTCTGTTGTTGTTCAGTCTAACATGAAGCCTCGTAAACTAGTTAATTCCCTCCACTAAATGTGAGATATCTTCCTTTTTATTAATTTATACAACAATTCCTTGAATTGTTACTCTCACAGTATTATTCTCTTATAATACAGGTCCATCTCTTACTTGTTCTGCTGTAAAGATAGAATCACTGTACTGTAGTCTGAATTTGCTTAAGGTTTACACTTGTCAAACAAAATTGAAGTTTGCTAATCTGCATACTTAACATAATCAGGTGTGTCTCTGACAGGGGATGCAAAAAGAATCTGGCAACAGCTGGAAAGTGTGTGGATTGTTAATACTGCTGTGTATGTGAAGATGTGCTATTTCTTACTGTGTTTAGATCCTGTGCTGCTCATCTGGTCCATGGATATAATATTTCAAATAGTGCAGTTAACTACCTTGCTACAATTTGGTTAACTACCTCACTACTACTAATGTTGGATGACAGGGGAAAGGTTACTATGTGCAGCTAGGCAAGGAGCTTGTGGCTCCTTGTTCCAATTGTTCCGCCTTATTCAAGGTGTGGATCTCACAATCACTTTTTCTACATACACATAGTCACAACATAGTACTCTTCTAACACATATGCTTCTTACATTACCACCAGCACCCTTCTCTGTATTAGGTTAAATTAAGAAAGGTGTAGGACAGTACAGATGGAATGGTTAGTCCTCATTCCTTCTGAGGAAAAATACAGCCGCTAGAAATAACGTATAGGGCACGTGCAGCATGTGGACTGCTGACTGAGGCATAGTAACCTACAAAATACCCTAATTCTTAACAGCTTAAAACTGGCACTTATTGTTTCAGTGGAGTTGTGATGATTTGATTCCAAAATTTAACAGCCTGACCTGTACACCACATAGCTAAGGAGCATCTCTGGGAAAGGGAAACAAAACGTGGAGACCAAATCTCAATATATCCTTGAAGTATGTAAAAAGTATTTATATAAAAACACGTACTAAAAAGGAGAAAAATGTGAAGTCAATTCATCAATCCATAACTACATCCTCATATCAGTGTTATCCCAATTCTCTATTTTCTCAGCGCAATATGAAGTCATCATTACATAAACATATACTGTTTCTTTTCCACAGAACTGACATCTTAGTCAATAAAATGTAAGTTATGAATAAGTCTTGTAATTCACAAAATGGTCTCTAGTATATAGGTTAATCACAGAACTGTGCTGAGCAAAACAGCATTAAATTCCTTGAGACCGTTTCCTTCTGATGAAGTTATAGCTCAGTGTTTCTAAAGCTTTATTAACTGCTGTTTCACTGCCACCGGCAGTAGCATATTATAGTATGATCCCTCTTTAATGTTGTACGCTGTATTATAACGACAGAAAAGCTAAATTTGCCAGAAGTTTTCAATAATTTTAATTGCCAACTTGAAATATTCAGAATATGAGGTGCTCAAAGCACTTACCTTTTTATAGCTGTGAGTATATTCAAAGAACAGTTTCCATGATTTCAGTAGCAGCTGTAAGCATTAAACTGCATTTTGGATATCCAGCTGCTAGAAAAAAATGGAACACACATTTAGTTCCATTGAAAACTTTCACTTAAATGTCTAGTTTAATTGATCTTTCCAGCATTTGCAGCACAAAAGTTTTGTGCCAGTGTACTGGGTGTCCGCAGTAGTTTTGGTAGCAGGAGGGCTGCAGGGGTGTCCTATGCCAAACAATGCCATCTCTGAAATGGACCTACTGCAAGATGCAGCTGAGCTCATCAGTGAAGCTGGTGTCGCCTCTGGAATAAGGGCAAAAGAGTGCACAGCAGTGAGGAAAATACACTGTGAGAAATAACCTTGTGAACACCAAGGCCACAGAAGGAGGGGGAGGAGATGCTTGAGATCTGCAGCAGATATTGTCCTGCAGTCTGTAGAAGGACCACAGTGGAGGTGGTATCCACGCTGCAGCCCATCAAGGGCCTCACACCAGAGGGAGTGGGTATCTTCTGAAGGAAAAACAGCCAGTGGAGGAGCCCACACTAGAGCAAGTTTATCTTGCAGGACTACAGCCCATGGAAGGACTGTTGCTGGAGCAGGAGTAAAAGTCTGAGTAGAAGCAGTAGCAGAAAGGAACTGCTACAAACTGTCTGCAACTCCGTATCCCCATGCCCCTGTGGCACTTGGAGAGGAGGAGAATAGAGAAAGGCATGAAGTTGAACCTGAGAAAAAGGGTTGGTGGGAGAAGGAGGTGTTTTGTTTCTGTTTCTCACCATCCAAATCTATTTTAATAGGCAATAAATTAATTTTCTCCAAGTCAAGTCTGCTGGATCTGTGATGGTAACTCTGGTGGTTATCTCCTTTATTTAGATTTGTGAGCTTTGTCATCTTATTTTCTCTCCTGCCATCCTACTGAGGAGGGGGAGTGAGAGACTCGCTAGATGGGTGTCCAGAAGCTGACAAAAGGTTGACCTTGGAGTCAACCCATCACAGCCAGAATCAGTAACTAAATGTAATTATCAAGGCAACCTTCAATTACTTCAAGAGATAAAACCAACCTTTTCCTTCCTTCTCCTCCTGCATTCTTCTGTCTCATTCTCTACAAACATGAAAGTATTTAATCTAAGAAGTAACACTTCATTCACTATGCAGAGCTGTCCAGTCTCTGTTCTGAAGGTGATAGTCATTTGGTAAGAGACACGGTCTGTAAGAAAGAAAACATGAATGTTCGATTATTCATTCTCTGGCTTCTGAATACTAACTCATGGTCCTCGTAACCCTTCTTCGTCCCCTTTGCCTGAGTCCAGTCAGTACCAAAGAAACAGTTCCACTATGGTAAGTACATCACTGACCACTTGGTTACCAGGAGAGTAATTGCTATGAAGATCTGTAGTAGCATCTGGAGCACAAAGCTAGAGAAACTAAGCTAGAAAACTTCAGTGTATATGACTCCTTTGACAAAGGGTCTCATCCTGAAAGTGCCAGGCAAACTCTAAGAGATGTCACTAATTCCACTGCTGCACAATTCAGTGCACTAAATAAAGAAAAATCAAGTGGTCTTTATGCCTATAGCTGTGACACCATAAGAAATGCAGTGTTTATTAGCCCAATAAATGGCAGCTATAGACTATAAGTAGTGAACTTAGGAAGAATGCATTTTTTGAACTGTTCTCTTAGGACTGGTTTGATAACAAAAGACAGATGACCACATCCCACAGGATCTGCTACCTAACACAAGTACGAAATTGAACACAGCTATCATTATAGCATATAAGCCTTTGTAACTCAGGCTCCACCCTGACATACAAGATAATGCGTCTTAAAAAAAAAAAAAAAAAAAAAAAAAAAAAAAAAAGTAAATGCAGTCAGTTTAAAGTATCAGACTCTTTAAATCATTCAACTGTTTGATGAATACATTTTTATCTTTCCTTCTGGCTATCTTTTAAATCACTGGTCACTCACAAATCTTAATTAACTTAATCCAGACATGAGCATGTCCAAAGACGTTTGTAGGCATATCAAGAACAACTCTTTGGACTTAGCACAGAGAATCTATAGCACTTAATATACCTCCAGAATCAGGCTTAATCTGAGAAGAAGGGAAAAGTGTACAGTGAAAGATATCTGTAAAAGGTAATGTTTTCACAGATTGCTTGCAAACTTAACTTGCTCATCTTCATCTGTGAATCACAAATTAAATTTTTTGTTGAGCAAAATCTTACATGTTGTAACTCAGTTGTGGAAATTGAGTGAGAAAGAAAAAATGTTTTACCTAAATATATATATATCACAGAATAGTCTAGGTTGGAAGAGACCTACAAGATCACCAAGTCCAACCTCTGACCTAATGCTAACAAGTCTTCCACTAAACCATATCCCTAAGCTCTACATCTAAACACCTTTTAAAGACCTCCAGGGACGGTGACTCAACCACTTCCCTGGGCAGCCTACTCCAGTGACTAACAACCCGTTCAGTAAAGAAGTTTTTCCTAAACCTCCCCTGGCGCAACTTTAGCCCATTCCCCTTTGTCCTGTCACTAGGCACATGGGAGAATAGACCAACCGCTGCCTCGCTACAGCCTCCTTTCAGGTACCTGTAGAGTGCGATAAGGTCACCCCTAAGCCTCCTCTTCTCCAGGCTAAACAGTCCCAGCTCCCTCAGCCGCTCCTCATAAGACTTGTTCTCCAGACCCTTCACCAGCTTCGTAGCCCTTCTCTGGACTGTCTATATTCTCTAGCAGTAATTCTACAATTAACCCAAAGCTACTGACCACTGTTACTGACTCCACTGTATTTTAAATTAGAAAATTAATAGGTGTTTTTCTCCCTTGGTGCAAACAGAAACAGAATTTATTTCCTGGTGCTTCCTTTATGTGTCTGTCATTCTCGAATGAACAATTAAAAATCCAGACAGCAAAGTAATTAAACTGTCTCAGGAAAAAAAAAAAAAAAAAAAAAAAAAAAAAAGCAAACTTTAAATTTGGGAATAACAAACTAAAATGCTTCTTTGGTGTCTATGTTTGTGTTATACATTCTGAACATGATCTTGGAGTACATGCCAGTTATCAAATGTAATCCTGGGAGGGTAGATTGGTAAATGATTTCTACTCATTTGCACTTGTTTCAAAGGTGACTCCATCACGACTATCTGAAAGACACACTGCCCCTCAGTAACAAATGATTACAGATAAATGAATCCCAGAGGTTTGCCACTAACGCAGAACAAAGGCATAAGAATGAGAGCTGTGGTTCAAGATCTATTTTTTATACTAGCATAATTTTTTGCTTCACTGATCTATCACTAAACAACAGCTGCTAGGGTAGAGACTTACTGCACTGTAGGAATGTTACCAAATCCTTTAGTGACTGGTCACATGTGTTTGCCTCAGGCCTTCAAAAAAGTCAGAGACTTGTGAAGAAGGACTGGCAGGTCCATGACACCTGATTTCTGTAAAAGACTTGAATGGAATGACAGCCTGCTCTGAGTCTGAATTTCTAATGGAGTTATTTTGTGATTTAAGCATACATGGCTAACTTCTTTTGCAATTTCTGTTGATGGGAGGATGGGGGAGAAAAAGAAAGATAAAACTTTTTTTCTTTTTCTATATATATTTAGGAATTAAACTTTTGCTGTATTCCTAGTATGTTTTTTGTTGTTGTTGTTGTTTTCGGTTATTTTACTTTTCTCCAGTTATCATAAGACTTTGTTCTAATTTCTGGGCACTTGGAAAAGTCTTCCTACCACTTTCTGGGCAAAAGCTTTATGGATATGGTCCTGGGCAAGCAGCTTTAGGTGGCACAGCTTCAGCAGGGTACTTGTATAAGATGACATCTGGAGATCCCTACCAACGTCAGCCATTACGTGATTCTGTGACTCAGAGAAGACCCAAGTGGCCACTGACACCAGCCCTGCTCACCTTGGTTTTGGACATGGCAGGACATGGCTGGGGGTGGTCAGACCTCTTATCTTCATTATACCTACCATTCTGTAGGGAGCACTTGCTGCTCTCCAAAATATTTTCAGTCAGTGAGTGAAATGCAGTATGTAGTGTTCTATGCTTGCACCTTGCATTCTGCAGTTCTTACACCACACTCTCTGTACCAGGTGCCAGTACTGGTTGTCCATCTACACCTGCAGGATTTTGGAGAAACTGGAAGATAAAGGGGATCAATCCCATGTGTTTCTAAATCATCCAGAAAGATCATTTCCCACTCTTCTCAAAAAAAGACCAGGAAAATAGAAACCTAAACAGAGCTATTGAAATATAAAGGACAGTCTGAATCTTGTAGACTTCTCTGCAGAGTTTTTTTTTCTTTTTTTTTGTTTTTGTTTGTTTAAAAAGTTATTTAAGCTTATTTTCATAACAAAAAAAAAATCTGGTGAAAGATGACTATATGAACAGTAGATTCACATGGCTGCTGGATTAGCTGTTCAGCTTCACTGGCTAGAGGATATTGTCTCTAATTCATACAGACAGTATTAATTATTCTCTTCCAAATCAGCTTCCACTATGAGACAGTAAAGATCAACAATTGCTTAAAGACTCAGAAAAGAGATGACAGAATACCTGTATGGGAATATCTGCAAATAAAAGCACTTGGGAATGCCGTAGACTTCATTTCAGGAATATAAGAGTTCCAAAATCAAACTTGGAAACTACCCACAGAAGAAGAGGATTCAATATAATTTTGTCAATTATTTCTAAGTGTCAGAAACTGAATATCCTGATTCAAGAAATTCACGTAAATATCAGACCACAGAACTGACCCGAAAAATCGATCTGCAAAACATACAGAAAAAAAGTGCTGCTATCTAGAAGTAGTACTGCAGATTTGGCAACAGTTTGTTTCACTATGGAGAATTGCAAGGAAACAAACCAGGAGATTAAAACAACCAGGTGGGAGAACACATGATTCTGACAGTACCTTACATGTGCTGATTCCTCCTCATGGATGATACAAATTAATTTTGAACCTCATGAAAAACTGGTATAGGCAAAGTGATGAACCATCCCCAAGGAGAAAGGATGTTTGGCAGCCTGAGTGCTTCAATTTCTCTGTGTTCTAACAAATCCAGGTTGTGTTGCTCTGAGTGACAACATGCACAGATGTGCAGCTCTGAAAATTAGCAGTGTACGAGGAATTGTGAAGTTCAAGTTGAGAGCTCAGAATATTTTGATATTACAGTTCACCCTGTCACATGAAGCATCGCCAAAGTTTTCAGCAGTGCTTGACGTATTATACAAAATTTATCTTGAAAATCAGATTTTAGTCTTGCTACTGCTTTGATGTACAAAAACTTATTGCAGCCAGAGAAAGCCATATCTATGCAACAGTGGCACTATAAATATGATTTCTAAAATACAAAAAGCTATGAGGAAAAGATTGTGAGGAGGCAACATATGAATTATTTCTTTTTTACTTATGCAGACCCAAGGCAGAGGTTGTAAGACCTAGTTTATAACTAAACTTTCTGCTCCAAAGCAAGATGTAAGTAAAATGTAACTCCAATACAGCATATATAAACATTTGTTCAACTCAGACTCAATAAATGCATTATAATTGGTATTTACAAACTTGTTTATTCATATTCCTGCAATCCCAGCTTACTTAATTATCATACGAATACTTTCTAGTCTCTATACAACATCTGCAAGCAGTATGAAAAACAGTAACTAGGTCTCTATAGTCATAAGCTGGAAAAACTTCTATGACCAATCATTAAGCTATCCCTTTAGAAAGTGGAAAAGGTGTAAAAAAGAAAATAGATGACATACTTTAAAAAAACCTTTCCCCCAGCTAGGTTACTCCATCTCTCAGACACTGCTGGATCTTATTCTTCATGACTTGTTCACTATTTAAGAAAGACCTTGCATAACAATGCATGTGTTTTCATTCCTTCTTCACAGAAGCATAGTGATGTCAACAGAAATGGAGGTACATGAGAACGATTGTACGATAAGTAGGAAAATCAAATTTTTTCTTTCAATATTGTCATCACTTTGCAATCGTTTTTTCCATTTGAACTCTGGCAAGTTCCATATAAAATCACAACAACGAAGGCCAAAAAAGTTTTGAAGAGAAACTTGCTTAAGGCATAAAAGCTAATAATAAAAGCTTTTTCAAATGCATCAGAGACAGAAAGCCTGCCAGAGTTGGTAGGGCTGACAGATGATCAAGGAATGAAAAGAGAACTCAAGCAAGGTTAAGACCACAACAGAAAAGCTAAACGGACTCTTTCTACTATGAAGGAGGTTAGGGAGATTCTTGACAACACAGCTATTCTTCAGAAATTCATGACTTCTGAATCTGCCCCAATCTGAAGTGTCAATAAAAGTGGTTTTAGAAAATACAGATAAAATAAGTCATCAAAAATTGACTGTACAAGAAACTACTCACCTAACAGTTCTAAAGGAATTAAATATGAAATTGCTGAACTCCTAGGAGCAATGTGTTATCTATCAGCTAAATCACCTTCAACAGCTGAACAGAAGGTAGAAAATGCAACATCCATTTTTAAATGAGATCCAGGGATGATTTTGTGAGCACAGATGAGCAAGTCTGACCTCTACACTATGTAAATTTGTAGGAAACTGAAAAAAAATAACTAAATTTCTAAGTAAATGGAAAAATATGATATGTTGACTGAGAGTAAACCCACTTTTATTAGATTATTTGGGTTCCTTGAAGTATCGCATGGGCAGATACAGAAAGATAATCCAGAGGATTCCTTTTCCTTAAAAAAGATCCCTTTCCAAAGGCTCTGAAAAAAAAAAAAAAAAAAAAAAAAAAAAAAACAGATATGGTAGGAGATAAAAGGAAAGTTTCTCTTAAGGACCTCTGGGTGTTTAAAAGATGGTCTATAAAGGATAAGAAGAACTTATAATAGGAAAGGTACCAATGTGATTATAGAACGATTTATACTAAAACATAAACTGTTCAGCATACATGATACGGAAGAACAGGATGGTGAGGTAAAATGTTGTTTATACAAAATTATTCAGGATAATTAGATCTAATCCTTGTGTGAAGAGCTGTTGAAGAATTTCCCAATACTAAGGGAGTAATATAACAAATGAAAAAAATGTAAACGCCACAAAATGCAATTGGAATAAGCATCAGGGATATACATACTAGCTACTTTCACTCAGGAGAGAGAACTTCAATTCACTTTTAGTCGTTCTTTGAAAATGTTCAGAACAGAACAGAAATGTTCAAAAAGGTAAGCAGAGCATTAAAATTACTGAAATGAAAAAAAAAGTTACTACGCAAACTTGTCATGAATCAATGCTTTTGTCACTTCTTAAAATATAAACTGGAACCAAAAAAAAGGTATAGAGATGGTATAGAGATGCTGACATTACTGGTATGAGACAGCATCTGTATAAGAAATTAAGCAGAGAAGTGAGACCAAACCTATTTGTATGGGGCAAACAAATTCTCTAAAGTTTCCATGATAAATCTTTATCACACAGTGAATATTTTGAAAAGTCTGTTATAACACAAACGACTGAAGGAGTACCCACTAAGTTGCTAAGGAGCAAAAACATTTAGCATAATAAAATGAATATTTTTTTTTCATGCAGCCAGAATTCTGGGAATCATTGCCAAATGTAAAATGAAGAGCAAAAGTACAAGAGTACTGTTGTACAAAGAAAGAAGCAGGAGATTAAAAGGAGATAACTCCTCATTTACCACAGGTTCATTATCCAGTATAACATATGATGGTTCTGAAGCTACCACCAACTCTAGAGGTCCTTAGCCATACAACTCATAGAAATTACAGGGCTACAGAAGAGGAGAGATCATACTTCAACTGTCCTGTGCCACAGGTGTGCTGTCAGATGTGTACTGTCCAGTACAGCAAAAAAGATACTAAATGAAACCTTTGACTCCTAAATGAGACCTTTGGTTTGACACAGTATTATTTTTATATTCTCCAAAGCTAAACAAATGTTAATGAAGTTTAAAAGTTAATTAATGTATTAAACTAACTTTATTTTTGGATTAACTATTTTGTCTCTCTTTGTTGGAGTGCCATACAAACACTAAAAATCCTGCTCCAATTGCTTCTTGTATTAGTGATTTTTTTTTTTTTTTAAAGGAAACATTTTCTCTCCTCCTCTTACTAGGTTACGATATTATCGTAATATTTACGATATAAATATTCTAAAAACAATTATTAAAATATTATCAGGATGGTTGCAAACTTGTTATTGAACCAAAAATCATTAGCTTCCTCAATGCCAAAGTGTACGTGACATTGAATTGCTTAAAGTGCAGAAAGTGTGTTCACATGTATAATACCACATATGTTCCATTCTGAATACGAATGCTTACTATAGAATTATTTGAACTGCAAATAGTGAATAGAATATCTGTTGTAGGAAAATCTGTGGGGTTTGGCCACTTTTTTAAAATTATATATTTTTTTCCAGCCAGTGGTCTTCCCTGTCTTGCAAAATATCGGCCTTCTTTATTCCAGAAGAGGACTTGTATTTTGCAAACCTATTAATTTCTACATTATTTTGAGTCTTTCCCTATAAAGTGTATTAGTGACTTAATATCTTCAATTGCCATTTGCTTTTGCTGAAGTTCCTTTCCTTTTTACTATATCTAAACTGTATAGAGAAATGTTAAAGACATTTCTTCAAATTACAGTTCTCTAGCTCTTTTGATTGCCCTCTGGGTTTTACTACAATCACTGGCAGCTGAGCATGAAATCATGCTGCTGAGTAAAACATGGTGGCTTCTTCCTAAAAGAATTCTTGATTACATTTCTTTTACATATTTTTTTATATGTTGGAGAGAAGATGAGGAGCAGAATGCCAGCCAGCGAGCTACAATCTGATTGGCAGCTGATATCCCCATGCTGTTGAGCAGCACCTGTGCCTACACAATGTTTACAACAAATCAAGCCTTCGATGAAAATTAATTACCCAGCCTAAACCTTGGAAAGGCCAACTGACACTGACTGGGGAATCAGAGCAATATCTGCTCCCTTCTCTGAAGGCATGCAGCTTTCTCATTATTGCCTTTTTTTTTTTTTTTTTTTTTAAATATATATTAGGAGAGTTAAATGTATTTCACATTCAGTCTCAACTGTGAAGTTTCCAAATAATTCTGAACGCCCCAAGTTGTCCTTGTTTATGGCTGGTATAAGTACAAAAGGCCTTTCTGAAAGCTTTTTTTATGGCTCAAAATTAGTCTGCAATGGCATTTCAAGGATTTGTTTTGATGTTTGAGTGCGACTAGTCAATCAGTATGTATCAAAGATTTATTATGAACCACTGCAACAGCTGCAATCCTATGGGTCACAAAGCTGAGGACAAAGCACATGAGAGCTGGAGGAAAATATGGCATTTAAAAGGACTCAACAATGTACCTGATAAAGAATAATAAGTAAATTCTAAATCTGTTTCATTTTTATGAAGAAAAATTTAAAATGTATTTTTCTACCAGACTTGTAAACTATTCCAAACCATTGTCTTAAAGCCTAAAAAATTATTAAATTAATTTTAAGATGGCAAACTCAAATTCAAATTTTTGTTCAGAACACTGGTCCTTTCAACGGAACTTTTTTTCCTATGTCATATTAATATTTTAGAGAGATAAAATGAGGAGATACAAAAAAGAAGGTCTTGTTTCCAAATACATTCTTCCTATTTTCCATACTTGCTGGATTAAAGCAGTTATACTCACTAACCTAGCAAAATAAGAAAGGAAAAAGAAAAAGAAAAAAAGCTATTAAATGACAAATTTCCAATGCACTGTGTGACAAGGAATGATGTCCTTAAAATTTTGAAAAACTATTCAGAGAACAAATCTTTTCATTTTTATTATGATTCAATTACCTTTCTAATAATTAAATGGATATTTACAAGTATATGAACAGTAAAGTGGACGGAAGAAACAGAGACAAATATAAACATACCAAATGGAAGAACTTCTAGTACTCTCAAAGAGAGAAAATAAAATCCTTAAAAATGCATTTTATGGGGCAAAATCCATACATCACAACTTCACAGTACAACTGTTAAATGCTGTTTCCTTACAGTTATTCAAAGAATAGAATCACAGAATCACAGAATTTCTAGGTTGGAAGAGACCTCAAGATCATCGAGTCCAACCTCTGACCTAACACTAACAGTCCCCACTAAACCATATCCCTAAGCTCTACATCTAAACGTCTTTTAAAGACCTCCAGGGATGGGGACTCCACCACTTCCCTGGGCAGCCCGTTCCAATGTCTAACAACCCTTTCGGTAAAGAAGTTCTTCCTAAGATCCAACCTAAAATTCCCCTGGCGCAACTTAAGCCCATTCCCCCTCGTCCTGTCACCAGGCACGTGGGAGAACAGACCAACCCCCACCTCGCTACAGCCTCCTTTGAGGTACCTGTAGAGAGCGATAAGGTCACCCCTGAGCCTCCTTTTCTCCAGGCTGAACAATCCCAGCTCCCTCAGCCGCTCCTCGTAGGACTTGTTCTCCAGGCCCCTCACCAGCTTCGTCGCTCTTCTCTGAACTCGCTCAAGCAAATAGGGTTAAATACTTTTAGACATTGAATTTTTGAAGCAAATCATATTAAATCAGGTCAGCAAGTCACTTCTATCTTCCTCAAACTCAATATAAATTGGGTCACCTCTGCTGACAGATATACATTCTTTATTCTAGAGGTACCCCGTTTAGTTATGACCATATCATTCACCAAAGACCAGAATTTCAAACTACATTCAAAATTCAGGAATATTGCTTGAGTTTTCTTAAGCACTTAGGAGATGACGGAAACAAAAAGCTGAGTTCAGAAATAGATGATCTTTAAGGTCCCTTCCAATCCAAGTCATTCTAATTCCATGAATATAAAAGAAAACCACAGAGGTTTTACAGTTGCAGACTAGTACCTTTGATGGGTATGCACTAATAAGGATCTCAAAAAAAGATCTGTTTCTTTCAGGCACTCTAACTGTTAACTCTGGATACATTTGTTGTTTTCTCAGTAAGTATACAGTACCACAAGACCCTGTGCAGATACTAGATTACATACATTGTTGATCTGACCCTAAAACTACTTCCATATCTAAACCGCTACAGTAAAATCCATTTAAAGCTATTGAATTTCTTTGTAGAGTAAGACTATGTAGACCACAATCTTGTTCAGTAGAAATCTTCATTGCTTCCTGTGTACCCATCACATTTTTAAATGAAATACATTTTTCTGAAGTTTAATTTCATACTGTTTTTAAAATAAATAATAGCAGTATGATAGTGTATGGCACTTTTGAACTCACATTTTTATGATCATTGTAATTAGTCTTTCTATTTTAATGTTGTGACAATCCATTTCGTTCTGTTCAGTCAAAATTTTTATAGAAATCTCTGATCTTTGCAGATACAGAAAGGTTGGAGGGGGTAGAAGAAGGTCTAAATTATCAAAAAAGATCAGAATATAAAAATACGATAATATGTGCAGTTCAAATGAAATCTTGACAGCTGCTATTCACAAATATTGCTCACATATATTAAAATCCAGAATTTCTGCATTTTCATCAGTTTCTCATTTCACAGCTGACATTTCATGTTATCAGCATCCTGTGATTTATGAGGCTGTATGTTCTATAAAATGTTGTTTTAAATGGACAATTTCATAAGCATGTTTACTAATTGATATGCTGTGGCAAGTTAAAGTATAAACATACTGTGTGTTCCAAAAGTCAGACTGCTTTACATAAGAAAAAAGAGCTGAATTTAACAGCTTCAGTTTCATTAAACTTTTATGAAAGTTGCTTGAAAACAAACATTTCCATGCTAATTTTAAAAGAATGGCTTAATTTATGAAGTTACTTTTGCAACGTCAAAAATGCAAAGTAAAACACACAAAAAATTGTATTGATACTCATTACTATAAGATTTAGAAGCTGTTAAGCAGAAAGAGAACAGTCTTAATAAATCACTGTTTTCTAATAATGTTTATAAAGGATTCCTTGCGGTATTTTTGCAAGGGATGTAGCACGGCTAACGTAAAAAGTAATTGCTCCATTCCAGCAATGTTCTTCTTTTTCTAATACCTGCAGAAATGAAATGAAGAAAAGCACAGATTTTCTTGGAGGTGAATCAGTATTTTATACATTTCATCACAGTTTATTCCAGTCTTTAGAAGGAATATAGGATACTACCTGTATTCTTTCAGTTCCTCAAGAGATCAAGTATCATGTTCAAATGCATACGAAGTCATCTACATATATGTAACTTGCAAAGTTTGGGTAGGCCCACAGATTTCAGTGGAATTGCTTAAGCATAACCGTAGTCAGTCAATAAAATGCACTGCCCTTCCAAGCTAATATTAAGTTGCACAAAGTCTGGAATAAACCCTGCATTTCATACAAATAGTTTTAAAACAGTTAACAAGAAAGACATTTGAATTTTATCCTAAAATCTGAGGTACTTCAGCATTTCTCAGTAGATAACAGAGAATCAGGAGAAAGAGGTGCCAAAATAACTACAAGCCTGTTGGAATCCTTTACAAGCCTTTTTCTCTAAAAAGGAAACGGTCCTTGACTGTGTACCTGCAGTGTTCTGGAACTCTCACTGACATCACTTTGACTTTTTCCACAGATTTTGGGCTACAGACGACAATGGAGAGGGGCTCTGACAGCATCACCACCAACTCTGTGTTCCTCAGTCAATCCATTTCTTCCCCAGCCAATGTATCATATTCCCATGATCTTTTTGCTATCATGACAGGAATGTTGTTACTAGTATGAATACACATTTGTGAGTGATTGTATTTCCTTGTTGATTTTTTTTTTTTTTTTTTTTTTTTTTTTTAGCCATACTCTGACACTATTTCTGCATAAAAATAACAAAGATGCTTGCCATTTTATAACTTCATATCTCCAGATTTTTCTTGTAGTTTTGCCGGGGGCAGGTTTACTTGGATATAGCTAGAGTTCAATAGCCTCAGCATGTCCTTAGGAGGTGATATGGGAATTAGACAGTAAAAACCCTCACAGCTGTTCTTTCTGTGCTTGTGTACCATGATCTATGTGGCCTTCACCTTGTCCAGAAAGTTTGAATTTTTGAATAATGGTTTCAAAACCATTTTTCATTAAGATTACAACTAACTCCATGCATAAACAAAAAATGTTTAGTGCTTTTGATCGAACAGAATATGATAAACCCAGGATGTGAACAGTCCTAAAAAAGAAATGATAATTAATTTCTCTATTTTTTTTTTTAGTTGGGTGAAGGCTAAATACCACCAGCCACTTGCCTAAGTATATTTATATATATATATTTTTTTTTAATAAATGCCCAGCAACCTGAAAATATCAATTCCAGAAGAGTATAAACAAACACACTCTCTGCGGAATATTTGCTATCTTATGGAAAAGTCAGCAGTTGGCCGTGACACTTCTCCAGTTTTTAGCTATGAACAGACGTCCAAGAATCTTATGCAGAACCATAAGCATCACTAGCATGGGGCTTTCTGATTTATTACATATTTCAAGCATGAATTAACTGGAATATCCTGCTACTCGAGTCCTTAATTAGGTAAGAATAAACAGGTTCTCCTCACAAGCTGCTTTTATATTTTTACAAGTTATTTCAGAAGTCAGCATAAAGTTCTAATTTATAATTCACTACAATTAAAGATTAACCTTTTTTTCTTAAAGATAGGTGTTTAGGGGAAGAGGTCACCAAATTTCTTGAAGTACCACACCTTCTGTATGCAGGCATTTTAACAGAATAATAGTCACTCAACTTTTTTCCGGAATTTCTCAAGCTTCATTGTAGGTGATCGTTTTTGATTAAGTACTGTGAAATTACTATCGCTTCCAGCTAAAACTGGAATTTACTTATCTCATTTACAATTATTTTTTCATCGTTTTCATGGCAGATTGTGCTTTTACATATTTGGGTAAACAGGGCTTTCAACAAGCAAATTATAATATTTTATAATCAATAGTGCTACAGTGTTAAGAACTAATGTAAAATTTTCATTAAATTGGAGCAGAGTGCAGTTAAAGGAATGCTAACAAGTATTGATGTTTAGAATGTATTTATCAATGTTGTTATACTTTTCCCCACTGTACTGAGTTTATTTTTCCATATTAAAAATATTATTTGGTATCTCTTGGGCTGAGTTTTAAACAAGATAAAGCATCTTGTAAATGAATTTATTTTGAAGAAGAAAGAAAATATGCTTTGTGGCTTCTTTTCATTAAATTATTCTTAGCTGTATTGATTTAACCCAAGTTTAAAATGTATTCAGTTAGAAAAGAAAAAGCAAAAATCAAACAATGTAACTTGTTCTGTATTAAATTTGGAGAGTCTATCCGTGTGGCATTACAGAGATTTTTTTTAAATGAATGGTTTATTTTAATTTAATAACTATATCTTAGATATAAAATGAAACAATATTCACAGAATAATTTGACTTATTTTATATTTTGAATGCTATATTAATTTATAAAATACCACATAGGAAAACAAATGACATTTGTGCTGGAAGAGTATCAAATGTTCAAATATTTCAAGCTAAATTCCACTTGAAAAACTATTAAATACACCTTTTGAGCATGGGAGCATTCTTTGCTTATAAATACACTGATCAAAACAGTCTTCCAATTAAAGTATAATTTTACACATTGGTATTTACATGATATGTACAGGGAAACATTTAATGGTGATCATGGTAGATACATTTTGGTTACAAAATAGGCTCTCTAAAAAAAAAAGGCGTGAATCAAACTTTCTTATTTAACTATTGGTTTTGTTTTTTAGTTTCCTGTTTAGATAGTTTTATATTTTTATATAGCCCCATGAAACTGAGAGGTCCTCATTTCTTCTAACTTCACAAGAAGATAGCCATGAAATAATTTCCTGATATGTGAAATGAAACTCCCACTATACAAAAAAATTGTGATTTTCATCATTTTACTTCTAATAGGTTCTCCGTTCACTATGCCCTACCATAGAGCATGATACAGAGTAATCACTGTTTTGGAGTTGGGATTTTTCTCCAGTGAAGTATTGTTTTATGAACAACTCTTGAAAATTGTCAGTGACAGAAACTACGGACTGTCTCTTGGCTAATCAAGCACCTCAAAAGGCCAGATCCTCAAGCTGCATGAACTGGATTCACTCAAGTCAGGAAAGTTTTACAGCCCTAGCCTTTCGTTCTTACTTCAGAAACAATGTCAGTTTTAACATTACTTAATTAATGAGGATTTTGTCTTCTAAATTAACAGAAAACTTCACCTAAGCTTAATTATTCAAGTGCTAAAATATTTTATCTTCCAAGAGAGAAAGTAAGAATGCTGATGGACATTAGAAATAAACAGGGAAGTTAGAAATTGGGAATGTCTTCTGCAAGTTTTCCCACATTTTTCCAGAGGTTTACATAAAAGCATTTATAAAATTTAATTCAGACTGTCAGTGGACACATTTCAGTTTAATACATAAAATATCAGAATAAAAGGAATAAAGTATTTTATGTGCATAGTCATTTTAATTTTAATAGAAATTTTACTTCATTCATGTTACAACATTTTTGATTATTCAGTAGATGAGCATTTCTAGGAGAAAAAGTTGAAATAAGTGATAGTATAAGCTTGCTATCCAAGAAAACAAATTCTCACAATATACACGTGGTCATTCAAAATTATTTCTACATAAATTCAGGTGATTTTTTTTTTTTTTTTTTTTAAAAAGTGCCATGTTGATTATTCATAAGGAAACTACAACATGCTTTTCATCTTGCAAGCTTTTAAGCATAACTATAATTTCACTTTTCCTGAGAAACCCTGATTCTTTCTTCCTCTGTACTCCTTCACTGCATCTGGAGGGTCAAATAGCATAGATGAGGTGTTCCTATGGAAGAGAAAGCTCTCACATTCCCACACAACTGGTCAGCATGGCATGAATTTACATCATAATGTTACATAGTTACATTGTATTTGAGCTTTTTACAGAAAAAAATCTGAATGAATACTGAATGACTCTGAGATTGTCAGAGCACACTCATGAGCATCTTGGAAGCAGATAAAAACACAGAAATTAAATGAATTATTTATTAGGACTAATATTGGAAGTCAGAAATCTTGAATTCTACTCAAAAACTCTACCACTGACCTTCTTTGCAACCTTGGACAAATTGTTTTATCTGCTTGTGCCTCTTCCCATGCCTTTTTTTTTTTCTCCTGTCCTCTCTAGCTAGTCTTTATTATTATTATTTTCAGCTTAAATGCTTTTCTTCCATGTTTGTACAAGTGCCAAACACACTCCATTAAAATCTTGAATGGTACCTTCAAGTATTAGGGAAATATAAGTAAATAATAAAAGTGGGGTAAATAAAGACTAGCCATCACAGTAACTGAGCACACTTTAATCTGTAGAGAATTGTCCCTGGCAGCACCCTACTGTAGTGTAAAGATACACAAAGTATCACATATCTTTACCTAATCAAAGTTTCCATGCTTTCCAAGTTCACTAAGATTTTCTCAGAGTTAGAGCTGTAAATTCATAAATTCTCTCAGTCCTAGGTTCACATAAAGATCCCCCCCCAGTACTTTCCCTTTTTCTTGCTAGACAGTATTTGAGCAGAACATTAATTTGTCTGAAATGTCCACAACAGCTTTAAGTAGTCTCTTGGAAA
This sequence comes from Nettapus auritus, assembly GCA_011076525.1. Lineage (NCBI taxonomy): Eukaryota > Metazoa > Chordata > Aves > Anseriformes > Anatidae > Nettapus > Nettapus auritus. The sequence continues at coordinate 7,814,906 of CM021775.1, forward strand.
CTCCAAAAGTCTTCCTGTGAATGGACTATTGGTTAATCATATATCCCTATAGCTTTTTATATGATAAATCTGACATACTTTCAAGCTATTGAGCCAACTGTGAAGGTGATATATTAATAATCAGACAGTACAGACTGCTTAAAGCAAGAAAGGAGAAAATGACCTCAGGATTTAATGCCTGAAATGATAAAGATTAAGTCTGAACTAGGAAAAATTTTAGTCCCTAAATTGACCTGAAGAACAGCTTACACACTGTAGTAGGATTATCCAGCCTGTGATCCTATAAGCAGATACCTAAGTTCAATGAGAATATTCATAAAACATTTTAGCAAGTATGTATTAGACTGGAAAAATGACCAAGTCTTAGACACACAATTCCTCTTGTACATTTAAGACAGAGAAGATGGTCTATACGACCAGAATTTCCCTTCAGGCTCCTTCATGGCTACTATGAATGAATGACAAAGCTATATTGACAAAGCTATATAACAACGAAATCTCTTCCAAGATGATCTGTAAATGCTTTCATGTTAACTGGAGGCATGTGTGCTTAATTTCTATAGCACAGCTTTAAAAAAGTGCTTATTTATGGTAGAAGAGATCATTGCAGTTTTATTTTTATAACATTTAAACTTTCTGGAGGATAATTTTCTATATTTCATGGTTTTAATTAATGTTAGAATGTAGACTGATAGTCATCAAATTGGAATCTATGTTAACATTTAGATGCACCATAACCACACCTCTGTTGTTACTTTCAGCTGAGGCAAGTGAATTGAAACAGAAACCAGACATAAAATAGAATACTACAAGAATGTATTTTTTTTTTATCATGAAACTGGCATATACAGTATATGCTATTTCTGCATTGTCTTCATCAGTCTGAGCTTGTCACATATACTTTAATACATGATTTATGGTTATGAATTCATTTTCCATTCTCATTTATAATATGGTGTCAAATTTTATCACAAGAACATTTAATCATCTCCTGTCTGCATATTAATGGTTACAAATATGATACCTATGTAGAGCTAGCAACCAGTGGCTGTAAGTGTCTCATACTGCAACGGCTGAATGCTTTGAAAAGTAGTGATAAATAGAGAAGTTCAGACATTTTTAGATGTGTTAGCCCCACTTTAATAGCCAAGATAAAATTATGTTGCTTCACTAAAAACTTGATTCTTCTTTCCTCTTGAAAAATATTTCATAGGTACTTAGCTGTCCCCAGCGTGGTGTCAGTATATAAAATCAGTCATCCATAAATATTGTAAGAATTGGTACCTAAAAGTGAAAGATAAAAAGCCACCTGATTTTAAAGAAGAATCAGAATCAGACAAAAGAGAAATATATATCCAAATACAGGATTTTTTTTTTTAAAGTAATAAAATCAGCACTTAAAAATTTGTTTGCCAAATTCTGCTATCCAGTGATTGTGAGCATATTTAATTTTAGGACACTCGTGAGGCACAACTGAAAATCTCTAGATACAAACATTTAAATGCAACATATCAGTACAGTCTTTTAATTATTTTTTTCTGAAGAAATCAACCCTAAATATTGTTCCATGACTTCAACTTGGACCTTCTGCAAATACGTATGCAAGAAATTTCAACAGGAGCATTTCATTTTCTGTATTTGAAAAGTGGGTTGCAGTCACATCAGTAATTTTAATATGTAAAATAAAAAAAGTTGTGCAAGAAAATTCATTAAAATACATGGAAATTCAACTGGCTTGTCGCATAAGCACCAGGTAATCTTGGATGTCTTTTCCAACCTTAATGATTCTAAGATTCTCACGTCATTTATTTTTTTATTTTTTTAATTATATGGTAACTGAATGGATACTGAATAAACTCAAGAAATTTACAAAAAATATTTCTAAATTGATACACTACTGTCTACTTAGCTACGCTTACAATATTTTTTTGAAGTGGCTGATGTCAGTTGTCCTTTCCTTATGGAGAATTTGAGCCCATAAAAATTACACTTGTGAATATTTTTATTTGTAGTTTTAATAGAATGTTTGACACTTTTTGTGTATTCTGTCAAGAGCAAAGTAATTTGCCACACTTTATAATAGACAAGCATGTGCAGCTGACAAGCCAAATTCTGTTACTGTCATTCATGTGGTATGTAAGGAACATTCTGAAAAACAACAGAAGCATAAATGTTTCTCAGTTGGAGAAAGAAGAACATAGTGTATATTTGTCATACGGCAAAGATAAAAATGAATTAGATATGTGACAGATCTAAACTGGTAGCTTTTGATTTTTTTACTGTAAGCTCCAAAAAATAAGTCTTTCAAAATAAATTACAAATACAAAACCTGCAGGAAGTGCACATTCTGACTGAATGCAGAACACAGGTGAATGCCTATTTGCAATTATCAAACTTCACAGAACGCACAAAACTCAGCAGCAAAAAGGCAAAATTAAAACTGGAAGTAGATAGCACTGCCAAAATTCTGAGTTCAAATAACAAGGACAATAATTGTCCTGCATGTTGAAAAATATTATGAGGTCATCCTGGAGTCACTTTTCTATCTTATGTTCTTTGTTTGCACACTGAGGTTTCAGAACATTTTTCTACATATAGATTATTATAAAGACAATTGTGTTAAAATTGAAAGTACATTAGCTGCATTGTAACAGTTTTGCCAGTGTTTTCAGCGTTACAAAAATCAACAGATTCCTAGAATACATCATTCAGAGGACGAGAAAACCCTTATAGTAAGACAGGAAGGCTAAGCTCTGAATATAAACAGCTCTATTGTCTTCACCAGGAAACTAAAAGCAAAAAGCAGATGTAATAGCATCATCTGATTGCAGGAAGGTTTTTTTGTTTGTTTGTTTGTTTTAAATCACTGGGCAGAAGTTTTGCTACATGCAATCAGTCCATCGGTCTTAAGAACTACCAGGGAAGTGAACTTCTCCAAATCACTTGACTGCGGGTCAGTCTTTAATACTTTCACCATGAGAGGTTAATATTTAATTTAACATTAATGAAAAAATGAAGGTCCAAGCTTACATGTGATATCCTATTGTAAGCCTCACCAGCAATGTACAAAATACCAAAAATCAGACTTCACTATTTAAAACTTTCTTGCATATAACTACAATTAACTGATAGCAACAGCAGACTGCCACTTTCTGTAATGACTAGCCCATTAGTTTCAGAGAGAGGGAAATAAACAGTCAGAAACATTGCATTCCATTTCAAGTTCTAAGTAAGATTAGAGCAAAACCAGATGCTTTGTGTTGATCCCTCTGGCCCCCATAAATGGTCTGATTGCAACTGGAATAATAAGCAATTTTTCAAAAGCCAGGCAACTTGGCTAACAGTTTTCTCTGATAGAGAAAAAAAAGATTTAATCTATCAAAGATCACGTTTCAGTTTTAAAAAGTTCCAAGAGTTGATGTTTTAAAGAAAAAAAAGTCACTCTGCCACAATAAAACAAAACGTTTCATAACAGTTTCCTCTTAGGAAATCACTTCACCATGTTGTCAGCTGTCTAATATGAAGGAATTTGGAAATGTAGGGAATTTTCTCTGGCAGAATTTTCATTCAGAAAAACTGGCAGTTCTGTTGGAGTTTTATAAAGGTTTTAAGCAACTGAAAACAGAACTTTTCATACAACTGCTGACAACTGTAACAGACACCAGTACCTGCTCTATTTATATGGATCATGTCATTTCATATAGGCCGCAATAATTTGAATGCTATAGTGTGTTTTTTTCTGTTCTGGTCGGTTTCTGGGTATTTTTTTTTTTTTTTTAATCTTTTCTACACTATTAGAAAGCGTGAGAGGTCATCCACATCATTCTGTTCCTGAAAAAAGAATGGAACCTTTGAATTATGCATGATGGTTAACGTGCTACTCATATCTGTTTCTCTTTATTTGTATTATTTCTCTGGGATTCCTCAATGTCAGCAATGTAAAGGTATTTGCATTCAGAATAAAGGGCAAAAGACTAATCTCGGTTTTTACCATATCTGAGTATATTTGTGTTTGCATAATGAAGGAGACAGTGCATGATGAATCACGTATCACATCTATTATCTACTCTAAATATAGAGGAGAGATTACTGACAGTTTTAGCAAAGGCTAACAAGTTTACAAGTCCTGGCTTTTAAAGCTTATTCCACAATTGCATTTAAGAAACATTTTCCAGTTTTTGCCCAACAGAAGATTAAAAAAAAATTTAAAAATAACCCACAGGTAAATGTTTTCTCCATAATACCTTAATGTTTTAGATTATTGCAGTGTAGAATATCACCAGGAAGAAACTATTTCATTATTGAGAAAAGCAGTTTTGTGATACCTGCCTTTCCATAACCTAGTTACAGTGAGTTTTACATCCACACATACTAGTGACTACATGGAATGGTTACACTAATGCTGAGATAAACAACAAGCCACAGTGTAATATATGAGAAGTGGTTTTCCTGGAAATACATTCCTTTTGAGATTAAAAGAATAATAACAAAAGATATTAAGGCAGGCATCATAAGCATTCAATTTCAGTAGTTTTCATTGTTTTTACAATTAGCAGACATGTAAGATACTGAGTAGAGAGACAACAAACTGCTAACACCAGTTTGGAAAATTGTACAGCGTGTTGTTTCATTATGATTGGTCCACCCTGAACTGCTTAGTGTATGACCATTTCCCAGTCAAGCTCCCTCTTTGCCACCAGAAATTGGAACTGTGTAATCCAGTTACACTTTTAATCTTACAATAAGAGGTAATTAGTACATATGAAAACAGAGCATGTTTGCCCTTTGGAGATAAATCCAAAAAATGTAGAACTGTAAGAAGACCTATGCCGTTACCTCATTCTTATGGTTGACTAATTTTTGCAGGCTTTTTCCTAGATCACATTGAGTGGCTTGTCAAATTTTGGGGTTGAGGAGAAAGAGGCAAAGTGGATTTGTGTCAAAATGAACTTTTAGTGAGGGCCTGTTTGAGAAATAGTCTATTTTCATTATACTACACAACAATCAAGAGGAAAAATAATCATACACCACTAAACATTGAAAATTCTTTCCAAAATAAAGATGATTTTGTGAACTCGTATAAACTTCATAGACAGTTCTCCTGTGGACTGAAGGTATTACAGGGTCTTCATAAAAAGAGCAAATCTGTCTCTGTTAATTGGCACTTAGGGAGACTTCTGGCCATGCCTGTATGAATCTTACATGAGCATGTCTTAGCATTTCTCGCACCCAAAGTATGCAACGTTATTTTAGTGTCTATATCCAGAATCTACATTCCAGACTCCATTCAGGATCTCTGCTAATGCCACCAGAATAGTGTTTCTGCAGAACCAGTCACTGTCAGCAGTACTCACTGTCAATTTGCCCACTTATTATTAGCCTTTCTGCCGTCATTTTTCATATTAAAACAGACCTTCTCAGTAAAGATAGCTGATCACCACGTAGTATGCTATCTCCGTATTTCCCACTTCTGGGAAAAAAAAAAAAAAAAAGCAACAGAAACAAAAAATCCTTACAATAAAAACAAAAACCCTTTTGAACAGATAGGGCTTTTAAATCTCACCCACCATTTCTGTGTCAGCTACATGAATATCACTGATAAATAATACTGAAGTGTCAGTTTCTGCTTAAGCTGCATACCTGGAAGGGATATGGAAATGATTGTGTTGTAGCATGTCTATTTGTAAATAAACCAAGATTGTAAATATCAATTATTTCAGAGCATTTCCCTTTAGTTAGGGATTAGCTGACATCTTGCTGTATTTCAGCCTGTCTGTTATCTTAAGGGCAAGGAGAAGAGAATAGGAAAGTGATATGAAAAACAAACAAACAACTCAAATCTGCTTTATATCTGGCTCATCATCCATTTCTTGGATGATCAATACTTTGATATATACATCTGGGATTTTCCAGTACCATTTTATTATTACAGAAGAACACAAAGGTCCTTCCTATAATTAAATTCAATACACATACTCAACATAAATGAGCTGAGATAATCACATCTAGATCTTAAGTCTCATGATCAGTGCTGTTTGTTTACAATAATCAAACCCTGGTTTGAAGGTCAATAGATAAGGGACAATGGCCTTCTACCCTACTTAGAAAAGAACAGTCCAAGGAGATATGAAATACAAATGCAGTGGATATCAGAATATTAAGTATAATACTGTTAGGAAGGTATGATATAAAGTCATACATTTTTAAAAACTATTCTTTAATTATTACTGTAGGTTCAAAGCAATATGTTTCAAGGACAATGCAATGACTCCAAGTTGAGAAAGCCTAGAAATGGATCAGAGCGCATACACTATTTGTTTCTCGGCACTTCTGACTAATCAATCATGGAAAGTTCAATTTCAAAAGTGGAATTGGACTAAGAAATGTGCTCAAGTAACAGAAATCTGTAAGCATTCAGATCAAAACACCAAAACTAAAGGACAAAGAATTCAAACAATCTAATTCACGTGGGAAAATATTATTTTCCAAAATTATGACAGCTTTACTCTGAGTAAATAGTCAAAAAAAAAATTTGAAAGAAACCTTGCAAATAATCTAGCCTATTCTCTGTCCCACAAAGATCAACAATTGTTGAGTAAACAATAGCTAATTTATTCCTAAAACTGATTAAATTCATGGCACTCCAAGACAATTTACAATACTGATATTATAGTACTAAATGCTTTATTAAAGCGAGAATGTAGATATATATTTGCCACTTCACATATACCAATTGAATACTTGAAACAAGAGGAAATTGATTGGTTTTGACATTACTTTTTCCAAAGTAATTGTACTACGTACAATTAATTTTCTTACTATTTTTGTGTTTATAAACAGCTTAATTTTTTGTTATTGTGTTGACCTGATTTGTAAGTCTGTTCCCTCATTTTCTCCTTACTAAAAAAAAAAAAATGCAACATGCTTGTTATTTTGCACTTATTTTGACCTTCATCCATCTCCCATTTCAAAGATAACGACTTACGACTCAAAGCAACTTTAAGCAATTCTCTCAAGTAATTTAGGTGATTTTCTTCTCACTGATGTGTAAGCATACAATTCACAAAGTCTGTGTTCTGATCCTTCCCTGTTCCGTAAAAAGTTTTTTCGTTTGCCACTAACATTAGTAGCTTTAAATATATCACAGATGAGCCTTTTAGTTAAGACTGATGAAGAAAAACACCTTAACACTCTAACCTTCTCAAAGCATGCTATCATTTATTTTCCTTCTTATATGAGAAGCAGAACAACTCTTTCCTCTTACTACTAATATACTTACTAAATCCTCTATTTTCTTTTTATGTTCTTTGCTAGCTGTTTGTATCTGGTCTTCTGATGTTTCTCTTACATGACTGTTATTTTTATCAGATTTATGCTCTTACTACTTGGACTTCTTTTTCTATTTTCTATTGATCTCTCACAATCAATTCATTGAGGAACTAATTATTTAGCCAACTTGATGCTTCACTAAGCTTCCAAATGCCTTCACTGTTTTAGAGCAGTTTTTGCTCTTAGTCTTAATATTTCTTCCTTAAGAACTGTCAGCACCTCCAGAATCTCTTTTCCCCTTGGATATCAGATTTTACCTAGTGATTTTCTAAGCTTACTGAAACTTCAGTTCTACTTTACTTATTCACTAGTCTTATTTTTCTTGTCCAAGAATCATGAATTGGACAACTTCTTTTTTACTCAGGTCCCTGGAGTCCATAATTCCTTCAATCACTATGTGAATTATGTCATTAGATAAATCACAAACAAATAATGCTTAAGACAGTACTATGAGATTTTTATTTTGTTAGAATTTCACATCTCTGAGCTGCATAACTTCTGAGATAAGTCTGGTTATCCACAGCAGGATAATATATCTAATCAATAAGAACAGTCCCAGAGTGCCTCATTTATGTGAATTATAATGGTGAAAATGCTTCATCCACTGAAATACCCAAAAGCAAAAGTTGCAAAGATTGAGGAGGCTGGAGATGAACTTAAAAGGTCAAGAGCATCAGCTCTTCTAGCTTTGTCTATTTGAAAAATACTCTAGAGCAGTTATCTGAAAACCAGTCCTGAAGAGTTTGACGATGCAGAGCAGACACAGGATTCAAGAGAACATGGTTTCTCATCAGATTTGTGATAACAGTTCAAACTTGCTTCAGTGTTCAAATTATCTGAAACATACCTGAGCCATTCCTCTAATACTAGTTTAAATAACTAGTAAATAAACTAATAATACTAGTTTAAATTAATCCTCTAATACTAGTTTAAAAGGTGATACAGAATGGTACAGGAGAGCAACAGGTTTTTGTTTGTTTTTGAGTTGTTGTTTAGTATGTGATCAGAACTTATTAGTGATGTTTTTAATAAAGAGTAAATATAACAAATTATATAGGGCCTTCTTAGCTGAAGAGCAATTTTTGTATTGTGTGCCATTTAATACTGTAATTTTTAATACATAAGTCTTGGCCACAGTGCTGCATTTCCTTCTGTGTTAATGAACACTGACATTAGAACTCAATAACAACATTAATATATTCTCATTTGCTCTTATCAGCATGCCCCTCTCTGCATGCTAAATGACACTGTCACAAAGAAATATTGTACCTGTTGATAAAGTCCATGGAGTGGAATTTCTATTCAAAGAAGAAATTAGGAGGAATATTAACTGTATCTTTTTGTTGCATAAAGAATATGGTACTGATAGTGGATTGACAGTGGAAATAAACCATGAAACCAATCATATTCCCATGGATCTGATATGTTTTATGTATACTAATCACGACATTACCTGAATTTCACCTCCCTGTATGCAGTGTTAATTTCCCCCTCTCTTTTTAGAGCATTTAAGCATAGTTTGGATCAGACTATAATAATTAATAAGAAAATCATTGCTGTTTTAATAAACTCTCATTTAGGAAACTCAATCAGTAAAATTTACATCCCAAATGCTAGGTAATTACAGTAGTTCTCTAAGAATAGATTGATGAGTATATATAGTATACTAAACAACTAATAACCAAGTACGAGAATGAGAATGTAATCATTTTTACATTATCAATACTCAGCTATCTCTCAGAGGAAGAAACCTTCTATTTTGAACTCTACACTCCACTCAAAGAGTCAGAAATGCAGCTGACAACTCACAACAACTCACCTCCCACGCTTCGGAAAACCAATAGTGCCGACCTTAGCACCCAGAAGGATAACAAAAGGGTTAGCATAATGCCCAAAAAGGAGTGGATGCTACAAATTCTGCATGTATGTGTCTTAACTATAGTATTATGGGGAAATGACATTTATAGTTCAAAGAATTCAGTTAGTATTATTGTAACTAGACTAAAAATATCTAAGTTTTCATTATGTCTGTTTTTAGTGTACACAGACTGTGTGTAGTACTTGGTCTGGTACCTCATGCTAACTGCCATCCTACCTTATAAGCAACACCTTGGAGTCACTGAGAATCCAGGGGACACCGTAGAGTTCTGTGAGGTACACTAGGTTGGCTGGAGAGGAAAGGGGTTCAGGAAGCCATGCCAGAACCTGAGATTTGGGGTTACAGACTAGTTGTATAAATTGTAGTGAAATGTTTATCTGAATATTTACAGTTCCACTGTTCTTTGGAGGGTAAGGCATACTGTTGCACTAAGAAAGTTGCACTGACAATGTGGTCAGAAATGTAGAAAAAATAAACTTTTAGAAACTAGGGGTTAAGACCTGAGAATAATCCAAATGGAAGTAATATAAAACTCTTAGGAACCAAAAGCAGCAGCTCTTCTGCTAATTTTGAGGGCTGATGCTCCACAAGTGCATTAAAGTTATAAAGGTAACGAGGATGTTAGCAGACCTTTTAATTCAGAACCTGGAAGGTATGTAGTCAGAGGTAAGAAAAAAATGGATGATGTCATGTGCAAAGTATCTCAGTTTTGCTCCAAGATTTGAATCATCTTGCCTTTAGATGACTTTCTGTATGATGCTCTCCAAGTTAAGGAAATCAAACTCTTCCAGGCTGCACTCAGTCTCTTATTCCCTAATGTAAAACACCTGAGATTACACTGAACTAGGTATTGAGCACTCATCAATGCACATGAGATCAAATAAAACTGGCTTAAAAATGCAAAGGCTATCAAAATGTCAAGTGCTCTGAAAGAGAACAGGCCATAGATATCTCAAGTGGGGAGATAAAATTAAGTCGTTGTGTGTGCAAGTTTAATTATCACATCTGAGCTTTTTAAGACTTGATCTTTCAAAGCTGATATGCTCTAAAAAAAATCTGTTTCAGATCTGTGTACATATACACATCTTAAAAATAAGATTTCTAATAGTTGCCCTTTGTGGTTAAAGTTCACCAAATCAGCCATCAGCTAAAAAAAAGGCAATACGAAGAAGGTAATAAATGTTGATTGGTAAAATGGGGAAAAAAGGATAGGCCAGATTCTCAGGTATACAAATCACCATATAACTTAGCTACCACTGAACTAGGCCAGTTAACATGGTTGAGAACCTGTACCAAAGATTACAGAGAAAATACATCAGGTGGCATGCTGCAAGCTTTTGTTAGTCTACTGCAACAGTTACTGCAAATAGCTAATCATCATGTTTAAATATCTTTCCCACAACAGGTGCTAAAATTGCCTTTAGCTAGAGAAGTAAAAGCAACTAATAATTACTGTAAAGCAACCAGGTCTAATACCTGGGAATTAAATTATAAGAAAATGACAACCTGGCACCAGCATGAGTATCATTGTTTCATCATATACTGCTAATGCTACTCTAGGAAAGAGTTCAAAAACACAAGAGGGAAATGAAGTAAGTGTTATTTTATTTTGTTGCTGCATAAAATAATTAATCTTAATTGTTAACAATAAATAACATATCTGAGGCCCTTCATCCAACCTGTCCTAAAAGAGAAACTGGTTTCTGGTTCAGCCTTTTCTGCATGAACTGGTTAAAAATGTGACGCATAAATAGAGAAGCTATCAAGGTTTCCCAAAGACATCTGTAGTGTCCATTTCCCAGCACATGATTCAATACCATCGCCTTACTTTACAGTGTCAGCAGAGCACAATTTTATAATGAGTTATTTTATGAGGTAGTTCAAATCTGTAATGTTTTATGTTGCTCTTTTGACAACATTATAAATTAAAAATAAATTTGTTCCCTTTTGAGGCAAATCTGGTATGCACTATCCTTGATGTTGAAATCTACCAGTAGTGTAATTTAGGGAGATTATAATGTACAAGGGATTTTATTTAAGAAAACATGCCAGTTCTCACAGTTCTTGTGCATACACAAAAACATGGAGATAAACAATAGGAACTTCTGTTGTTTAATTTGCCTGCAGCAGAATATGTTGTTGCACTGCAACTACAACGTACTAAATTGCATTAAACAATTCACGCACTGGGCTGAAGGAGTGTTTGGTCACCATGAGCGAAGGGAAAAAGGTTATATGGAAATACCTAGTACAGTACACTCCTGTATAGTCACTATTGCAAGAAACTACAACAATACAAGCAACGATTTTATATTAACAGGAAACTTAAAGTTTAGAACAACATTAGGAGAAAAATGGAAAACAATTCCTGACCTCGCAATACTGCCTAGTGCTGTGACTATGAGATCACTATGCTGTCTTCTTCCCAGATCTGGTTTCAAGTACACTGCCTAAGTTTCAGAAATACAATCACTGCCCTGAAATATTATAAAATAATGAAATATATTTTTTTTCCTTTAATCACTTCAAAAAACAGAAATACCAAGGGAGGGAGCTTGAGCTATTAGTGTTTTTTACTTCACATTTTAAGCTTTACTGGAAAGATTTAAAAACTTAAAATTATGTTATGGCTAAACTTTTGTCTAGTTTTCTGTGATTACAAAGACGACTGTTCTAAACATAGCAATAAAGACCAAATATGTTATTCCATAAACAAAAGAATTGGCAAATACTGGTTCTGGTCATCAGTTGCTTTGGGAAGTATAATATATTTTATTGAATTTTTCACCTTTATTTTTAATCTTTAGATAGACTGTTGGGTAAAAGAAGTAGAAAGAAAAAGGCTACAAAACTGTCAGTTATATGATATTGCATTCCTGCTTCAGTATATTAATTCTTAGATAAGTACTTAAAATTCCAGGATTGAGAATAAATGTAATTTTGTTTTGTTTTCATTTCAAGTATATTCAACTGATTATGTACACCTGCTTATATGAGATATAATTATAACTGGCCAATTTAAGGGCAGAAAAATGTAGCGGGGAAAGTTCTAGAATTACAATGCCGTGAAAAATGTATCAGAAATACAATATAAAGTAAATTATCGGAAAGCAAAGTACAATCAGCTCAGGACACCTTCTATATCATTTTAACTGCATCAAGAACAGTAGCAAAAGCTTTAAACACAAAGTAGACATCTCCCCAGTACTGATGTGATTCCTGTGTATGCCAATATGCACATTCCACTTCAGGTAACTGCTGTGAATTTGGATTTGCAGACCTATAGATCCTGAATATGGATTTGATAAGTCTGTAGAAAACTGAAGAGGGAATTTTTTTTGTCAAGAATATTGAATTGCCAACGGGGAATGTTCCCAAGTGAAATGGGGACAGAGCTAAATATGGGGAAAGTTAGCTTTAGATAATGTGATTCTGTTAATGCATTTACCTCGTTTAACTACAGGTGAGAAGCATTATTTCTAATGATATAACTTGTGGGAGCATAACCCAGGGAAAGTTCTGCTGACAATTTATAATTTACATTACCTTCTCCACAGTCTCCGCTGAACTGGGAATTTTATCCATTAGTCTTTAAATGTCATCTAATGGGTTCTTTTAAAGAAAGACTGTTGAGTTCTCTTTTTGATTCCTATATATTCCACCACGCTACATACCTCAAAATCTGTCTGAAATCCTGTACTTGCTTGACTTCCTTTCTTTTCTAAATTCTGTTAATCTCCACATGACCGGTTTTTAAGTTCTGTTTTAATATTTTTTCTTCAACAGAATGAGAAAGACTACCATTAATATAAAACACTTTATATAAAGTGTTACGGTCACATTTCTGCTCATTCTGAGGGCTATTTCCACAGAATTCTTAATAAACAGCGCACAGAGAACTGAAACATTCAGTTGGTGAAATCAGCCATTTGCAGTATTCACACTTTACCAGCATTGGGACCCCTGATCTTCACCTACAAGACATAACACTAGAGTTTACTGGCACTTTGCCCTTTTCTGGTCAGAATTACATCAGAGCACCTGGAAAGAACCTGCCCAGAGTATAGCCAAAAGCCTAGTTCCACAGAAACACAACCATAAATCTTTGTGACCTTTTAGCTACGAGCATTTCTACTTTGAAAAGGATTGCAACACCTGCTGCTCGGCAGGGCTTTCTGAGCAGTGGCATACTGTCTAATACCAAATGGCAAACGCCTCAAACAGAAACAAAACCTTAAACTGCCCTTAAACTCAAATATTTAAAACTAAAGTTCTCAAAAATAATCATGACATAGCAGAAATACTCTTAACCAAGAAACTGTATGACACCAAATACAATTGAAGGCCAAAATCACTCACTAAAATCTTAGCACTACTTGTTATTACACCTTGACCAGGCTAAAAGTCCAAACCACATTTCCTGACTCAGGTTACTTGGTTCAAATTTGCCTCTTTGCCAACATAAACAGGATTTTCCTACAGTAACATGAGGGCTGTGTAATGTTACGGCTTTTCTCACCTCTTTTCAAAGTGAAGGGACAAGTTATCCCCTCAGCTTCTTCTTGCTGAAAGGAAGATGGCTTCTACTGAAGAGAGGGGGGGAGTAGCACTTGAATAGAATAGAAATATTTAAAGCAGGCATTGTGTATTTTATGGCTCACTTTCCCAGACTGTCACATTACCGCAAATGTTTTGTAACCCTTTTAAATGGATTTTTTTTTTTTTTTTGCATATTCTTGCTAATTAGTCCAGAACTGACTTTTTTTTTTTTTTTGATGAATCACCAGTCAGTTCCATGAGACTGTTTTTTCATTTACTTAGGAAACTGGATTGTTCTTAGTGATCAAATCTAATGGATAGTGGCAGTACATATGAAGAGGGGATTTAGGAATAAGATAGTAAAAATCTAAATTTCTAAGCCATTTGTGAATTATAAATAAAGAATAATGCATTATAATGAATTGCCATCCCAAATCCCCCTGACCATGTAGATAAGCAAATCCATGCTAGCTCTGAAGTTTAATATAGCCCACAATCAAATAAAATACGGTGACTTTGGTTAGTGATGGCTGAAACAGATGTGCACAGCATTCTTGTGGAATAGATAAGAAGTTAAATATTCCGATTTTTTTTTTCAGCTTCGCTGTATTACTTCATGAAAGCAGTTAACCTTTTGTAGTATGCACTATTCTCCAACTTCTCCGTCTCTTCATTGCATTAGCAACAATGCATTAAAAACAAACAAGCCAGCATTTAGAGGACATCGTATCAATGCAAAAGATCTAGATTTTACAATATAACTTGCACTTTCAAACATAAATAGTAATTACAGAGAGTTTGGTGTTCTGTAAACTATACACTTATAGAATTATTCAAAGAAAATTTTGAATAAATGGATGGTTTGCAAAATATTTCAGTTGGCTATAAGGGAATTATTTCATGCTCCTATGTAAAGCCTATCAGATCTACTTCTGTTTTGTACACACTTCAGCTCGAAAGCAGCAACGCAGCTCATGGAAGTCACTTTGAGTCTAGATAGTAAAAGATTTAATCAACCTGTCCCCACTGCTCTTCCACCTAGCTGTTGGTAAGTGGCAAATAAAATACTGGGAATGTTATTTTAAAACATCAGTTATGGTTATAGACACTTTAGTTGTAACAAGCACATTACACTTGGGCATAGATTTCTCAAACCTGGTATCATCAGGACTCCTAAATCAATCTTAGCCACTGGTTTTAATACTTGAATGTACACAGGGCTACATTAATTTATCTTTTATATTATTTTTTGATAACAGACTCAGTGTGACTCATGTTCATCTTTTTCAGTAGTGGTTGTACTAGGTCTGGATGGGATGGAGTTAACTTTCCCTGCAGCAGCTGATTCCATGGTTTGGAAGTCATTTTTCAAAGAAAAAAATAAGATGAAGTGCAAAATGGTGCAAAATGGAAACTCTTGTGAGTATATGATGGAAAACTAAGGGAACTTTTACTTTAAACATGACTAAAAACTAACACTGCTTGTCCTTTTACCAGACAAAAAAAAAAAAAAAAAAAAAAAAAAAAAAAAGCTTCCATCTCCTTGGCCAACCCTCTAAGGAATGAGAAAAACAGGAAAAACAGCCTTTGTTCAAAGTATTTTTCCAAACATGCCTCTGTGTAACTACATGTATACTACATATTATGTCATGTATATTACATGTATATATTTGTCAACATATACAAAACTTGATAATTCTCTATCTGGAGTTTAGCACATTGTTGTTTTATAATCCAGAAAAAAACAGATCACTGGTTCCAGTGGCACTATTAAAAATTGAAGCTCTGTATAATTATATCAGTTGTAAAATGAAACAGCACTTCAAAGGGCATGGACTGACAGGAAAGGTAAAAACTTTGTAAACGATAAAATAGAGGATATCTTGACCTTTGTATGAAAGTTGGATTTCACTTTAGGTTAATTATATTGCAAATCATCTCCTCTCTATTCAGGGTAATTTACTTTAAAAACATGAAAATAGGATGTTTCATCTGAGTGCATGTTGAAACTACATAAACAAAATTTACATCAAGAGCTATCTAAAGGGGCCCAGAACCAGGGCATTTTGCTCTTCTATATTCATGATGCAGTTAGCTGACTCACAACAAACTTATCTTCCATCATTTAAGCTAACCTGGACAACCTTGCATAAGGGCCACCTGTTATCTGCCTAATCATCATTTCATTCACAGTCTCTTATTGCCATCCAAGTCACTTTTTAAACTTATGCTATTATTAATTCTATACATAAAAATGAGTTCTGGCAATTTCCTGATTTTCCTCTCACCTGCTAAGTAATAATCAGGTTGCGTAAGGTTTCCTATTAAACAGAATTCTTTTAGATGTTCAGACTTCAGAGCTGATTTTAGCACAGGGAGCAGATGTTAATAGCTTCTCATCAGCTTCTTGAGCTTGTTTTCTACAGCATGTTTCTACTTCGTTATTACATATTCTGCTTCTATTCATTTTATTCTTTATTTGAAAATGTCAATGTATTTTTACTGTCTCTTTGGGAAAGTCCCATAGTTTTTACTGGAACTAAAACCAATATAATTCTAGGTAGCCCAAATTGCTAAATATTAGAGATCTTACACAGAGTTTTTTGTTGTTGTTGTTTTTTAAAAAAAAAAGAAAAAAGAAAATGAAGTTGAAAAGACATTTAGATTCCACTTTGAATTGTTGGTATAAGGAGAAAAAAAAATGCTGTAAGACAGGGAAATTCTACATTCTATACTAACACATTCACAATTAAGCAATTTTCTGAAGAGGAAAGGAACATTCCCCCCAAGCCTTTTATTTAAAGTTTGGGAATCATGATAACAATAACTGTCATAAAGGAAATAAAAACAGGAAACCTGAAACGTTTCTGGCTTACGTTCTTTAAGTTTCTCATCAGAACAGCTACTAGTTCATGCTTTGTTTTTCTGGATTATAGTTATGAAACAAATTTTAGAGATTACATGTGACCAACTAATGTAGGCAAAGCTAGAAGTTACTGGCCTACTAAGATCATACGGATTTTTTCTAGCCAGTGATTACTTTTCTGCATTCTTAGTATTCTCTTACTATCTATTGGTTTAGGCACTGTGAAAGCAACTGTCTTAGGGCTTAGTCTTCAGATAAGTACCAATCCTGCAACAGCAACAATTCTAGAGCACTATAGAGCTCTAAAATATATTACAAGCCTTTTACAAACAACATCTTATTAATGATTCACAGTCTTTTTACCTAAGGATGTGATATTAGATCTCAACTCATGAGAACTTTCTAAGGTTTGTTACTTCCGCAAAGAAGTATTAGTCTGCCTTTTTTTTTCCTTCATATCATAATATTTTCGTTGAATGGGCAGCATGATTGCCAAATGCTTCTGAAAAACTTACACAATTCAAGTGTTAAAATATTTTTCACCTTTGTTCTTCATATTTTGAGACCTACATCAAAGAAGGAGTTCAGGTACCTGTACGTTGACTATTACAAAGCTGAACTAATTTTAAATACTATCTTCAAATACTTGGCACCCTGAGTATCATCAAAGCCACCTGTTTCATACCTATACTCATTCTATAATTAGGGTCAAGAGTCCCAGAATGCACCATACATGAAAATGGGCTGAACAGAGTTGATAGGAGACAAAACAGAAAAAATGCCACATGATGACGCATCTAAATCCTGTTCCTCTGAGGCTTGCATCTAAAAGTGCAATGTGATAGGAATCTAAGCACAGCTAAAAGTTTCAAGAGAACATACGTTTTGATTCGTGGCACAGAGCAAGATGCTCGCTTTCCTTTTCCAACACAGCTGTCAAAGATCAAGGATACTGATTCTGTATCTGTACTGTATGATAGGGTTTTAAATAAAAAGGAAAAAATATGTGGTTTCAATTGCCAGGAATTGCACATATTACCCCCAATAGACTGAAACCCTCAAATCTGTTTGGCAAGAGATGGCTACAACTGTCACGTTATACAGATGTGGTGGGCTGACCCTGGCCAGCATCCAATAACCCACACAGTTGCTTGCTTGCTCGCTCAGGCCCCCAGCAAGACAGTGGAGAGAATAGGAAGAGCAAAAGCAAGAACACTCACGGGTGGAAATAAAGACAGTTTCATAGCTAAAGGAAAGTAGAAAATGAACCCAGTTATACCTCCCACAAGCAGACCAATACAAAGCCATCGAGAAGCAATAAATAAATAAAATTAAGCACATACAGGGTTTTACCACTAGAAGCAAGTTATATAAAGAATTTAGATGACTCCCAGAGATGAAGCTTACTAGCTGTCAGGATATAATGGAAGGTCTAATATTTGCCCAGAAATCTCCAAAGTTCCATGTCTGAATGCATTTTTCCATTTAGCTTTTAGAAGCTGGAATATCACTGAGTGTTAACGGGAGATGTACATTTCAATCCAAAGTAAACTAAGCCATTGAAATTGCCAAGATTTATATAAGATATGTAAATATCGTACAAGAAATTGGAGTAATTCTACCAAAGTGTTGACACGTATCCATGAGCTCTATAAACTATAAGACCTGCCTCAGGTAAATGTATGAGAACATTCTTCACACTGTTCAGTAAATCTCAGTACAAGCTGGGCCCACCCATTGCTACATCTACGCTGACTTTAATCCTGGGCCCTGTCTCAGGAACTAGTTTTTACCTATATTCTCTGTAGGATTTGAAAACTAGGGAAACCTATTCTGCATTTTGCACTTGGCATTTACAAGGGAATTGCATGACTGACTACAAGGCGGACACTAGGGGTGAGATAGTAAGAATGCTGTGCACAGAGCCAAGCAGCAGGACCCTTAAGAGAGAACAGAGACAGTGCAGATGTATCAACTTAAGTTCAATCATACATATACGTATAAATATTCCTAGTATAAATAACACACATTTGTTTTCAGCATCGTTCTGAAGAGCTAGTACATCTCTGATCAATACAAGTAGCTTGCTAACGTTAACATTGCATGAACAATGGATGTACTGTGCAGAAATTACTTTGTTAGAAGCTTGTTGTAGAAAAGGCAATTGTGCTCTCAACGTTACAGATTGTTTTCATTGTTTCACTGCTGACAATTACATACACTCAATTTTTAATTGTTAATCTTTCTCTTTTTTTGAAATACCTTATCTTCAAAGTATTAATACCACTTATAACTCATTTTCCCATAGAAGTATCATAATTCAATCTGAAATCAATATTAAAGTTTAATGTACTTTAATGTACTTGCACAGTCAAATGATAGATTTGTCTTCATAATGCATCTGAAGCACTACTACATGTGAAGCACACACATGTAGTGCAACAAGGAAGAGGCTAACCATATCACATGCCTCAAGACCTTTCATTTTAATACCAGTCTCCAATTTTAAATGCAGAGGTTACAGCTGTGTAGTTCAAAACTAAACAATACTATATCCTCCCACTTTCAAGTATTCACGTAAAAAAAAAAAAAAAAAAATCCTCTATTTTTCTCAGGCTTCCATTTAGTTCCACCTTACAGGTATTGCTCTGGAAAACATCTTACGGCTCCAACGTTCTCTGGATAACTTTTCAAACGTAATACCAAGATTTTCATTTGCAATAACCCTGGTTATGAATAAAACATTTCATGAAGTATATAATTGTTTGTTTTAATTGTTATTCTATGTGAAAGCTTTTTCTTTTCTTTCTTTTTCTTTTCTCATCTCCAAGCCCAGCCATTTCCAAGTTGTCAAAACATGCTTAGTCTCTGGGGTTGCTTTGTCACAGAAGGTAAGATCAAACCAACAGGAGGAAAAAAAAAAAAAAAAATACAATGAGTTTGAACCAGAGGCCAGCTCAGCCATGCAGCAATAAAAACAACAGCAGTCTTTCCAAAGTATCTGACAGGCTTCATTTGTCTCAGAACAGACTCTGCCATGTCACATGCTCAGGCTTTCCCATCATCCCTCCGCTGGGTTGCGGCCACTCCTTTGTGCGCTGCCAAAGAAGTACGCAAACTGAGTGAGGATGCCAAGAGATTTTCAAATGAATATGACTTTTAGGAGAATCTGTAAGTCAAGGACCCCAAGCAGGCATCAATTCCTCTCTCTCTGCCAAAGAGCTGTCACTTTCTTGGGAAGTTAAATTTGTCACAAGGAAAGAAAATTTCACCATAGTCTGTTTAAATAACTTAGGGAGTAGAATCTTTTCCCAGGTGCTTTTTCCACAGAAAGCAAATGTATCAATCATTTTATTCCCTGAAATAACAATTTATTATCCATGCAGGAGGCCTTAGATTCGATCTACACACTGTTCTGAGTGTCGTATCAGATACTAAAATCTGTCATCAGTCTTTATCAAGGAAATCACTCTGTTCTTATCATCAGTTTTTATTAATAAGACTATTTATTACTTCAATAATTAATTATGACAAGTAGTCTGCCATTTGGATAATGAATAAATATTGATAAATTGCTTGGCTAATACACTGTTGCTGTATAACTAGCTTTGAAAACATGAAGACCTGAATAGTACTAGAACAAAGAATTTAAATTAAGTATCACAGAGTTAGAATTGAGCTTATATTCAGCTAAAGCAGTCTTTCAGACTGCACAGTACATGGGGGGCAGGGGCTGATGTTCAG
The DNA here is from genome assembly GCA_011076525.1 of Nettapus auritus. Taxonomy (NCBI): domain Eukaryota; kingdom Metazoa; phylum Chordata; class Aves; order Anseriformes; family Anatidae; genus Nettapus; species Nettapus auritus. Next base: position 7,835,263 of record CM021775.1, read on the forward strand.
GTGTGAATATCTGAAAATAGTCTGGGTTTTTTGAAGCTAATGCTAAATTTTGTGTCCTACATTTCAGACACTTTCAAAAAATCATAATTCATAAAAAAGAAAGTTTAATGGAAAATCAGCTAAGATGGAAAATCAGCTAAGCTAGATCTTCCCTAATCAGTCAGCTCTTCTTGACTTAGGGATGGAGATTATCCTTCCATTCTTGAAATGCTTAGACCATGACCACATTCTTGGTCTCAGGCTCTTGATACCAGAAAAAATAATAAAAATTAACATTCTTAAAGTAGCTACAATGAATTAGTAGTGATACTGCCAATAAATTAATGTCTTTATTATTATTATTATTATTATGAACTCTTGCATTTTTATTCATCTCTATTGACCAATTGTAGATATTAATCAGAGATGAAAAGTATGGACAGTTACAGCTATGGTATCTTGTCATAAGAAAAAAACAGTTGCAAACACTTCCTTTCTACTGCTACACAATAAGTTTCTAAGGCAGTGGATGAGATTTCAGCAGAAGCGTGTACTGAGAGATGACATGGTGCTAAGTATTGTGAATACTTCTAAGACTTCTTACTTTCTGTTCTGAAAGGCATTTTTAGGCATAAATTTCTACTTCTGTAGGTACCTATGCATATCTGTATTTGGACTAGTGAAAATGACCGAACTTCTGGGAAATCTATAAAGAAATTAAGTAATGTTTTATATAAGATGTGACGTTCCTGAATATTGCTTCAGAGATTCACCTTGTCATTTTTTCTCATGATAGTTCTGGTCTGTTAGAATGCTGGAACAGTCAAAGGACTTGACACTAACAGCCTTGTAACCACTGAAGAAAACTTTTGCCCATCATGAACTTCACCATCTGGTCTGCAACACAATGTCAAAGTCTGCCTCAGTTGTTAGCTTTTGGGTGAGCTTACTCTGTTGGCACTGTGAGAATCTGAGAGCAAAAAATGAAGCTTCTTACTTCATTCACTCCATTTCACTGGAACAGGCTCCCCAGTGAAGTAGTCACTGCGCCAAGCCTATATGAATTTAAGAAAAGTTTGGACTTGGTCACATGGTCTAAACTTTTGGGTAGACCTGTGCAGTGCAAGGAGTTGGACTTGATGATCCTCATGGGTCCCTTTCAACTCAGAATATTCTATGATTCTTTCTTTTCAGAAAGCTGCTAAAGCAGCTTACAGCAGACTTCACTAACAAGTTTGACAAACAAAACAAAATAAATCAGTGATGAAAAACTTTTTTTTAAAAAAGCTATATGCAACTTTGTTTAGAAAAAGAAACTAAACTGATGATGTAGAAAGATTTCCAAAGCACTTTATAATATGCAGAATGTAATAGATCTAAAAGACTTAATGAAATTTGATAATACTGCATAATTCTAGGCTGTTTCTTAACTTCTTGAATTTTATTTTGATTTAAATTTATTCTTATCAGTATCATTATCTAGCATATGGTTTTATTTAAAAATTTTGAAACAGACTTTACTTCAACATTGCTTTGTCAAAATCTTGTGCAGCAAAATAAAGCTCTTCAACTTTTGACACTTTAGGAAATACTGAGTAAGAACTGATGGCAGCTACGTCACAAGTACTACTGAATAGTGTACAGGGACATGCTCTTAACATTAAAAAGAAGATTAAAGGCATTGCTTGGCAATGCAAACAACTGAAAGGAAAAGCTGTAATAAAAAGAACCCTTCCCTCCTCCAAGTAATGATAGTAATGTTTTCAGAAAGATCAAAAGAAAAACTTTAAAAGCTAGAATTGTGTTTTTCAAAACATGTCCTGAATCAATAATCAATGGTTGTCACGTGTGTGTGTGTATTTATTTATATATATATATATATATATATATGTATATTTATATATATAGATATATAGAGATAAAAGCCCAAGAACAACAAAAAAAAGGTGGCTACACTTTTAGATATTTCAGAACCTAACAAAAAGGGAGTGGGGGGAGAAGTAGGAAGGTATCTGAAGCCTGGAACATCTCTACATTAAATTGTTACATTCACCAGTTTCCTACTAGTACTACTACTACAAAAAAAATTCAATCATGTTTTGAATCCATTATAATACTTCCTTGATTTAAATCGAAGTAAACAAAAACTCATTAACAAAATTTATTATGATGTTGATTACTAGGTAGACTTTTCTCTTCTGGATAATACATTTAGGAAACAAATAATACATTTCATCCAGTGTTACAGGAACAGAAAGCTTTCTCATTATCTGACAGTTAAAGTACCTTATGCTCTAAGACTTCTACTAAACTTATTTCCACATCTGTAAGTGATAACTTTCTGCATACCGATCTTTAATATTTCGCATTGTGTTATCTGACTTATAAAAGTGTGTACTATTGCAACCATATCAATATGCAAAAGGAGAGGTTGCTGGTAACAGCTGGAGAAGACAAAATACAATTGTTATAGCAGACTCCTAGCACAGTTCAAGATAAATATTTTCATTGCTATGTATATCTAAATCAGCAAGATTACAAAACTTCACCCAGGTATGGAACAGTTTTTAAATAGTGTTTTTTGTTTGTTTGTTTTTGTTTTGTTTTGTTTTTAAAAAAAAGAGTATTTCTGAGTATTTCTCCTCAAATACTTCCCGTATCGGCTGCAGTTTTCTAATATCTACGGATATTCTGTACTATACAGTGTGTGCGTGGATGTACAACAACAGAAGGAAAAGAATAGGACTTATTATTGACTTCTATTTAATTTTATGAAAAAATATAACTGTGAAAAAACAATCTTTAAAAAAAGGATCTGTGAAAACATGGCTACATAGTTTTATATTTTACTATTATATTTGATTCGAAGAAACACAGTTGAGTCCTCTGTGTAGACAGAAGCACTGTTACCTCACCCTAATTTATTCTTAAGAATCTACTTTGCACTGAAGAATTGCTGTTTGTGCACAGAGGACTTATTTGAATTGTACCATAAATGCACATGGCATGTATATAACAACATTAAGGTGCATGTTAAATATTCATTCTCACTTTTTCATACACTTGGCTGTCCAACACGTCATAATATTGATCTGTCTGTATCTGTGTATTCATACAAATTCAAACTTGTATGGCACAGGAGGACATAGCAATTTGAAAAATGGGGTACCTATGGGCCGAAGCTGAACAAAGCGAGTCCAGATGAGTCATGCATTTTGCATGGACTTAAAAAATAGTCATTGCTACTATACCCTTCTTTCCTTCTTTCTCCTTCCTACTCCACTGTTTACCAAACATTAAAGGAGTTCTGTTTGGTATAACATTGATGCTAATTTTATGAGTCTGCTGCTACCACTCTTTCTAAACCAACAGTAAATTATGCTGTTTTAGGAGGTTTTCCTGATTTATTTTTTATTAAAAAATTTAAAAGACATTTTTGAATAAATATTATACTTGCAAAACTTAATTAGGAAGCCTGTTTGAAAAAGCTACCTGTACAGGGCTTATGTGCAAATGTTTAAGTCACAATGTGACCTCAAGATTTTCAAAAAATCCAGAAGTTCTTCAGTTCAACTACGTTAATGTGCAACACATTCTATTTTTCGTTAATGTGCAACACATTCTATTTTTCATTCCTATTCTGCACAGCTGAACACCGAGTTTGTATCTCTCGGAGTGAGGTCTGGGTTCCTCCTCACACCTAGTACAGAGGATGATTGCTGAAAATACAATCCACATAGATTTTAAGAGTTTTAAATTTCACAACTTCCTGTATGCCAATATTTTCACATTTCTTTCGCTGATAAATGTATCTTGAATACCTTTTAGCCTGATAAACCTTTCAAAGCGATTAAACAGAGCTACAGTCAAAAGTTAATAAATGCCCAGATCAAATTCTCTGCTGGGCCTCAATTTAATTATATGGTACATGTAAGCATTTAATTTTATGAAGATGAAAGTCTGATACCTTCCAATAAAAGGAACCCTGGCACTGAAGTACTCAAATCTGCAGATTTAACATGCTCCAAAATACGTTCATTTTATCATCATTTGGCTGAAAATGGAAAGACATACAAGAATACCTAACTATTAATTCTGATACAAGAATACTCAAGTATTCATTCTGATGAGTAGCACTGAAGTCCTATCAATAGATTTAGAGAACAGTTGTGAAAGCTAATCTTATATGGTATTTAAAAATATGACAAAATGATACCTATATATTCCAGGAAGGGACAGATTAGCATGAATCTGATACGTTGGAGCTGCTATCCCATTTCAAAAAGAGTATCATTTGAAATGGTGGTCCTGTGAATGAAGTAGATACAGACTAGTGACCAAAGGATTATTTTTCATAAGAAATGCAAGGACAAGGACAAATTGTTAGATCAAACTTACCCAGTAGTTACAATTAAATATATTTGATGGATATGAACAGAACAAATTTTAGTCTAATTCAAATTTTCAGACAACTTGTGTAACCACAGTTATTTTAAAGCATATTTATTGAAACTAAAAATTGCATATAAGATCAAAAGCTGTCCCTGCACTGAAGTCTTGTGGATTATTTTACACTATCATAAGAATTGCCCTCTTAAAAGACAGCCTTCTAACCATGTGATTTTTAACTGCTTTTTGATCAAAATTAGCTTCTCCTTTCTAAACCTCGTTATATAGTTCTGTGTTTAGTTACATTTCTGCCATCTGTATTGCTTTTAGGTTTTATTCTTTAGAAATAGTAGAGCGACAATATGCAAAATAAAGTAACCAATTATACACACAGTCACTCCAATAACTAGTATCTGAACAGGACTGTCTAAACTGCTATCTTCTTTAGGCCAGGAGCCTAATAGCTTTCTTTTGGGTTATGCACTGAGGAGATGTTCTAAAAGGGTCACAATGTGAAAGAAGTCACACTTGTACATGAGATTTTAGATACACTAGTATGTCTCACAGTACAAATAGAGCAATTTCTTGCTGTTCTCCCATTTGCTCTCTCTTAGATAGTAACTGGCTTCCAGAAGAAAAAGAAGAAACATTGGTGAAACTGATTTAGAGAATGTAGAGACCATAAGAGATTACATAAAGAGATACAGACACTGTACATAAAATAAACAGAATCTTAATGCATAGTAGTCCATGAAATCAGAACTGAGTTTTGGATGGCCTAAGCATATGAAAATACATTCTTAGGTTCATTTATAGTCCTAATTCTGATCACTCTAAACTTCATTAATTCACTAATACTTCTAATTTTAGATTATCTTAACATTATCCTCTTTACATCCAGGTATAGCTACATTTGTACTACTTTACAATTGTTTTATTCCTTTGCCTTCCTTTTCTCTTATTTTCCATAATTCAAATTCCTTTTCTCCCTTTTACCTCTTTCCATTTTCCTTTTTTACTTCTGTCATACAACTTTGCTTTTACATCTCTAAAGCTCCTAAGTTTTCCATTCTCCTTCTTTATCATGTTGTGTTCCTTCTTACTATAGAAGGAACCACCATCTACCACCATCTTCCCCCTACAACCTACCCTTTCTTCCTTGATCTTCTGTACTCCACACTCTAATCCCTGGGGCACTGCTTCTGCCATCAAATGCTTTCTGGGTTCCTCCTAGAACCCCTTCTCTTTCTTTTATTGCTGGCAGTATTTGGGTGCATTTTCACATAATGTATAGCAAGAAAGAGTAGCTGAATTCCATGCAAGTAATTGTTCTGGCTTTAAATTTTAATTTCTTAGTAAATAAATAAGATTAAAGGTTTGTAATCATTTTAATTCACCATTCTAATCAAAAGGTAAAAGCTGGTCCTGCAGAGGAGAGGACTGTTGAAAGCCTTAGTGACATGACAGCTTTTAGAACTGGCATCCACATGATGGTGACTTTCAATAGCACTTAGCATGTTCATTTGACTACTGGTTCTAAACACTGCTTTGTAACAGCATGAAGCAGCATTAAAACTGTAGTCTTGACATAATACTAAGAAAGTACTTTGGGGAGCTGTTATAAATTGAAATTCTGGGGTTTTGAGTAATTCTTTAGATGTCCACTACAACATGCAGCAGCCAAAGTATACTCTCAATAGATATACATTCACAACATAATTTATTGTAGCTTTCTAATTACCCAATTTAATTGGCTTATAATATGGTTGCCCAAATGCAACTCTGGCTCATTTCTGCCGTCTTTTTAGAAGGCTAATATAATACAGCACTGACATGGTTTACTCTACATTATTCCTGTACTTCATGAGAGTGAGAAATAAAATTCTAATTCTCTAGGAACATTCCTACATATCACAACCTCAATATCAATGCTGAGATTCAAAAAGGTTACCAATGCTCTTGGCATTCACCACGCGACAGCATGCGACATTGTCACTTTGGATATCACTGATGGAATTTCAGTTCCAGCTCCAGTTTTCCTTTGCATTTCTTTTCTCACCTGCCCAAGATTTAATTTCCTTACAACAATTCTTAAGTTTGTTATAAGAGTGTTAATAACACAGATCAGGCTGCAGCAGTCTCATGTTTAGGGGTATCTCAAAGTTAAGAGGGCCATCTTCTTAATACATACAAATGATGAAAAGTTTTTTTGTTTGTTTGTTTTTTACTGTTCAATGAAAGTATTCAATGGATTCAAAGAGATTCTCAGACTTTAAGTGAATAATTATCATCTTATAATTGTCCTAAATTTTGAGTCCTACCAACACAGATGATATCCTTGAGTAACTTTTTCTGCAATAACTTTAATTGCACATGAAATCTCCTCTTCCCAAAGGATGAAGATCTTACTGAAACACCCTCAGCAAGCCAGTCACTTGCTGAAGTGAGACTAGATCACACAGTTCCCGGGAAAACACGTCTGTATCAGTCACGACAACTGATGATTCTTTTTCTGCCTCATAGCTTCCTTCTCTTCTGAACTAACTGTTACAGCTGTAAAATGAACATTTGGACTTCACTAGAAATAAATGCAATAAATATTTTGGTCATCAGAACTCAACCCCAACAGTATGCTCATTGGTATGACTCATGGGCATAAGGGGAAACAATATGGAGTTCAAGTAATTAACATAACCTTTATTTCTCTAATGCGTTTTTTTTGTTTGTTTGTTTTTTTTAACAGAGTATGAATTGTCCAGGATTGGAGAGTATTATACATGCCCAGTTGTTTACAAATTCCTAGTTTGAAGATATGAATTTATGCACAAATTATTATAGCAGCATTTAAAGAATGACTGTATATGTGTTCCAATTTCACTTGTATGTTTTTCTTTGACAGAAAATAAATCTCTTAAAAATTAGTTGTAAAGAGAAAAGGGTATTGTAGGACTAATGTGTTTATTTTGTAAAATCTTCCCAGATGAAGATATGGTAATTAAATTTCATATTCAGCATTCAGGCAGGCAATATACACAGAATGACTGAGGATGCATATTGTCACGCAACTGTTCCAAGAACTAAGGCAACCAAACTGCAAAACTGGTTTCTCTGCTCTCCTACTTTCAGAGATTTTTCCCCACACCACACAAACCAGTAGCTACCAGTAACGACTGCTACAAAATCAGAACCTACGTCACACCAAGAAAAAAGTTATATTTGTGAAGGTTTTATATATTGCATTAGTTCTATTTATAGCTTGTGAGAAATTAAGTTGTTTTTGCAGTAGAGAATTGTCTTTATTCCAAGGTAGATGTGTAGTCATAATAAGGAGAAATGCTAAGTAGATAAGTGGACAGTAGAAGGCCTCACTGTTCCAAAATAAGGTAGAAGCTTGAGAAAAACAGGATGAGCAGTGTGAGAACAGTAAAACAGATTCTAAGTTCTCAAAACATAAGAAAGGATAAATTAAAGGGTTGGAAAAAAAAAAAAAGAAAAAAAAAAGAAATTGTACATATATGGTACAGAGGAGAGTCAAGTAGCTTGTGAACCTGTAGTACTCAGCCAGTGAGGAAACAGGGGAGGTGATCAGGCGTCAGGTAATAAAAGGTTATTAGCCAACAGGGTAATAATATATATTATTATAGTATAATAATTATATATTATAATATATATATATATATAAATAATTCCCGTCAGGGAATAAAAGGTTATGATTTGTTTACTAAAATGCACTCCTGATTGACAGGATACCCGCCATGGCAATTGCAAATAAAATAAGCTTCACAGAAGACCCTTTCCTAAGAAAATTTGAGATTTTTCTCACAAGCTGCATAACCAAATACAAAAAAAAAAAAAAAACAGATGTGAAAAGTTACTTGTGCACACCAAGTCACATTGGCAAATACAGCAGAGAAAATTTTCCATTTTTATTTCTTGAGCATACGTTCAGAATTTGTGGTAAACAGTTTACTGTTAAATGAAAAAGAATGAACTTTTTTTTTTTTTATAAAGGTTCATTTGTCAGGGTGAAATCAAAAACTCAGGTCTTTTGATGTAATAAAATAAACCAAGAGGAAAAAAAAAAAACAGTAAGAAATTGATAAGAGGATATTATGAGGAAAAAAAAGGAGGGAGGGTAAAGAAGCAGATGGAAAAGGAGCAGGCAGTAAGAGTGAAGACTAATTAACCTGTCGTTTCAGCAGCCATATAAAACTAAAACTGTAATAATTAAAACATGTTTAGAAAAACAAAAATATCTTGGAGCCTGTTTCAGAAACATGACAATAAGAATGCACTAGCTCTCTTTCCAACATACTAGCACAGGAAAAGGAATAGCATGCTGTTGAATCACTTTACAAAGGAGTCAATTCCCAATACTATTTTTTCCTCCCCACTAGAAACAGTTTTCAGTACTTGTCATGATGTTTACAGTATTTATGTTCAGCTTCAATTTCCCTTGGTTCTATGAAGAACAGATTTGTGGAGTTTTTTAAATTTTACTATTGGAAGTCAATTGTACTGCATGTAACATTTGGGATTGTATATAAAATAGCAGTTAATAGAAAGAGGAAACTCCTCATGCATTTACTAATCCCATAGACCTGGAATTCAGTAAATACAATACAAAAAGGAAAACTAAGCAAAACTGTTCATCACCTTGCATAAACCAATTGACTTCTAACGTTTATCTCTAAAAACAAATTACTCAGCCTGATCTGTTTTCTGTTTGAGAGGTATCAAAGTAGTATGTGCTGTTTCCAATTACAGAATTGGAATTACAGAAATTGAAGATATTAGGACACAGAATCAGTCATGAAGAATTTGTTCGGTTATGTCCATTACTAAGCAATCCCTTTTCACAGAATGGTTGAGGGTGAAAGGGACCTCTGGAGATCATCTAGTCCAATGTCCCCTGCTCAAGCACGAGAATGTCTTAAATTACAACATCGAGGGAAAAGCTTGCAAGCTTGTTGAGACACACTTATTGGTTATATACAAATTGTATTTGTTTGCTGAGTAACAAAGCATTAAATGTCTGTTGAGTTAGACTAAATGCTGAAGCAGAGACAAGGCATTCAATCAGACTCAGAACCTATTTGCTACATATACTCTAGAAAGCTATGATTAAAAAATGATCTAAAAAATAAAAATGATTAAGTTAAAAAGGACAAAATCTGTTATTGTAGGGATCTGGAAACACTATCTAGATCTTTCCTTAAATTCTCCAGTGGTATGTTATATGGTAGAGATAAAACAAGAAGGAACGTGAGCTGAAGGATAGTACTTAAATACACTTGGAAAGCAGAGTAACTGCTTTCTTTAGCATATTAGTGACATGATTCCAGCACATACCTCTGTGCTACTGAGGCAGTGTAGATCTGTCTTCTAAAGACTTCCATGGGAAGGTAAAGCAGAGCTGTATTACTTTATCTCAGTTTCATGCTACGTCAACAGCTCCTTTTACAGTATTTCAAGCTGAAGATCTTTTAAAACACAGTTCTTCTGATTTCTGAAAGCAGAACAATGAAGTTCTGAAGGACAATGCAGGATACAAAAAACCTATGCTATATAGTTTAAGAGGATTACTTGAACAGGGGACCACAAAGATTCATTTAACTTGTTCACCTCCACATTAGTCCTGTTATTTTAATTCATGAATTGTAGCACCGTATAATACATTAGGGTAGCCATTTTTATTATTATTTTTATTTTTATTTTATTTATTTTTTACAATTTGGGGAATAGATATGTTATATACACATATTCCTCATGGGACTTTAAAAGTGCTTGTAGTGGCTCAGCCACTTCTACTATAAATTTTCATTCTGTTCTAAGGTGCATTTTTCTTGCTGAGACACAGTAGGTAAACATGAATTCAGTGTTATACCCTACAATGGATTATATGAAAAAAAGGGTAACTCAATGTCTTTTTAGTGTAATATATTTTTAGGTTCTTATGATTAGATCAATTTAATCCAGAATACTAAAGGTGAATAATCCAAACTACATAATAAAACATTAACACTCAAAGGCATGCACACTGCGAAGTATTCACTTCTTTGATAAATAGCTCTCAACCCTTCAAAAACACTATAAGATGCTATTATACAATATAAAACTCTGGACCCTAGTAAACTCAATTAGGCAAATCCTGATACACTATAAACTGGCCTAGTTCCAGTGGTTTCTAGCATACTGTAGCTATTAACGTCAATTGAATTTAGGGCACTCCTTTTGTTAAATAAAATCATCCTATCTACTATAGTACTTTTACAAGTAGAAGTAGAATTAAGAATGCAATTTTTCACCATAAAGAACTTAAGGTTTGCACAATATTCTGTTGACCTGCACTTTCCTCCAAGATGATATCTTTTGCCAACAGAACACTTTTTCCTAGAAATACCTTACTTCAGTCTGTTAACAAAGCATGGTTTTATTAACATGCTTATTACTTTCCAACAATAGAAAGATTGGCACATCCTTTAATTTAATTTGCTAAAAATCTTCAAGTTGACAATACTGATCTGTAATTCTGCTGATAAAATGCATTTCATTCAGTCTGTCAATAAATATACTTGTTGGAGGGAATAAAAGCCAAGATAGAAAATTTCATTTATTACTTCATTTTGTGGGCAAAATGTACTTTATATCAGATTCGAGTAGAACAACAGGTGTGACTCCCTTCCCTCCCCCCCATGTACCACAACAAGCACATCCACTGCTGACAATCTGCCACTTCCACTCTCAAAAAAAAAAAAAAGTTACAAAAAGCTGAAAATTTTTTGTTTTCAAGATATTTCAACAGAGCTCCAGCAGGAATGGTGTATTAAGTCATGGTAGGACTAAATGACCTTCAAAAGGAAGTGAACTTAAACTGTAGGATGCTGACTCCCTGTCTATTTGGTGGTATCACGTGTAACTGAACACCTAAACCAAAAGAAATATCCTGTAAGCCATTCTTGACCAGGACAAAATAAGAAAAGTTTTTTTTTTTAATCAATATCCAAGAGGAAAACACTGCATACCCAAACAGTAGTAGGAGATTAATATTTTCACAATTTAGTTGACTAGTCAGTGCCAGTATGAACTGCACTAAAAAGTGAGCATAATTCAGCATTTTGTGAGTATGGGAAGTGACAGTAGAAGATGAGTATTTAAAATAGTATTCCTGTCTTGTAAGAAATATTAACTTTCTGGAGATTTATAAATTTGACATTAAAAATAAAACATTTCAATAATGAAATAATTTCAATTCTGAGAATATAGACAAGATGCTTCATATAAGTAAGGCTGTGTACATGAACACTACTTTTGTGTCATTTCAATTGTCCCTGATATATAGTAGTTGGAGACCAAAATTTGCTAAACCCACAACTCTTATAAGAAAGCAAAAATGCTCTTAATATTTCATAGGCAAGTAGATAACATGCACACATGAATACATACAAATAACATGTAGAAATCAAAAAACTATAATGTGGTCTAAGCTTAAGATTCCAAAATTGGTATTACCTTTGTGAAATATGACAAGTGTTGTCTCAGCTGTTTGGCCGGAAAAAAACACACCAAGTGTCATTCCTTGAATGCAGAAATTCCCAGATGTTCTGTTGCATGCAAATCACTCCATCTAAAAACAACTGCAGTGTGCAATGTTTTCAGAATCAGAAACATGGCTTTTTCAGCTAGTAACACCTCTGAAAGAAGTTACATAAAACCCATGGCGTATTGTACGCTTTGGGGTTAGGAGCAGGCAGATTAATACTAAAGAGATTATTTTGAATTTTTTTTTGTCTGGAAAATAGTAAGAAATTCTCATCTAATGCAAAAATTTAGATTTCAAGTATGCATTTAAATTATTTTATTATTTCACAAATATAAACTCCAATGCTCTGGTCTTTCTATGAAAACTACAGAAATTTTTGAAGAGCTTTTAATGAAAGCTTCGGATTTGCAGTTTTGGAAACTACTGCAGAGTTTTAGATTAAGGGAGACATTTTTGAAGCTCACACTTTCATAGACTACTTCAAAAATTACTTTAAATGATAGAGTACAGAGTCCACAAAGACATTGTTTTTAAAGATTATAAATCTTATCAAGCATCCTTAAGAAGGCTGTAAACATCTTTGACTTCCTATATGAAATTGTGCTGTAGTTATGGAATTTTATTAGCTACAGTGGAACTAATGAATGTACTTGCTGATCAACAGGTGTCTGTGAATGAACTCCTACAGTTCTTATCCAGCACTTGAGAAATGCTTTTGATGCTATGACCTGTTGGAATACTCTTTGGCACAAAAATAACATTCATGTGTGCAGTCTACACTTTTCTTTCCCTATACAAATGTCAGAGCTGTCAGACAGCTGAAACATGTCCACAGATTGAAAGAAACAAATTGCTGACCTAAGCATCATTTCTAGGTCCTGAACCAAAGCTTTTTCTGACATGAATCTAGCTTATTATGACGTTTGTTGACTGACCCACCATGCTGGCCCAAGTTGTTATTGTTAGCTAGGAAATTAAAGTTGACAGAGTTTATTCTGGGAACTGATTAATTAAATGCCTTTCCTGGCAAATCCATTAATATCAACACAGCACGACATATATATTGACATAGTGAGAGAAATTGCTTTCAACAATAGAGCTCTGTTGACAAAACAGTGCAACATTTGGACCACTCGTAACAGTACATGAATCTATCTTTTCTATCAGTTGTATTGTCTCTGGCAAAATATTTAGAAACAATACAGTAAAAGGGCAAGGAAAATACAAAATACATATATATTTAAATTATACATTTCATACATCATTTTTAAGTAAATATCATGAACAAAAACCATGAGAGCCAATTAGTCTCTGCACAAGAAAAGGTGGAAGTTAGGGATAAGTTGGAGGAAAAGGAAAATATCAGTAAATCCTTTTGATGAAGCTGTAATCATAATCCTTTTGATTAGCCATCATCAGCTAAAAATCAACAGTGCTAATTAAAGAAAATACAAAAAAAAAGATGACAATATGCAAGGAAAACTAAAACTGTTAAACGCACCTTTACTGGGAGAAATATAAGTGGAATAGTTATGAGAAACCGACCTCACAGTATTCTCTTTTGTGTTCTCAGTTGCTGATAAATCTTACTGCCCATAGCCTGGAACTGCATCCAAATAATTCTATTTAAAATATGGCTTATACAAATACTTTTTTTTTTTCCTCCCCTATTTTTAAACCCATACACATATACACCAAAGCCATCCTCAAACAAATACCCTTGTTTCTTGGTTGTTCTCTTTACAGGACACAGTTATCCTGACTTGAATTACTTGCATGCCCAACTCCTTGCTACCAATGAACAAATAAAACTCCTATCCTTACAAACTTGAATATCAAGAAACCCTAAACAGACCAGTAGAAATAAGGGTCGAAAAATGAAAAATACAGGAAAAAAAAAAGACTTATCTGTAACCTTAGCAAATATTTCTACTTGTTTAGTGTTTAAATTTCTGTTGTGCTGAATGTTACATTCTTATATATACACATACAAATGCACATTTCTATGTACCACACGTATGGTAACTTTTTATTTTTGTTAAACTTAGCTGCCAACATGTTAACATGAATATTCAAGAAGGAAACAAATCTTTTAAAAGATATAGATCATTGAGGATTTGCCAAAAAAGGGCCAAGAAGTATTTGAAAATCAATAGGTCCATTCAAATAGATTTTTGCAGGCATGTTTGTGTGCTTTCAGAGTGCTTCCTTGATACCATCTGATCTGAATAGTATTTATGTTCTATCAAGTATTTTTACTTCAAGAGGTAAGATAACCACCCTAAACATACATGTTGCAGAACACATTGCTTACATAAACAAATTAAGACTGGTGATATTCTCAGAACATTTCCTTGCACACTCTCACATAATGATTTCCCCGAATCCTCAGAAGGGATCACTGTTTAAGATCTTTCAGAGCATTTAAAAATTCTCAGCATAGTCACAGAACACTAAAAACTTGTGACTGATTAGCCACCGGCAAAATAAGGTTCTAATTAAGGAAGAACTTTGAAAATTTACAGATTTACAGGAAATGTGTAACTCATCCCTAGGTTTGCACAGAAAGTTGAAGGCAGAATTTCATTCTTTGTAAATTCTAATTGATGTCACAGGTAGCATAGCTTACTTCACCTCGTCACAAACATTTGGAGTCTATAGACAGTTTTACATGCCAGCCTGTTCTGGACTGAACAGTTATTTAAAGTATTTGGGTACTGCCACAGCACTATCAAAAATGTTTTAAAGACTTTGACATCCGATTTCCTTACATTCTCATGACATTCTAAGAACTGATTAAGCGTTTGCATAATACCAGCAATTTATATGTATTTCTCTACAATTTAGCACATTTATTAGAATTCCATTCTCACACATGTGAGAAGAGATTTTTAAACTCCCTAACAATCAAAACGCTGGTTTTCACCAACAGGGAGGCCTAATCAAGAAGGTACTGAGAGCTTCTTTGAATGGCCGCAATTCTTAAAGCAATCAGCAGCCAAGACAGGTACTCAGAAGCAGCCTCAAGAAAACAGGCTATGGGAACAAAATATTAAGATATGACATCTAACATGTGAATAGACTTTTTTTTCTGTATATTTCACATATATAATATGAAATTGGCTATTTGACGAAATAGATCAAATGCCATGTTCTTGCCAGCTCCAAAATTCAGACTACATGTAGGTGTCTAAAATGGGTATCTAAAAGGTGTCTAAAATTTTAAGTAAGGTCATATTTCAGAACTTTACAGAATCACAGAATCATCTAGGTTGAGAGAGACCTCCAAGATCATCAAGTCCAACCTCTGACCTAACACTAACTAGTCCTCCACTAAACCATATCACTAAGCTGTAAATCTAAACACCTTTTAAAGACCTCCACTTCAATCTTTTAAGTACTCTGTCCATTGTTGCAGTACTGTACCCCAGACAATTGCTGATGTAATGATTTGAAGATTTAAATCAGATAATCACATACATGGAAAAAATCCCACTATCTACCCTTTGTTCTAATGTGGGATGGAAACCAAAACAGAGCAAGGCTTTCCATTCTGTACTGCATAATAACATTTGAACAATACAGTCTGGTGGGATTTGAGTATTTCTATATTTTTGTGACCTTAACAAAAAGTTCAGAGATTAATTTTAACCTCAAATTACTTATTTTTAAGAGATAACTGATTAGTCTAGCTAAAAGTGGCTTAACATATAGATATTAGATGAGAGTTGTTCTTTTGCTTGAATCAGTTGATCTGCACAGAAAGTTGGTAATTCAAAGTACTTTGAGAACTCCTACAAAATTTTCAGCTATGGTAGAAAATCTGCTACCAATGTAGCTGGAAACAGTAACCAGGTTTCCAAACTGATATGTTAGCTCAGGGAAAAAAAAAAAAAAAAAAAAAAAAAAGGATTTTCCACAATGATCAAAGTGATTTTTTTTATAATCATTTTAAAAATTTTCTTCAACTTCCTTTGAGTGTAGGCATTCAATATAAAAGTCTACCCCCAAATTCAGCAAAACCTGTTAGTAAGATACAGAACAAAAACAGAACAACCTATTGTGTTTCCTGCTGTTTTCAACTTACATCAAAGCACCTTGGTTGCACTGATTGTTTTTTTATATACATATTTTACTATTTATATCTTATTTACTATTTATATAAATGTAATTAATCTAGTACATTAATAGAACTCTGTACAGCGTGCTATAGTACTGTAGTATATAATAGTATTAGTATAGGTAATACATATATAGTACTATATAGTACTATAGCACTCTAGTATAGTAAACACTATAGTATAGTAAACACTATTTGTTTTTCAAATACTTACTATTAGTGCACTGTTTTTGCATATATATAGTTTATTAGCATTTAAATGTTGAATTATAGTCACTTATTTATCCCCATATAACAAACAAACAAAAACCTTACTCTGTGCTCTTACTAGTGCATCAACACAAAAGCTTAGGTAAAGTATTACAAGACGTGTTGTCTCACCTCATGGGCACACTTGGTAGTTCTCTACTACCTGGAGAAGAAGTTTCTTAGACTAGATGACTAAAATGGCTAAGATCAACTCAGATGATTCCCAGGTTGCGTTGACAATCGTACCAGAAACACCAGTAAACTACGCATGTTAAAGGTTCATTTAGAAATGAGATTAAGTAAATCACACACAGTATAATTCCTCAGAACTGTGTACAGGGAATATACTCCTTTTGCTTCAGACGGTGATCACTTGTTATGATCCTTGTTAGAAAGGCACTTGGACTCCATAAAATATCAGTTAGAACACCATTAACCAGAGCTATCGCTATAGAAAAAGAGATAACTTTAGATGATTGTACAGTCCTTCAAACACAGGGAATTCCCAGCCGCATGCCATTGAATGGCCCCCCTGTCAGGGTGCTGCATGCCATGCAGATCCTATCCATGCAAAGGGTACCCCACTTTGAGTTCTTAGAGGACTTTCTCAAGAGATAATTATTTTCAATCACTTCTACTATAACACAAGAAATATATACACAGGAGAACTTGTTGCTGTATTTTCAGATAAAGGCAAGGATATCCAGTTGGTGTAATCACTGGTCCTGACTGGAGGCCTGCATGCACCTCTTTTACAATTAAGTTGCTAAATTTATCCTGGGGCAAACGGATATACACTGCCCAGGGCAGGTCTGAAGCCAAGATGCATGTCCAGCACAGCCTAGGCCTGCAGCTGCTGAGACTGACTACTAGGCAGATTACTAAATTCCCGATGTATGGTGGTCTTTGGGTTAGGATCACCATAACACCATGCCATGGAAACCATAACTTCATTTCCAGTAGCATACAATCATATATATACACACACAGAAATTTCTATATATAGAACCCGATAAACTTAAAACAACAAAGCATCTTAATATGAATTTTAAATAGTATGTGCTGTGATACATCTTCCAATTTATACTCTGTCAAAATGAAGGTCACTTACTTTTTCTGATAGTTGTCATGTACCTGCCATTTTTTTCCTTCCTGCTCAGGCTGTACCTATATTGCTTTACAATACATGTCACTCAAAAATATGACTTGATATGCACTTATCAAAGACAGAATTCACCCAGTCCTAAAGAATATGGAAACAAAAATTGCTCGAAAGGCTATAAAGAAAATTCCAAGGTTTTGGAGGAGTAACAAGGAAAGCACAAGTGAGAAGGGGAGAATGGTACAAAAGAAAAAAGGAGCAGTTAGATTAGCATATGTAATCTCTAATGATTATACAGTCTGAATGCATGTTATAAACACTGTTTATACAATATAAATCTAGTTCGTATACACAGTGACATGAGCAGGAACTTAATTTCTGCTCTTGGCCCAGACCTTCCAAACATTTTTGACTCTCTCTTTTCCGTGATTAAGATTTTGTTTCTAAAATTGGGTAATGTTTCTATTCAAGGTACGCCGCAAGCTGCTGAAAAATACTCCAGGTAATAGCCCAGAATTGTTTATCTACTACTTTTTTTTTTTTTTTTTTTTTTTACAGAAGAGGAAAAAAAAATCCTCTCAAATCACTGCAAGTCAGAGGGTCTGGAAATAAGCTTTTACATATTCTAATGCTTCAAACTGACTAAAGAGAGAGTACAGAGGACGATACTAAGATAACAAAATTAATATATTTTTTAAAAAAATCAATTGTCAGTTGTCTTTTGTGTTTTCCTCATGACTTGATTTTTTTTTTTTCTAATTAAAATATAATATAAACCAAATATCTAGAAGAATGATTTATGGCAGAACAAAATTCATATCCAAATTTGAATACCCACAATACTAATACCTGGCAGTGCTGTGTTATATATGGATACAGTCACAATACTGAGATATGTAATTACTACAGTTATGTCTTTAGCCAATGGCAGACAATGGGTATATATATCAAGAGATCTTTTCTATGGAAAAAAAGTAAGAATGGAAACAGCTTCAAATGCCTAATGTAGGAAAGTATATGTAAATTGCTGAAGATTGTCATACTTAAAGGATTTCAGTGATCATTAAAATAAAAAGCTTTCAAATTTTTAAAACAAAAAGAACATGCTCTCATTCCTTTGACATAATGTTAATATTTTCATTGCTAATGTTAAGCTTCTTTTATGGTAAAAATTACACCTGAAGTACATAAGCTGAAGCAAGTTGAGAAAACATTTTTCTCAAGAGTGTTACATTGGTGTATTTTTAAGCTATATTCTTTGGATGAGAAGAGGTGGAATTGAGATTTCGTTCATTATAATATTCTGCCTCTTTCATACTCTTTACACTGATCCACTAGTTCTTTGATTTTTAAGGGTTAACAACCTATCTATAAGTGTGGTGAATTTCATTTTCTTGACAGAAGTAGAATGTTGCCCACATCCAAGTTACAAAGAAATGGGTTCCTTAAGCAGTTCACACGAGTAAAACGCAGCAGCGGCACATCACTGCATGCTGCTTACAACGCTATTGCCAGAACAAACGCCACCAGAGAATGGGGAGTTCTGCTCCCTAGCACAGAAATCAGAAAACGGGACTGAGTTAAGTATATTAGTGTAGATCATTCTCTGAAGATTAAGATATAATGCCTATGTTCAAAACGGGATTCTTGTAGAAAACAAGAAAGCCTCTTATCCAGCAGAACTTGGGATTTTTTCCATGTTCAGAAGGACAATACCATTACGCACAGAAATTTGCAACTAAAGAGTTTCCTCAGAGCACAATTATTTTTGTTTTCCTAATAGAATTGGTTTATCTGTAAAATACTGGTAAGCAATTTTCTATTTGTACAGTAAACATTTTCTCATCAGTGCCATCTGATGATATGAAGAGGTAATAGAGGACTTATTACATTTAGGTACCACATTTATTTCTATTTCAAAGGCACCTTTAGGATATTTGTTTCAATCTGTGACTGATCATGCATTTTGAATAAGACTTCTTGCTGAAGTTGTACAGAATACAAACCAGCACCCTGATCAGCATCTACAAAACACAATAAAGGAACTCGGTTTCTTAAATCCACTGGGTTAAACATCAAGTTTAATTCTGTGTTTATACAGTCTTCTCTATCATTACGATGTTACTAACAGCTTTAGACAACTGAACAAAACCACATCCTTCCATGAACAGGCTGATAAGTAGTCTTCTGTAGCTTTTATCGGGACAGTTGCAGCTCTTAAAAATTTTTGAAGTTTGACTGTACTTTTTCTGTAAAATTAGCAAACCACTTTCAAATTCCTGCAAATATTTTTATTGCTCTATTCTTCTTCATAATGAATTCAGACATTAGCTGTCCATCTCCAGCACCTAAATTAAATCTAATTTGTTCATTTTATTGTATCATGTAGCAACTGATATTCTTTTAATAAGAAATGCCCAAATCATAGTAACAATTCATATTGAATGGCTATAAAAAAGCCAGATGATATTTGCAGATATAATCATACATTAGAGTTTACACAGAAGTTATGGCCCTAATTCAGTCTATCCATCCATGTTCAGATTTCACTCATTTATTCATTTAAGTTTTGTTCACATATAACCATGTTGGTCTACTGGATCAAGTACTGATTTACAAACAGAATTTCCTGACTGATCCCTTGTTTTCTTCATGAATGAAATATATATTATGTCTGTACACAGCACACCATTTAGTCTTATTTTCTCATTTCAAGTACTGTTATGTTATTCTTCTGACAGCTTCCCCTTGATTTTTCAGTTAGTCTAGTTCTCATGGGTTTTTTTGAAATACCTTTAAAAAAAAAAAAAAAATGTATACAATCTTTACCACTTGGTCAAGTCTGATGAAATAAAGTAGATACATTTATACTGACAATAGTTAAGTACTTTCCAGCACATCCAGAATGTATATCATTACATAAAATTAAAACAATTTTCTCATTTTCTATTGACTGTGTTACTATATTTTCCTCAAAAAATAACTGCTTAGCTTCTGCAATACTATCACTTTAAACCAGACCCATGGTAATATGTGTTTTTGTATGAGAATAATACATTAAATTAATAACCACATTACAATCACGGAGATTTAAAATATTGCTTACCCATAGCACTAAGAGGATTCCTTTCATCTTGAAAGAATATTTAAAAATTAAAATATGATTTCACAAGCATTAATCTGTTTCTTGTGCAGGCCCATAAGGCACATTCTAAGTGCATTAATGGATCCCTTAGCTGGTGGTTTATATGATAAGAAGAGGCTGTAATGAGCCACTTCCTACCAATACAACGTACTTGTGTGTTATTGCTATGTATCTTTGCTTGGGAGTAATTTGGAACTCTCATAAAAGAAATGACAACTATTCAACAAGATAAAATAAAACAAAGTATAAAGTTTTATACTGTTAACCTTTACAGATTATGATTTGTATTTATTTATTGCATATATAGCCTCTGTTTTCTTAGCAAAAACTAGCCTAAATCACATGCATGTTGATAAAATATCCTACTTCGAAATCTTCCAACAACTACAGATCTTCTTGGGAAAAATCTTGTCTTCCATAATACATACAAGCTTTTGGGACCTCTGCAGTCTTTATCATGTAAGTGGTACAGATGAGATTTCACATAATATTTTTAAAATCTTCACCAGACATTTAGAGCTGTGTTAAGACTCCCCCACAGTTAAAATGATTCTAACTGGCACAGCTATTCACTTCTTAGCACAAAAACCTGAATACTCTATTATTCAAAAATCATAGCAACTCTACCATAACAATTGCTTTTGAAGTCTCCTCACTATACTGCCATAAACTGCTTATATATTTAGGTCTCATTGTCCAGGATATGTGAAGCTACATTGAATGCATATTTGCTATTAATCTGAAAGTTGGAGGAAGACTAGCCACACAAAGAGGTTTATACAAGCTAGTGTTGCCACAACTTCCTAGACTGAACTAGCCTAATTACAAAGAAACCCCAGAGGTTTACAAAAGAAATGCAAGACAAAGTGGGAGCAATCCTCACTTTTTCTCTCTGTAATGCCACCTGCTATCAATACAGACATAATCCACTCTTGTTCAAGTCTTGTACACTCCCCCACCTGCACGGGAGCTAGCAATGCAGGATTTATGCAAAGATGACAGATGAGAGAAGTCAAGAAATGTATGCACATTATGCGGCCCTTGCATTCTAATGACGAACTCTTTCCCAGAATTTTTCCTGACTTCATTACAACGTCAAGAGTTCAAACTGTTCATCAGCAACATTACCCAAAGCCTCAACTCTTACTGTATGTGTGAAGTTTATATCTCCCATTTTGTCTCCAAGAAGAGAGATTTAAGTCTTTGTGTGCAGAACATTCAGGAATATTCATTTTAGTTTACAGTTACCATTCCTTGAGATCAATATGCTACCTTTTCTAACTTTAATGCTAAAAAACTATAGGTTGAGGATAAATGCTGTGGTAAAGCACAGCTCTCTACCAGATGCGGCAACTGCTTATTACTGCAGATACTATTTCTATGTGCTTCCCTACATTTGAATACAACTTCAAGTGACAACTCAATCAGCATCACTACCATTGCCTCCAGCTTCATATATACATATGTGACAATAACGTCACATCTCGCATCACAGCGTGAAAGGGGAGAAATCCCTCCGTCTCTAGACGGTCATCTTAACAGCAGATTACATTGACAACTCTCATTCCCTGAAGAGGAAAATTACTTAGGTCAAACTTCGAGGAAATACCCTCTCCTTTCCCCCTCACCCCCAGGAAAAAAAAAGGGGGGGGAGGGGTGTGCTGATAAGGAAAAAAAAGAATTGAGCATGCAGAGATCTCTCAGGCTCCAGTGAGATGTGTGGTCTCAAAAGAAACAACAGATTCCTTTCTCTCAGCGCAACAGGGAACCTTCGGGAGACGTGCTTTTTTGAAGCAGAGCAAATCCAATGCACAGCTGTGAAAAAAGCCACAGTGAGCACAATCAAGTCTTTATTTTGTTCAGAATCACATCACATACTTGTTGCTTGTCCAGTAGATTTCTCATCAAGAATTATACCTAAATATAGCACAGTCTTCAGAATAAATATCAAATTAAAACATTTTAAATGTCAAAGAAAATAATTATAGCAGCATGTTGATTACATTTCGTATATATGTTTCCTTTTCAAAGGTATAAAAATCATGCAGTAGTCTTCAAAAGAAATCTGTTGTACTAATAAACTAAAACTAATATTATAGCACCATCTACTGATTTATTTCTTAATTTTTAAACTTTTTTTTTCCAGTTTGATGCCAACAAGAATACTGCTAGTAGAACATAAAAGTATAGTAATATTGAATCTGTTTTCACAATATGAGAAAAAAACTCCCAGATGGCAACCGTGTTTTTGTTTGGGAGTACATGGTATTCACACACCCCACCAGCTATTCATTAAAATAAAGCCAGAGGGTCAAAGAACTCAAAATGGGTGAAGCAGTGTAGAAGCAGCAGCTGATAATAAAGCATCAGCCTGAATACTATTAGAGGCAAGATGGTTATCTACAAAAAGACAATAAAGTAAAATTAAAAATAACTTTTAAAAAAGAAATAGACTTAAACACAGTAATCAAAACAAGACGTACCAAAATCTTCATGCAAGGCAGAACAGCAGAAGATACCTTGTGAGTGTATCTGAAACCCTTTATAGTAACTTTTGTATTCTTATCCATATCTCTTCCTCTGTTCCTCCTCCCCACACACACCTTTCTGCTCTACCTTACTTTTATCAGCCCTGAATTTAAATTCTTAGGCATTTACCAGGGAATGGAGCACTGTATACTAGGACTTTAAGTTACCATTGTTTGATACTCTGAGCCTGGTGAGCACAAGGAGATAATTAACAAAAAAAATCATTTGACAGTAACAATGAAAAGAAAATATTTTAGGCTGAAAATATCAAGTCAAACTATGAGAAATGTCTACAGCTCACTAGGTATTGCTGTTGAAATTTTAAATACAGTGCATAAGTACAGAATTAATCTATTTTCTGAATGGTATTGACTTTTACTTGCTATTTGTTTGTGTATCTGTGCTTTTTTTTTTTTTGTAGGAGAACAAAAACAGATTATGGTGGTCTCTAATGGAACACTATATTAAAAGAAGTAGGGGAAACACACCTTCACGGCAACTTGAACACCATGCTAAATAGCAACAGCACGTATATGACAAATACATATGCTACCAATTGGGTGAAAAGTGACAATTAATAACATTAAAACCAACTGTGTGAAATGCTAATAAGAAAAACTTAGTTTTATTAAAACTCATGGCCATGGCTTGGGAAACCTTTGATGGGAAAGCAGCGATAAGATGGTGCAACTCTTGAGGAGAAAAATGCCTGTTGATCCTGCTTTACACATTCGTCCATTAAAATCACATTCTTTTATTTACATGAATAAAGATTCAGGTCTCCATTAGACAAATGCACTCATATTTTGGTCCTACTCTAGGGGAAAAAAATTGTTGGGTTTTTGTTTTTAAAACCAACAGTTGAGGAACACTATGGAAAACTAACAAATGATAGAAAGCAGATAAGTTTTGAACTGATATACTTAAAAAAAAAAAAAAAAAACCACAGATTCTGGAAATTAAGGGTATTCACTTGGAAGCTGGAAGCATTGCAAAAACATGCCTCTAAGCACAGCTTAGTTCTTACTTTTTAAAGCTTCCCTCCTCAAATACAAGTGCCCCAAAATTACCCATTTTTGACCACGTAGTCTAAATCCAGACCTGCATCTAAAGGTGTTCATTAATTATTATATATTTTTCTATTTAAAAGTCAAACATTTGTAGTCTATATATAATGAAGTCACAAAGAAAAAGGAAACAGCAGGTAAAGTTGTTTGCTTTGATTTCTCCAGCTGGAATTTCTTTAAAGAGTACACAGCAGCAGTTACCTGCTTGTACATGGGAGACAGACATTCATTAATGACTCATGGAAAAATGCAGCCCACTCGCATCAGTCTCAAGCTCCAAAACGTTCTCACAAAATCTGTGTATATAGATATTTTTTTTTTTTACAGAAAGAACTTTGCAGAACTACACTATTACTAAAGGCTTCCAATGAGAAGGCATGAGATCAGTGACGGAAGACAACTCTACAGCAAGCCAGACGTATCCAGTTCTTGACAGAATAGGCAAGGAGAGTGGCATTACAGGTCATGCACACAGCTGAAGGCAACTGCAAAAGAAGCTTCCAAAATAAAAGCTTTCAGGCACTGCATTAGACTGCAGAGTGAAACGAAGGACTCGGAACTTGTCTGTGCAACCATTTAATCTAAATGGATTTTAGAAGTGTACCGAACTGTTTTGCCTCCCCCATGTACTGCTACTGAAAGCTGTAAGACAATAGAAATGCAATTTACACTTTAACCAGATGTTTCAACCTGAGGCAAAGTGAAATTATTTCCTATTCCTGAGCACTGCTTTAATGGATTCTCAATACTGTTAATGCTTTTCTGGAGTGCTCCAAGTAGATAGATTTGGCTGAAGAAAAGCATGCATGCTCTACGGCAGTTTTGAAGTATCTCCTTGTACTGAAGTGAGGCAAATTCATCTCCAAGTATTTCAGAGACCAGAAATCTGGAAAATAAGATTTAATTGCACTGAAGAAATAAGCTGTGCTTCCTGGCAATCTCAACTGCTATTGAGATGAATGGATAGTTTTAACCAATTTCACCACTGTTTTTTGTGCTGATCACTGAAGTGGGGAAGCACTGCACTTTCCACTACCACCTTCACTTTTCAGGTTCAGCCAGGCAGTCTCATGGCCAGGCTCCTTGAATTGCCTGATGCTCTGCAGGTTGCTTTTCTGACACACACCAATTACACAGGTATGTATGAGTCAGTAAACTGAGGCTCCTCAACAGGGAGAAGGAAGGCTAATAGAGTGTCACATCTGAAGCTTCCAAATTCTGTGTCAGAGACATGCAATTAAGTCAGGCATCCTCAGAAGCTACTGGTGGGATCTGAAACACAGCTAAAGTTCAATTAATATTTTTGAATATGATCCTTTCAACATATTATTTTAAGTGCTCAGTACTAACAGTACTTTCATGAGAAAAATCTCTTATGAGCTCTGGCCAAGCAATAATAATAATAAAAAACTAAACCAAAACAAACCAACCTCAGCAGCTCTGGATAATCTCACCTGATTACCTTCTGATTAATACCAACATCATTTCCTGAAGGCTTTGTTAGATAGGTGTGTATAAGACCTTCACGCAGTATAGTGCAAAATAAGTTCTGATGCTTCAATGGTATATCTAATTTCAATTGGTTTTGTGGAGACCTACTCTACCAACTGAGAATTTGCAGATTCTGAGGTTCCTGAATGTTGGAAAAACCTGCTCAAAGCAGCTACAAAGTTAAAGGTAAATTCAAGCACCCTACACTGAAGTCCTGTGAAAACCACTGCCCTTGTGACGTGTCACTAACCTACAGATTCAAATAACATTTTTTCAATCTTCCATCTCATCTGTACCTACATCTATCATTTTAAGGTCATCCCTCACCAGAAGCCCATCCTCTTTTGCCAGTTCCCTCTTTAAGTAGCTTCTGTGCCTTTATTTTAACCCACCCATAACTGATACAAAAAGATGAGCATTTAAGTATTTGTATATTTATTTTAACTGATGAGCAACATTTTCTTTTAATCTAAATGCAAAACTCTGCATGGCAGCAGCTTAGCTGTGGCTATAGCATATTAACACTTTTTTTTTCTAGTTCTGTCACTAAGCATTACAAACTTGCATTTACAGTATTCTCTGTAATGCTCATTTTAATATTCTGTTCTGTTCTATGAAGACTCACAAAACTTATTTCATGCCACAGCTTTTAGATGTGGGGTTTCCTTCTCTTCCTTTTTCCCCCCGTTATAAGTGCCATGACCCCCAATGATCCTGCACAGAACACTTCTCATGTATACCATGACAAGTGTAACAATGCAGATTGCCAGTTCACCTTCAGTCAAGAAGTCACGGGAGTACACCAAAGAAATTGTGTGTTACCTCCAGTATTTTACTACGTGATGGAAGTGCTACCCAACTCTGAAATACCGATAGTCTTGAGAGGTCACATCAGTGATAAAATAACGATCTACAGTTTTCCGTATGCTTTACAACCAAAGCACAGAAAGCATAAAATCATGCTGTGAGGAGAAAAAAAAAAAAAAAAAAAAAAAAGATTGTTATTCAGTTATTCCTTTATTTACTACCAGTATTTTTATTCCATTATTTGCAAAACATACAACAAATTTGTCACCTCTCTATTGCTCACACCATTGGGTTACTCAGCTCAGCTCCTCCCTCACACTTCTAGCAATTAGAGAGAAACATATGCACTTCTACAATTACCTATGGTAAAAGTGTTACCTGTGCATTCACTGCATTTAACTGCTTGCGGTGTTCTGTAACCTTAGGCCATATCACACATATGCTGGCGTAACTGTTATATTACAACAGTATTTTGTGAGCTTGAACTATGGCTCCTCTGCTGAAACTACAATATTTGACAAAATATTTTTCAACAAATTAGTATTTCTTTCACTAATGCTCTGTAAGGAACCAGGTAACTGAAATAATAAAAGTATGCATCATTCCATGGACTTTGTTATTCAGGTAAGTCTTAAGAGATGCAAACAGGTTGTTTCCATAGTAAAATTGTGGAGTTTGTCAGTGGAATTCTTACCAAAACTTAGAGCAAACTCACTCTTTCTCCCTCTCTCCAAAACAAACACAGACTTGTTCTGGGGAAAGGTTTTAAGTGTTTGGAATGAGTTGTGGGACTCGGAGAGCAATCTCAGCATGGAAAAGCTATAAGCTGCCTAACAATAGTAGATTTTAAAAAAAAAAAAAAAAAAAAGTGGAAGGGAAATATGATTCAAATTAGACTTGAAAAGCATTTTAAGGCAGCCAAGGAGTATGCATGTTAAATCAGGGAACTGAGAGAAACTGCATGGCTATTTCCTGGATGACAAGATGATCCAAGGTAGCCTGTGCCCATTCTGAAAGAACTACAGGTGAAAAGGAAATGTGTCATATGGGCTTGGCCAGAAGAGGGCCTCCATATATCATAGGGTCTAATAAACATTAGATTAAAAAATATATATATATTTATCAGTGCAAAGATTGAGTTTTGTATGGTTTGAGATCATCATTAGAAGCAACACATTTGAATTCTCTGCAAAGAAATTAAGAAGTCCTGAGTGATCTTATTAACATATTCTGAAGAATCCATTTACCTATTCCTTCCTACAGTTTTTTCTTAAAAATATTTATAGATTGTATATCAACAAGATGCTTTCAGTATTTGCAAATATTTTTTAAAATAACGCACTATAACTAAGCTCCAACACAGTTAAACTGAAGACAGTTAAACTTTTCACATTTGTGAAATATGAGATTAACAAATGACTCCATTCATTTACATGATGAATGACTACTCATATGCAAGCTCTTTATTGTATCTAGCAAGAAAGAAAATAGCTCTTCTGCATGGTTCTGCAGTTGTTATTGTTTTCCCTTCCTTTTCATTACAATGTTTAGTGCTCATATTTTTAGTGGGAAAATATGACAGCTATTGTACACCAAAGAAGTGATAATTAGTCTTATGTAGCTGTCTGCGTTGGCATGGCTTTTCTAACCTTTTTCACAGAATTACCTAACCTACTGCTGTACAGCCTCTTTAAAATTAAATTTTTGCATATGATTTCCAACCTTAAGAAAAGCTTGCAGAAATGTCAAATAGGCTTACATCTCTCATGTTTTACCCAAGCATATACCAATTTTTCATTTCTTTAAGAATGGTGGAGAAAGAATTTTTTTTATTAAACAAATCATACATTTAGGGAGACTGCAGCAAGGTCAGACTGGACAGATTTAGTTCTTATTTCTTTTGAACCAGAAATGAGAAACCTGGATGCAGATAAGCACTGTTAATCTAAAATATAAATATTCAGACACTTTGACTTAAGTAATATTTTAAAAATCACAGCAGCAAAGAAAAAAGTCCTTAACTGCTGGAAAAAATGACAGCTATTTTTGGATTATCAACTAGTAAAGTGAAAGCTTGCCAATTATTCTTCTCTAACTTTCTCTCTCTCTCTCCATCCCTCCCCTCTCTACTTGCCTATTTTTCAAAACATCAGAAAACCTGGTTGCTAGTTTCTGCTTCAAAAGCATTTTTTTTTTTTTATGTTGGCTTTAAATACAAGATCTTTAAACTAGCTTTAAACTTTAGATAGCACCTGACAGATATTTCTACACAAATGTCTGATCATTTACTGAACCTGGTCCGCTGACTTCTCCTGACTCATTTTAGATGGCTTACATCTTTTTGGCAACTGGGCCTTGGGGTTAAAAGGCAAAAGAACAGGTAAACACATTTTAAAATTCAGAACTTACCAAAAAAACACAACACAACAATGGCTTTGTAGTGTCATCCTATGGATAACTGGAAAATAGTACTATCTGCGATAAGGAATACAGAAACCTCTGCTTCAGTACATTGCTTCTGCATTAAGGCCACACAAACCCAGTACTGTGGTTAATATTTCAAATAATTTTTTTTTATTTTTTTTTTCTCCTTTCTTATATCATGTCTTAATATTGTCCAAATCACACAAGACAGACATCTTACTGTAAATCAAAGCATGGTTGCAAAATGAGATCCCACTTAATAATTTTAAGGGTTGCTACTGCATGGGGTTTTCTGCATCATGACCAGGTTGAAATCAGTATTCAAATTAATTATGACAGCCATATAAATTACACATAAGAGACTTCTAAAGCTAATTAGAGTCTGAGAGTTTTAATTTGATGTCTGTCTTGATGTAATATCTGCTTTATGGATTAAATTAATAAAATTAAGACTGCATCATTATAAATTTCCACTTTCATAGTTCCATAAGTTTTACAATTACATGCCATATTTGAATCATAATTGAATGAAACACAATCATTATGTTCATGTCTGCTTTCCTACAGACTTTAAAATAATATTCCCTATTTTCTTCCATTCACGGAAGTCAGAGCTGTTATAGTGATCCCACCCCAAAGAGCCCTGTACTTCAAGGAATCAGCAATCCACGTAATAGTTAATGGGAGCAGGATCTGGCCTTTGCTGTACATGTAGCACAGACTTAAGGTCTGTGTTGCACTCTGCGCATTACCTTGCTACAGAACAAACTTGGTGGACTAGCTGTAACACAGGAGCTTGTACCCAGCTCCCACTTGGTACCAGCAATAACACAGCTTTCAACTCTTGCCTTTACCTAGAAGGTACAGCAACAAGTTCTCATGTGAGCATCATTTTTATTTGACAGTAGAAATGATTAATAGAGTTACTTTCTTTTAACAAAACCCTGTAAAGCTCAAAAGACCAAAAAATGGGCAGAATCTGCCACGGGGTGCCATGCCCTGACTGGAGACTCATTCAGTGATACACAGCTCAGGGTTCTCACTGTCTGAAGGGAGATGAGGTTATTTATAGCATCTTTATAGCGTTAGCTCCAATAAACAGGTTTTTTAAATTTTCATACTTTACTGTCCGAATACTACACTGCTTTCTTCACTTTGTTCACAGAATGTTCTAAAGTTTTATTTCAAAATATTGCACTGTGATATACACATGTACTGAACGATCATTTTTACTTTTAAGTGTGTATACAGCAACCTGTGACAGAGGATGGTAATACTGGCTTGAAAATCTGCTTTTGACATTTGTCTTTTCACAGGCAATTAAAATTTAATTTGGCCTAAGATGAAAAGCAAATCCTTTTATCCCAGTCTCAGGAGGAACAACTGCATTAGAAACCAGCAATGTAGCTTAAGGTTTAATATCTGACATTTGTGACATTGTGAAAAAAAAAAAGTTTACATGTGCATATCTCAAACTTTGCTATCTATTAACTAAATGTAATATCAACAATATTTCAATATGGGAACTATTAATTCAGATTTTAAATAGTATTTCAAGTGAAGGCTACCTGTCCATCTAAAATTATTTGACTTCCATTATACCTACTAAAATTAAAAAAAAAAAAGTGCTGGAGGCATTGGATTCATGATAAATGCAGAACAAACTAAGACATTATAAAAAGAATTCTCTATATCCCAAGCAGTATTAGTGTATGAATAATGAAAATGTAACTACTAGTCAGAAGTGAAGCTACAGTCATCTTATCAAAATCTGCAGACCACCTTACCCAGTCATACTGCATAACTTCTGAATTCCCAAGTTTTAAAAGAAAAAAAAAAATCTGAGTCACAGAAAAATCCATCTCTGCATCAGCATTTTCATATTCATCAACTGAAAAATAGAAATATCTCATTATTCTTTGGTTGTGGGTTGAGGAATTTGAGTCCTTTTTGGTGTTAGCTGAAGTTACAACCAAAATATTCTAGAAATCACTATTTCCATTGATTCACAAGATGAGCAACCAATTTAATCTCAATGAAACTATACACATTACTGATTTTGTGCCACATTCTTATACAAGTAAGGCAGAACTGGAACATATCCAAACATCAGATAAAAATAATCTCATTGAAGTTATATGAAATAGCATACATCAAATAGTCGGAAGAACAATCTGCCACTCTAAGCAAACATCTGTACACATGACTTAGAAATACTACTAGTATTAGAAATACTGTAAGCCAATCCTAATTTCAGTAAGCAGGGTTTTCTTCCTTCCGGTCTTTGTAATTTTAACCCCCAGCTACAAAAACACAGAGGTTTCAATCACATACCCAAAGCAGCATCAGCTACAGACCGGACTACCCACTGCTGTCAAATTCCATCTAAAACCTGCAAGGATTCAGTATTGTCAGTGTATTTCTGAAACCAGTCAAAAATAAGCAAATCAGTCTCTTATATTGTGTGCTGGTTTTGTTTGTTTTTGTGTGTCTGTGTCCCACCTTGAGCAGAATCCCCCATAACTGAGTCTGCTCGGTCTTGACTACAACTCCAAGGTTGAACATCCCCCTCTGGATGCAGACCTGTTTGGCACGACGAAGATAGTACATTTCAGATGTCTCATTAAAGAGATTTCTATGAAAACTCTACCAAACATATTTCCCGGAGTAAACTCTCCAACTGAGAAACAAATATGCTTGGCATTCCAAAGACCTCTTTTTATTGGCTCTGTTATTTGTTGGATTTTCTTCATGAGTGCATCCAAAATAGGCCTGGTACTCTTGGGCTCATTCAAATGCCAGCTTCCAGTACAGGTGGTCTTTTAAATACTCAGTATGGCCACTCCATGAACAGCAGGTCGTGTTTTCAAAGAAGCTACAGATCATGTATGCAATTCAGAGGATTTGTGCAATTTACGTCCAGTGCACTCAAGGTTAATTGGAAATGTTGATAAGTTTAATTACTAGTAACTCATATGGTACTAACATGGATGTCACCTGTAATTCCATATATGCCCCATTGTAATTTAGCATTAATTAAAGCCCATTTAGACAGTCATTGCCAAATTTTAACTAAAGTGATGTATTCTTGTTTAGAAGCGTATTTATGATGATAGATCAAAAAAAATGTGATCATTTTTAAATATAACCCCTTGTAATATTGTTTTACTATACCAAAAAAAAAAAAAAAACCATATAAAGTGATAATTGGTAAAGAACTTGTTGAGCTCTGAGAATTACGTTAAACATTAAGGATACAGATTACTATTCTTTTCCATGAATGGCAGGGAAGTCATATCTGTTCTTATCGCTCTGCTGCAATAGGCAAAGCAGCTACATTTTCAATAATAATCACAGAGTAACAGCCATATTCATGTAAAATAAAAGTATTTTTCCTCATGCAAAATGCTATTAGCCATATTTGAAGGCATTATGTTCAGATATCATTTTTCCATTTCACTAAATGACAGCCATTAAATGCAATGGCAACTGCATGACAGGGATATTTTTATTACTTCAAAAGGAAGAAAAGGATTAAAATGAGTGTATTCAGAAGTGTGATTTGTCAATTTTTTCTTATCAAGGACTGTGTGGGACAGATTTAAACCTGAACACTGTGAACTGACCTCCTATTTGAATAAGTTAATGTGATCCAGTGTTCTTAGAAAAGTAGTGAAACCTATCTTTTATATGCAGAAGTCCCAAGAGGAATTTATGCTTTTATACGGTCAGCTGCAAGGTGCCATTTCCTTTTCATCATTTCTGCTTTTATCATATTGTAGTTCTTGACAGCTTAGAGGTTCTTTTTAGTATCTGGTGTATGAGCAACTATATAGAGACATTTTTTGTATGAAGGATTTCTCTCCAGCCTCCTAGGTTTTACAGTCAAATAGGTTTCCACTGCCAGAAATCCCTCTCTTACATTGAAGAGTGACTAATCACCATATTTGATAGAGCAAGCATCTTACCTAAACATCAAATAGAACTATAAATGGTTACCTTAAAGCATTAAAGAAGGATTTTACACAGGTTCCTGCATTATATACCCTAGGAACTGTAGTGAAAATGATTTCATACGCATAGAGAGAAGTAACAACTAGCTGGACAAAATACAACTCATTAGAGATTTATTTGGAATGGTTATCCTCTTCTCAGCAGGAAAAAAAAAAAAAAAAATCCTATATGGTGTACAGCTTTAGTTTTCTTTTTCCTTAAACATGCTGTTCACATATTCTCCCATTTGCTTACATTTAAAAGCATTCATATTATAAGTTGTGGTAACTTAAAGTCCATTACTTACAAAGAGAATGATTTAATTAAATATGCATTCATTTAGTAGCTTTGCACAGACCTATTTTAAAACTTTGGCATCTTTTTGCTAACTTACTATAAAAGCTTATTTCTCAGAAAAATATTATTGACTTCAAAACAGGAACTGAATTTACACAGGCCAACATTCTCAACTAACCTGCATCAGCTTCAACAAAACTACTAGCTGCTTCTGTCATTCTGCAGAAAGCAAGTGGAATGAAATGATTACGTAGACTAATACTGGAATTTGGCCACAAACAGCAACCTGAGACAGAAGCCATGAAAACAGTCTCTCCAATTAAACTTTGGCCAGAAATTTATTTTTTAATCTAATAATATGATACTGCAAAATGTAAAAGGTTTCATTTTTCAGTTTGTGTGCCAAGTTGGTACAGAAACACACTGGGGAGAAAGGGTTATTCATTTTTTGAGGTCATTGGAAAAAGACTCGTATGGAATAACAGCAGACACGTAGGCCATATTGTTACCCATTCTGCTATTCATTTGCCATTACATGTTCCAGGATTAAGACAGACTTTTCTCCAATGCCTTTGTCAGCACAGATAAGTATTTTATGTTCAAGCTCTGCCTAGAAATGCACCTTGTTCCTAACCCTTGCACAGGTGCTCAGTAGCTAAGAACAGTTCCACTGAATTCAGTTCAGCAATTCTGGTTTGTACCAAAGAAGAAATGAGCAATTAAATTCTTCTTCTAAAAAGATAAAAAATAAATAAAATAACAAAACAGGGCATGAAAATACAACTTAAGTTATATTGTAATTACACATCATAACTGTCTTTTTCTTCTCAGACTTTGCATTGGTCCCATGTGGGAAGTGATACTTCAAACGATAAATATCTGAACTGTAGCATTCAGAGGGGCACTTGTAGGCATCACAGCTAGCACTCCACAGTCAGTGACCCTCTCTGCGTTTCCTATGGAAACCAGACATGAAGGGTTCACACATTAAAGACTATCTTTGTCTAAGGATTGTCAAAGAAAAGGTTTCAAGTATACTTTGCTTTACAATTTGTATCAATACTTGACAAACTAGGAACACCTGTTTACAAAAGAAAGCTGTTAGCCTCATGAAACTTTACTGAGTAGTTTATACTAAATGACTTCTGAATTTCATAATTTGAAGTTGAACACACGCTGTATAATCCTCATATTCACAGCATAGCTGCCAGTCTCAGGTTTAACACATACAGTGAGATGCAAACTACATAATCTTGTTTTTCAAGGTAATTAAAAAGATGATTGAGCACATTAATGCTTCACTAATCAGATGTAAATCACAGATGACTGGCAAGGCACAATGAAATAGCCTCTTGAACATTAAGAAAACAGGAAACCTACGATATGAATTCAGCTGACAAGAAAGCTGCAGATATTTATCACTACAGTAAGGGAGAAGGTTTCACAAAAATGATTATTTTTGTTAGGCAGCCCACATTTCAAGCAGCATTTGAATCTGTAAGCATGTACTCTCCACCACTAAAGAGATGTGCATACACACATGTACATGAGCATGAGATGCAGTGGTTACGTGGGACTCCCTGCATAAGTCACATTGTCAGCAAAAAGCAAATATCTTCCAGATTTGCATACCAAACAGTGCATCAGCAGAATATTAGATTTTGCGAGACATGTAGTGCTGCCATCATCAATAAACCACAACTTAAGCGAACAAGTTACAGTTTTCCCATACTAGAAAATTGCAACAGCTGACATCAAAGTTTCCATCATTGAAAGTTAGTTATCCATTGCTGGAGTTTTCCATACAATGCAGAAATCTCCATTACAGCATCTATTTGTTACTGTATGATTATAATAGTGTTTTTGCACAAATCACCGTCTTGTCAGAAAACTTTGCCAATTATAACATTTTAACTGAGGTAATTAATATGCTAAATAATTGATGACCTTATTTATGGCATGGTAAATATGCAAAAGAAAGCAGAAACACTTCACTATTCAAGTTGAAAGTTAAAACTGACACGTGAATTATCAACATCACTGTAGACAGTGATCTTTACATATATCCATAAAGATCTGCCAAACCACCCTCTTATTCTCAGATGAGTAACCTTAATATACTGGCGCCAGTATTTTCATAAGTACACCTATTTTACAAGTAGATCTGTGGTTTATTTATAATTCCTTTATCTAAGATTCTTTTATCCATATAATGGTCTTCTATCCGAAACAAAACAGTCTTATTGAACAATTTTTACATCACTTTTTTCATATTTTTACCTAAAGTATTTAAAATTTACAACAAGCTTAATTTTAATAAAAGAAAAATCAAAAGAGTCATATCTGTCAGATTTGATAGCTCTACAGTTTAAGTGACTAAGATAAACTACTTACTCATTGACTAAATCATTTCTAATCATAATTAGTATATGTTCTTGGACTTTGCAATTGAGAATGACAGCAGTGCAGACTGTCCAGAGCTAATTGCTATAAATATGCCAGATGTTGTAAAAATCTGGACATGGGAAAAATGAAGCAAATACCATAAGAATGCAGAAACACATGATTTAATGGCGTAACCTATATATTTGGCATTTTTGGTCACAGAAATATAGTAAACATACAGAGCATTTATTAAGAATTGCGAAAGGCTATTTCCCTTCACATTTTATTTTATTTTTTGGCCTTGAGTCTATTAGGATTGGCTATAAATTTGAAGTCTTACTTAAAGGGCACTAGCACATGGAAAAAAATTACAAGCTTGTACTTATGCTTGCACAACAAAACACATAGGGTTTTCCTGTTTTTCATTCTTAATACAGCTAAGAGCACATCCCTTAAATGGGGGGAAAAAAAAGTATTAACATTCTACTGTTCTTAGAATATCCCATTGTATCAAGCATACCCAAGATAGAAATAATGATGTGAATAAACTTAATTGCTGTCAAATTCAAGCACTCTGACCTCACATTATAACTAGACACACAAGAGTTGAGCACTAAGCTAAATTTTCATTCCCTATAAGCTTTGACACATTACAAAAAAAAAAAAAAGGAATGCTATGCACCAAATATATCTTAACTGCTTAATATTTCTAATTTTACAAGGATTGCCATAAACAATTTTCAATAAATTAAAATATAGAGAACATACTATCTTACCCTGTCAGTATAAATTCCAAGATATCAGAAACTATCAGAAACACCCTAAATAGCTAGTAATTTATATACCATTACCTTCTATTAGTTAAAGATAAGAAATGACCAGTTGCACAGATATAAGCTATACCTGACTAAACAGCTAGTGGGAATTCTAGTTCAGGCTAAATAACAATTAACCTCTGAGGGAACTGAATCTGTTTTGCTTCCCTCATCTTCAGTTATCATACAGTTATTACCACTAACCTTATATACATTTATTCTCAAGTACACGTCTATTGCTGTTATGGATGTAAAGCTAAGAATCCAGTCAGAAACAGCAAGACAACTATCTATGGGATATTGTTGGCTCAAGCCAGACAAACAACTGCTACAGATAACGGTGCCATGGTTTATTTTGAAGAAAGGCTTCTTTTATTGTAGTTATGAAATGATTCCAAGCCAGTCTGGTGCAGCTGTTCGGAAATTATTTTCCAGAACATCTATGCATATATTCAAAATATTACCAACCATTATTGCATGATCTTTCCATTAATTATCTTTCAGGGTCCAAACCCATGGAACATTTTGGCAAATAATCACTCAGCATTTATGGTTGCTTCTTAACAAGATGCTTCAAACCCAATACATCCAATACATCCTTTTACAAGGTTCAAGGTTTTTCCCCCCTTCAGATATTTAGCTGCTGATACAAAATGCCAGATAACCTTCAATAGCCTTATTCAAGCCCATAGCAGATTCAGAGCTTGATAACAAAAAGTTTCTCCCTGACTGTGAATTGCTCATTAAAAATAATTTAAAAAAAAAAATGCCACTCTTCAAAGCAAAATAAATCATCTTCCTATTAATGGGTATAATGCATAGCATCTACGTCTTTTTAAAGGCATTCCTCCAATAAGCATAAAAGAAATGATTTTGAGATATGTCCACAATCTAGATTCCACATGACAGAAAAAAAGGGTGTCTGAGAAATCTGCACTACCATCTACATAACTGATGTTGACCTGTGCCTAAGTTTGTTCACTCAGTGTACCAAAACAATCCTAATTTGACTGTAAATATGTCTAAACCCACACTGTGTACACAAAACTTAAACACTGAAAGGTCATTCAAATGCTTCTTATCTCTTTATGGGAAACTTCCCCCCCCCCAAGAATCTATAATACACTCCATTTATAATCAGATCTAGAAATTTGGCTAAAGTAGTAGCAATGGTTTCTCTGAATGTTCAGATAACTCCCTTTTCCATACCCTAATAGGGCCATGTCACTTGTTCAGGACAGAGAACTGACCAAATCCTGGCATTTCAGCAGAAGAGACAATGAATCTCTGACAGTCGACTCAAAGATCAGAACAGCATTTAGATAGTACTTGTATTTCACATGGGTCTATCACTTTGAATTCTCTTCATAATGTGAGCAGCTTAGAGTAGCTAAGCTTTGTATGATAAACAGGATACCAATAGATTCTTTTTTTTTTTTTTTCCTGGCCATAAATGAACTTTAAGGTAGTAAGTCATCATCTAAGCTTTAAGGAAAATAAATCTACAAGTGAACTATCCCATAGAGAAGCCTGCTGAAGAAACACTATTTGAAACTGGCACAGATTCTACTCTTACTTGAAAGTTAGTACTGTTATGTTTGCTATCAGCATTAGAGAACTCTGAAAAAGCAGTAAATTAGGTGCTTTCAATAAAAAGAAAGGAAGAAAAGCTGACATCTGCATTGTTTGGAGCACAGAAATAGCGTATTATACTATTATTCATAACTCAGTTATTATATTACATATGAATCGGATTTTTGCTGTTTTTCCCTTCTCATCACATCCTCCAGTAATTTTCTCACTGTCACTTTATGAAACAACTACAGTATTTAACCTTTTCTCCTCTGTAACCCTGCCTAAAATTCAGAAATTATGAGATCATCTCTAATTAACAAAATTGTTTTCTTCAATTGCAAAAACATATTTAATATTACCTCAATTAGTATTACCCGCAGGATAAATGTATGGTAAAACACCATGGAATCAAGTGATTTTTAGTGCTGTATTTCTTGCCACCTATGATAAATTGTTTCCTTGCTTGGAACGTAATGTTCTTCCACTATATGTCTGGTTACTTATCTAGACTCTCGCCCAACATACAGGTTTTGTACATCAACATCAAATTGAAAACATCCTTGCTACTCAAGATTGCATAATATTATCAAGGTATTGGTGAATGCAAATGGGAAGCGGTCAGTTTTTGGTTTGAGAGAATATTTGGGAGGGCGGTATAATGGAAAAAGTAGATAGAGTAGTTCTGTACCTTCTGGGAATGTCAATCATACACTAACATCTCTACAAAATCACAAATATGATAGCTATCCTACAGTGTCTGGAATACAATGAAATGAGGGGAAAAGTGTGGGAATAAGCCATGCTTGAACTCTTAAAACTGAGAATCTAGACAAGACTGCCTCATCAAGACAAAATACTCACAAGAACATGTCATGAGGCCTTAACATGCTAGGGATTCACAAGATCGTGCTATGAAATAAAATCTTTCTTTAAAGGAACAGGACATACAGGAAAAGAGATCTCAGCTGATTTTTAAAGATGTATGATACAGAAAGTATTTACCATCAATTACTTTTCAGCACTGAAAACACAAATTGGCAATATTTTTAATATTTCATCCTCAAAGTGACTGCACTCAAGTTTCAGTTCACTGATTCAGCGATTGATTTCAGGAATCAACCTCTTCACAAGACAAATACGCAAAAAGATTGCAGAGAAATTCATTCTGTATTTTAGAAGTTATTACTAATTTTACTTTTCAGTTGGAACACAGCATTAATAAGACTGCAGTCAAAGTCTAAGAACATCTTATTTGATGTCTTCGATGAATCATGCTATGCAATAGGTGTTCTGAAGTCTCATTTTTAAGAGGATCATCAGTGTGAAAGCTCTTAATACACTGCTTTACTCTGTCAAGATTTCTAATACCTCCAGCTACACTGCCTGATATGCCTCAAGGTAGATCTTCCTTGTCTCACACAAGGAAACACAAAGAGCATCATAATGAGTGCATGAGAGACTGACATCCATAAGGTGCTGCCTGTGAAACACTCCTCTAAAGTCTGATTATAGCAGGACCCAAGCATAACAGTCACAATTAATGATGTCAGCTGCCACAGCACTGTGCCCCAGGCATTCCTCTCCAAGGTCATTCAGCAGTGTTTTTTCTTCACATCTATGTTTATTGTTGCCTTTAAGCAGAAATGTAATTATATCTGTCCACTGCATCCAGGCTTTTGAGGATGCATAATAGAAGTCAGTAAACATGAAACCTCAAAATGCAGCAATCCTTAACGCCTACAACCATACAACACTTCTGTTGCCCTTATAAAAATTAAAACCTCACCTTTATTATTTTTCCATTTTAGGCCACTTATGGCAAAGATCACTCAAAAGTACACCTCGCTGGAATGAGGAGTAATGCCTAAACCGAAAAATAAGGCTTTACAGATTGACAGTTAAACAGCGGGTATACATAACAAACTGCAGGAATTCAAGGCCTATCAGTGACTGGAGGCTAGTACAGCAAGGCTTACTATTGCAAAAATTTGCATTTGAAAAGGGGAGTGGGAGGGGGTCTACAGTCACAGTAAGCATACAATTTGGAAAAGACAGTTATGTAATCATCAGAATAACTCCAGTGAGGAACAAACAGCAAAATTTTACCAGGTCACCACACTCCAGAGCAGTCTGTCCTAAGGCAGTTGTTTCAGGTCTTGTTAAGAGCAAATGCAGATAAACACAGAGCCCCCCCCCCCCCAACCTCCCATCCCCAGGTAATTCAAGGAAAGAACTAAAAATCCACAGAGCCCCATTCTTAAAAGTAAACTCAGCTGGAAAGATAGGAAAAGAGAACTTTTTCTTTTACTTCTCATAATTTTGGTTACATTCCTGTGACATTTCTATTTAGGTCTTTGAAGAGTCGCTATGAAAAACTTACTGTCTGCTTCTCTATCTAGCAAGATTTGTGCTTTCAAGGTTCCATCGCTGCCTACCTAATAAGAGTGCTCTGAATGTGCACATAAAATACAAAAATATTCAAGCCAAGGCCTATTTGTTTTTAAAAGAGAATTTTTTTTACATCCTATTTCTGCATACCAAAGGGTTTCAGAGCAAAACACACCCCAGACAATTAACAACTCTGGCTAATTCTTACCAGCACTTCAATCAGCTCTAAATGTCTGACAGCACATGTGCTCAGCCTCAGGGCTTTCAGTTAACGGTACGAGGGAAGTATGTTGCAACTAAACCAGCAGAAACATCAAAATATTTCTCAGCTGTGGAAATAGATAAGGCATAGATAAAATGCCCCTCAAAAAAAATAAGATATTTTGTTCAACCACAGGAAGTCATCAAGATGAAGAAGCATCCCACACTCTGGATGCTGAATCTCACTAATTGACCTATACAAGTCAGAACAGCTTGGAAAAGAAACAGCACAGAAACCACTGTTCCAACTCCCACACATGCTCTTACGCTCAGTAAAAGGAGAAAGTCCATAGTCACAATGATCTTGTGCACATGCAAGAAAAATTCTGACAGACAATGCTATCCTCTAAAAAAAAAAAAAAAAAAAAGGAGAAAAAAACAAACACCAGTTAAGACAGAGGTCATGCTTGCTTTCTCACTGGTAACAATTGTAGACTGTAACATCAAAGCGTTTGCCTAGTTTTTTCTTCGCACGCTGTTTTCCCTGATACTATCCTGGGACAAGAATACTTCTGTTAATAATTGTTAGACACTTATGTTCACCTCCAACCTCTTTGTTCCCTCATGACATTTCCTGGAAGACATTTCCTTTGCTATCTAAGGCAAAGGATACTTTTGATACTTAGGTAAGGTGTGCTCAAGTTTCTGAGCAAAATGCAGAGCTGAGAAAACTATGAGAAAGCACATATGCCATCTAAGATACAAGTTTGGATTTCTTTTAACTAGTCTCTTATTTTCTCTTATAATCACCACCTCTGAAGATAGCTTTGATTTTTACCAGTACTTTTATTTTATTTCCTGTTCTCTTATCACATTATGTGTGATTATTCAAATGAATATTATTTGCATTAAAAACAGAGGGGAAAATAGTATTTTGTTAATGGATCAAAACTTCAAACAAAACTTCCAGGACAGCCAAACCGTTCCAGGTTTTATTGCAAGTTCAGTGAAAAGTTTGCCTGACCAGCACCATAAGTCCACAGGACAGCAGCCAAGGCCTTACTTGCAAGTTACTCAAAACTTTTGTTTCAATTGAAATTTGTTGAGTGGAAGCAATACACAGGGAGAGGTATTCTTTTCCCAGTTATTGAGAAGTGGTCAGAAAATACAAAGAAAAAATAAATATGAAAATACTTAGTGACAAACAGACTCTACTGCTCTGATATTGGACAGATTATTGAGATATATCTATGTAGCTACCTTTGGTATTCTGCTGGTATCTTGTATTTGAATTTGGCATGCTCCAAATAAGCAATTGTGATGATTTCAGTTCAACTTTGTATTCTGTCCACTTCATAACATCAGCTTCGCCTTCACTACAGAGGATACATAATAGGCCCACAATTCAGCACTGAATGAGAGTAAACTGACAAGACAAAAAAGAGCTATCGTGAATCACAGTAATCTGTTCATAAGTGCAGACATGAAGCTGTGGCGCTTTTTAAAGGTGCATGACCGAAGCAGCTCCTATATTAGTCTTCAGAGACCCTTCGGGGGTCTCTGAGAAACCTAGAAGTTACACTGAACACAGCACCACAGTCAATTTTACTGATGAGAATGGAAGTAAAGTGACCAGCAAAATTCATAATGTTTTAAACACAATATCCTCAAACCATCTTAAAGATATATATATATATACATTCAGAGAAATAGAATGAATGAAATAGCGTCAGACAAAAATATGAGCTTGAAACTTCACCAAGAGGAGTACATTGCACCTTATGTTATAGAAGCATACACATTAAATCTGTGCATATTGAATCCTTCCTTACATACTCATTCTCAAAGTTATTTTTTATAAAGATAGCCAGGCTGTTTGGACCTCTGTTCCTTCTTTCTATTCAATACAAAAAAATTAAAAGGTAGAACTCCAACTAAATTATACTACAGTACTATATTATTTGAGGAAACCCACATTTAGTACACATCCTCTACTGAGATGAGGGTGTTTGCAGGAGTGGCACGGCCAAATGTAATCATTATGCACTCTTCTGCATTAGTGCTTGGATGTAATGTATTAAGAGTCAAGCAAAGCACTTTGTTACTTAAAACACTAATCCAAATCAAAACAAAACACATTTTCAGTAGTTCTTACAGAGATTCATTTAAAAATGTCAAAGTTGAATTAATTCCCCTACAAACCTTCAAGTTGCTTATAGTTCATAAGCTATAGCCCCAGAAGAAAGTGAAATATGGGTATGAAAATTATTAAAGAACATTTTTGTAAATACTGACAGGTTTGACATCTTCATACATAAAACACATAGTATATTCTGAGCACATGCTAATTTATGTTGTATGGTCAGTCATATGTAATTATGTTCACCAATGGCAGCTCTTACCATTAAGTTACTTGAGGTCCATCCCCACCGGAACTTCATACCCTTCCTACAATTTAAGTATTCTTTCTCCCCCTTACATGACAAGCATCACAACACATTTGAAATATGAGATTTAAACCAGGAAAGAAGAAAGCTGTCACTTAATACAGGTAAAAACAGAGCTAACATCACAGTCCACATTATAGGCTAACTTTTTAGGATGACAGAATTAAAATGGAGCCTGGCTAGCAAAGTTCAGGATGAATGAGAAAATTAAGCAATTTTGCATCAACATTGTCTCAGAATTAGTTTGTCATTTCTTTTAATGCATACTTTTTAAATAATCTTCTTTAACCTCTAACAGCCTACATCTGCAGGCTGCAATGTCATTGTGTTTATTATCAAAATAAATTTCTTATATCACAAATATTCCAGCAAAATATATACAGCTCTACTAGTAAATGATTTAGAAAAAAGGTGAAACTACCGATTAACTTCTTTTTAATGAATTCCTAGAGGTGTTTCTTAAAGTTTTTCCATCTAAAATGTTAAACAACTTCGTGCAAATTATGGAGGAGAGGATCCAGGTGCCCATCCTCTAGGGACATAACATAGTCAGTGAGTTTGTCTATACTAAGTGGTTTAATTTGAATATCCTACCTCAGGATTTCTGAGAACAGATGGCAAGGAAGAACAGCGCTTTGTCTATTAGTCCAGCAAAAACAATTGAACCCTGATGTGCAAAGAGTAACAGAATGTGTAAATCCACCAGGTGACAGTTACAGACCATAACAATTTGGAACACATAATATGCCTACTCTAATGGACAAGTAAGGGAAAAGTAAGTAAATTAATGATAGACAACAAGATTAAACCATGGCCTCACTCCTTCCGGCACTGAGGGTTAACTATCAATGTTAAATAATACACAACAAGACATTCAAACAAAACAAACAGTAAAAAGGCAAAATAGTGAGATAAAAAGCTTAACAGTATTTTATTCTTTAAGTATTGAAGAGCAAATACTAAAATTCCTGAAGTTACTAAAACATATGGTGCTCTTCCATATGAAGCTGTATTTTGCACTGCACACAGAGCTTGATTGCCATGAAAAAAACCTACTATAGTAAATGCAAAGAAAACATTGCCACTGACTGAGGAGGGATGATATTATCTTAGAAATATGCATCAATATGTATATATTTTTAATTGCATATCCATTCATGTATTTAATTGTAGAAACGTATATGAAGATGTATGGATGGCCTTCCTCAAAAATCCAGAATTACTGGTCAGTTGGGGCTACCTGCAAAATGCAAATAAAGAAATTTAGAGAAGCTAAATTTTGAGAAGCTAAAGCTTACCACCTTACTCCCTTACTATACATTAATAAAACTAAGAATAAAATAAAGAAAAATGTATACTATTCTTTACTTCAAAAGAAAAAAAAAAAAGTAAAGATATCTCATGGATATCTTTCAATATGGAACATTGAAAACAATTAACCTTCTACTGCATTAATGAACTGTTGGATTTGAAATATCTAAACTCAGTAATAAAGATGTTTTCAACTTCAGTGAAGTCAGGCTGTTTTTCAACTGTACCTGTAAGTATAATTTTAAACAATGACTAAGATGATATTAGAACTTAGGAAAGGTACAATAAAAGTGAGAAAACAGTCAGTGATATAGTTCACAAGTGTTTGTGTGGATTAGTGCACGGAATAAAAAGTGCAAAGATTTAGTTAGAATCTGTTTT
Organism: Nettapus auritus; assembly: GCA_011076525.1. Lineage (NCBI taxonomy): Eukaryota > Metazoa > Chordata > Aves > Anseriformes > Anatidae > Nettapus > Nettapus auritus. The sequence continues at coordinate 7,879,901 of CM021775.1, forward strand.
CCTTCTAAGGAAAAAATCTGATCTATTATTTATTTGTCTTCTACTGTATAAAAATCAACCAGCCTGGAAACATTTTATTGTAAACATATTTATATGAACTAATAAAGCATTAAATGCTTAACATTTTCCTTTGTTTTTTAAATTATTGTGCAGACTGTACTTTAGCAATTTATTGAACCTCACTTTTGAGCAACTGTTCAGAAATAATTCAGATTGATAAAAATTAATTTGACAATAGCCCTTTTACTGCCCTATACCATTATTTGTGAACTACTATTGGGATTCATTTTTAACCACTAACCAACTGCTAGGTTGATTTAAAATAATACTAATGACAAGGCATAAGATGTAAATCAGATGCGATAGCTATCATAACCAAACAATTCACAAAAACCCCACGAACATACATCATAAAAAAAGACTACGACACAGATGAAAACTTTTTGGTTCTTTCAAATTCCTTTATCACAATCTATGTTCTTCAGCATGACAAATTGAAATGCTTAATATTACTCAAAGTTGTAAACAGAAGTAGCCAAGAGCTACTACTCTTATATTTCTTCTATGTCATCTGCTTCAGTGAAAAAAAAAAAAATTCTCTCCCCTCCCCCCCCCCCTTTTTTTTTTAATGTTACTCTCATTGCTTGGTTTCTGATGTAAATCCAAGTTTTCAGTGCAATTATTTGCAAACTTCTGGTTTGAGGAACAAATCTGGCAAAGCAACAAATGCTTAATTCACCTTGTTCATCTGGCTATATAACAACATGGATTAAAACACTCAGCTCTAAGGGTTCTTCAAATGCAGCGCGAATACCACAATTTTTTTTTTTTTTTTTTGGTCATGAATGAGGTTTTCAGTATCTGTCTAGTTACACAATGGTTACTGCTCTATTGCATCAACTGTGCTGTGGTGAACCTTTATATGTTGTCACTATGCAGTGTAGTAGAAGTTGCATATTCTTAAGTAATTTTTGTCTCAATTAGCATGCCATAGGACTTACATAGGGCATTACAGAGGATCTCTGTCTCTTTGAAGCTTATATTCAAACATTTTAGGTTGAGTAACCAAAATAATACGCTAAAAATCATCCCCTTCTTTCATCACAGTTACGGAATTTTGCATTCTGCACTGGCATTAAAACAGCACTTCCACCGACATCATAACCACTCAGGCACCTGCACTGACATCGTAATGACTCCTCTGGGGCTGTTACCATATCGATGGAAGTATGAGAGACACTTCATTGACAGTGTAACAGCTCCAGCGCCTGGAATGCAATGGTAATGGCTCCTCTGGGGCTGTTACCACGTCAGGGAAAAATATATATGAGATACTTCCATTGACGCTACAAAAACACACCAATATCAGAAGTAAGCCCACAGAAAATTGGCAACAAAACTGAAATTATCAAGCTAAACCAAAAAAAAAAAAAAAGTTAAAAGTGCACAAAGAAGACATTTTCAGGAGATGGGCATTTGTTTCAACTTCACTGAAATACTCATACATGCAAATACCAGAACTAGGCAACAAATAAACACATCCCTCCAGTTAAGAAGTTGGCAGACAGATAAAGTGTGTCTAAAATTGCTCCTCATCCATAGAATAGTAATAAAGGTATTGACTCTTTCTGAATTGCACTTAAAATGAACTTAAGGTTACTTCTGTAGTCAGTTATGTTCCCTTCACACTTCTAAAAATAAAAATAAAAACCACAACACTACAGAAACCACAGTTGTTCCTTTACACTAATTAAAAACAGATTTCTAAATAGTATTCAGACTCAGAAGTATATATACATACACATATATATATACACACACAGTGCTCATACTAGGAACATAATCTGCCACAGTTCTCGGTCTCGAGTCAAATTAATACTTTACAATTTCTTTAAAAAAAAGTAACAAAGGGTTAGAAATCAAAATAAGTAATTTCCATTCTATGCATTTTTCATGGTATTTCATTCCATTCTATGCATTTTTCATGGTATACTTGAACAGTCTGGCAAGTGCTAATCCTTCAAAACTCAATGTTCATGGGAAAATTGCTGATGTAATGAATTTATTATCTGAGGCCACAAAGTAATTAGCAATACATGAGCAATTTGTTAAACTAAATTAACAAATCCAATTAGCTTTGACCAGCTTCATATAACTAACTACAACCAAGAATTCTAATTGCTATTAGAAAGAATTTTTTTTTTTCCTCCTCTTAGCATCCACTCCATGGGCTCAAATTTGCCATTAAGAGAATCCCCCTTAATAGACTGATCCTACAAGAATTGCTTCTGTAGCCTGTACAACATTGCCAGGATCAAAGACCTAGTGCTGAAGTTCCATGTTTATAACCTAGATTTCCAGGAAATCAGCTCACAAGAGGTGATGAACACAACTCAATGTTGAGTTCGAACAGGAAGGACAGCATTCTAGTACTTATCAATCATCAGAATGTTTTATCACACATACACATGATGAAACGAAGAAATCCTGTACAATGAAGAAGAAATTACCATTGACAGAATTTCCTCTTAACTTCTCCTAATAGACCATTTCCAGACAACAACTCTGCTATGTAAAAATGAATTTTTTGTATGTTAATTTCAAAACTGTGTGATTTAATTCTTGTAATTGTAGAATATTTCCCACATATTGACTTCAGAGTTTGTCTCAAAACATCTGGTTTCAAGACAACTGTTCATATAACTGAAAATGGTGATTTCCTATCTATGCTGGAATGTTTATGCAGTGAACACAGAAGCTAAACATTAGTGAGAAGTAACTTATTAAAAAAAATATAAATAGCACCTAACATCATGATACACTAGTACCTCAGACACCACTCACGCTTTCCTGATGCAATTCTACTTTTATTAGTAGGATGTCTACTTTTGAACTCCACTGCACTTTTCAATTCAATTCTTCTTTTGCTTAAAATTTACCTGTAAACTTAAAGGCTTTTTTTCAATATTATGCAAGAAAGTTGGCCTACAAGATTCTGTCTTGTGAAACATACCATTAAATATTTTGATCTCAGAGGGAAGTCATCTTTGAGATGCCTAGAGAAGCCCACATTGCAGTGAAGAAACAAAACTGCTATGTTGTGATTGAATTGCAACATCTTCAAGCCTGTTGAAGCTGACAGTAACTGTCACACACCAGACTATAAGAGCAGTCGGAGAAATAAAAGACAGACAGCCTTAACCTGGAAATAAAACATCTTACAATGGAAAAGTCTCTAGAAATACAGAAGACATCTGAAGAAAATTAAGGCAATAATTTAATTTAAATGTGTGAGTTATCAGAGTTCATGAAGGTCAAAAAGCAACAGCTTTATTATATCTACATTTTGCAACAATTTCATATGAAAGTATGAAAGAATATGAAGCTACAAATGAGTTTTGTAACTATCCAGAAGCTGAAGATTAGGTCATTCTTCAAATGTAAAATCTTGCTATAATGCTGTAATTAGAAATCTGCACCCCACTCCCCTAAACAGCATACTGACTGCAGAAAATTCACAAGCAAAGCCATCAAGAGAGTTGCTCTGCAACAGAAGCTTCACAATAAATAAATAAATAATTTAAAAAGTCCTTAATACTACAGGAATTAGCAGTACAGATTAGATTACAAGCCTATCAAGTCCTTGGCTTTATCAACAAGCTTTGCTTGTGGTAAAGGTGGAGTCAAGATGATGAAAAAGAAAAAAAGGAAGGAAAATCAATTTGTATTTGTGAGAACAGTAACTGTCTGATATACTGAACATGCTTATTGCTCTGAAACTTAGTAACTACAGGAATCCACATATTGAGCAGATACCATGATTACTAGGAAGAAGAATTTTAAATTTATAAACATATGCAGAAAAATAAAATAATACACTGAGGATAAAAACACTTCCAACAAATTCAGAGTTGATGGGGAGGAATGCCACAATGACCAGTGCCAGGAATCCTCAGTGCAAGGCTAGAAACGGAGCACAAAACCCAACACTTCAAGCTTGTTAGTCCCAGTGGTCTGCGACCATTGTTTGACTGCAGACTGGACTTCGATGCAAGTGAGGTATTAAGTGTTTACATTAATGCCTACACTAAAGGAAATGTTACTGGAAAACATTTCACTAAATCACTAACAACCACTTTGCTTCAGGGAAGAATTTAAACACATGCTAGAACTTTTTTTTTTTTTTTTGATGGTCAACAAAACTGACAAAAACCAATATGACTTCAGCAAGTAACAAAAGCTAAAGACAAATTTATTGATGGGAACAGACCAGTAACATCAGGAGAGCTTGGGGAAACGTTAGGACACTTGTTTGAGAAAAGGCTGAGTTTTAATACCTTCCCAAATCTCTTAGTTAATTTCAGTGTAAAAACAACTAAGAAAGTTAGCTTTAAAATATACATAGCTAACAATAACAAAACATACAGCAAACCTGTACCTGAAAAGCATTTGCTTGCTCACATCTAAATAACAGCATAAAATCACTCACAAGGCCAGCCTACCCGGTAGGGAGAAGGCACCCAAGCACACCCCAGCAGCAGCTGGTCCTCAAAGACCCCAGGGCCCCACAGAAGTGTTTCTGACGTGCTAATGCACTTGAGACGGTCTGAGAAGTAAGGTAGTACAACAAAAGGGACGGAGCCCACACCCTTACCACCACAGTCATCAATTCCCAGAGAAGTTACCCAACACTGACCTCCCCGCTTCCCCCAAAAGACACCAAACCCAGTCACCATACCATTAGCAGCAACAAAGCAGCAAGGCAAGGCAGTATTCTCCTTCACGGCATGCTTTCCTGGGGCGTTGCAGGCTGAAGTGCTCCTCACAGCCTGTGCAGGCTGTGGAAATACCGCCATTTCACCTAGGCCTAGCAGCACAGCCCTGTCCCGCTCAGTGCTTTCTGGAAGCGTCCACTGCAGAGCACGGTGAGATAACATGATGGCAGGGCACATCCCCCATTACAGAATGGGGAGAATCAAGGCATTTTCCTCAGACTTTGTTAAGCTCTTTTGAACAGTGGAAAAGGAGGGAAATAGTTTTAACCTCACACTTACCAGGTGAGGCAGATAATAACACAGAGCAGCTGTACAAGGTATGGCTTAAGTGTCTCCTGCTGTGCCTCGCTGGTATTGAGATAACACAATGCTAGTGGTGTTTTGTTGAAGAAAACTTCTGGTTTTTCTTCATAAGAAAAACTGCTTCAAGTTGTAACTTTACTGAGAAGAAGTTATTCCTCAGTGCTCCAAGTAAGTCTGTGTTGTGATTCGTTAGTGGTGTGGTATAAACACCTTTTAAGTATGCTAGTATTGTGTTGTTATTTTATACGATGTAAATGATTGTTTTCCTACTGCTTGTTGAAGTTAAAAGTTGTGGTTTTGATCTGCTATGTAACTTCTATACCTGCAACTGACCAAGTTGCTTGTAGAAGCCTTCCCCATTTCAGAATTTTGCTTTTTAAAATAGTATTAACACTGCTCTGGAGTGCTATGCGGTAAGGAGGATTGAGGGGGTAGGTGTCATGGAGGAATGTGTGTTACTACCCTGAAGGGATTCAGGGATTGTTAACACAGAAAATGTGTTTACTAGCTAATTAAATCTATAATATTATACCACATTATAAGATGTCTAGCAGAAAATGGCAATACAGATGGTTCTAAAAGTGTGTCAAAATACACCCATATTTATACAAGAGAAGAATAAGAAGCTAGGGAGATGGGGCATAAAATACTTCTTTCAATAGTTTCTTATTTTCATAATGCTAAACTTTTTGTGCACCTGTTTTGCTATGAATCTGAATAGCTCTTTCTGTAAAATACCTCAAAGCAAAGCTCTTCTCTAATCACTCCAATTTCTTTCAGCTTGTGTTCTGTTCAGGGAGGTGGGGGGGGTAAGTACATTCAGGTTTTTCTGTCAGGTTAGGGGGGAATGTTGTGCTGGGTACTTCCAAAAAAATGGCCTGACCTAGGTTGTGTGGTGAGGTTTCTTTTGTGGTGGTTCCTGTGTGTTTGTGGGTATGGTTTGGGTGGTCACGTCAATGCAGCCTCATGTGGAAAAGGAATTATTTTAATTCTTGATTGATTTAGAGTTCTTGAAGTGAGACTAGATTTTTTATTTTTATGTGTAAGGTGAAGAAATGGTTGTGCATCTTGTTTAGTCAGATACTTACTGTTTCTTGGGGGCTTCAGTGTTTGTTATTGATAGACTTCTAGTAGGCAAAGTTGGCTTTCTGGGTGAAGGGGGGGGGGAATCTAAACATAACTTTCTATCTAGAAAAGTTGAGCATTCATATGAGATTCTAAAGCTGTTCTGAATTTATCTCCCCTGACTGTAAAATGATACACTTCTAAAAACTCAGAAGTTAAAGTATGTAAATTGTTCTTTAATACATGGTGGTGGGGAAGCTGCTCTAATTCAATGGCAAGCTTGGCTGTCTGTTCATTAGTTACTTAGAAATTCATCTTTCAGGAACATGATAAAGTTTTGCGGGTACTGATATTATTAATCTTGATGGAACATAAGGAGTTATATTTAGTTTAAGGCTGGATATTGTATAAATATTGATGTCTGTCTTTGTAATATAAATCTATACTGTTCCATGTCATATACTAGTCGTTTCACTTTAATAGTAGAGCGGTGGTGTTTTAACTGTACTCAGATAAAGATATACTATTCAACATAAGTCTGACAGTTTGTGGTCTGCTAGTGTATTTCTCTTAACGTCCACTTGGTTCTTAGATGGGCAGGCTCTTTAAGAAAGGTTTTCATTTTTTTTATTTTTGTTATTTCTGTTTCAAACTGGATATAGCTCAGTGGATCACATGATAACAAGCAATATCTTAAGGAAGATACTGTGCTAATAAGTTTACTTATCACCATGCAATTCTGTAACAGCTTTTGTATGTTATTAGTATAATAAATATATTAATCTCTTAGAGAAATAAGTACCATTTTATTTTCCCAGATAAGTTATATTACGCACTAATAAAAAGTTCCAGTTTAGCATGTAAGTTTCTTGCAGGCAGCACCAGTTTTGTTGTTGTTGCGTATATGCTAAGACATAGAATAAAAAGCCTTGTTAAATTTTAAACACTAACATATTCATACATCTGCTTAATAATGTTATCATCATACTTTATTTTTTAATAAAAAAGCTTCATATTAATATAATTCAGCATGAACATGCTGCAGAATTGCTTTATATCTTCATAGCATCCTGGTCTCATATTTTGCCTTCTATCGCACTGTAACCTGACTCTTTTCAGGTTTTAAGATTTATTTTAGACTTAGATTGCAATACTAGTATACTGTTAATTCAGGTCAACTACTTTCTGCTCTTGCTGCATTTTTTTTCATGGCTGTTTATTAATGTATGTGTACATTGTTTTCAGGCACAAAACAAGCATCTACACAGTAGGTTAAGCAAGAAAGTGATGCAAACATTAGCACGTTTATAACTGTCATTCCTTTATTTTCCATGCAAAGATGAAGACATAATCCCTGCAGCAAAAGTCTGTGATTCTCTGCCAGCTGGCTGCCTGCCTTAACTTATGGGAATAGTAATAAATGAAGCCCAAGCAAATGGCCACCATCTGGGTAAAGCTCAAGTGAGCTTGGTTGGACAAGGCTCCAGGGTCATGTAAATAAAATGGGCTTTAATGTTAAGATGCATCTGTGAACATACAATTCCTACTTCATAAACTGTCTTGATTCAATACAGGTGCAGAAAGTTGGCAGTGTTTATAAATTAGATATAATCTAGAGATTTTTAAAGATGTTTTTCATGTGTATAAGCAGCCATCTGATTCCAATCTTTCAAATCAGCCTTGAAAACAGAAAGACACTTAAAATAAATAAAAGGAAGTAAGCATGGAGCAATCATATAAATAATGAATTCTACTGTGCTTATTCATATGTGTTGTTTCTCTTCTGCTTCTATCAGTATGAAATAGTGATGTTTTGTTATAACTAAGGATTGCATTTATTAAGATTAAATACAAACAAATGTTACATTTATGCAATCAGGTAATTGGAGAAGTATGTGTGTTTTCAACAGCTAAAATGTGATGTAGTATTTAAAAATCTTTCATTTTGAACTATTTGCTTTAGTTGACTCTGGGTATCTTTTTCTATCCCTGATTACAGAAATTTAGATGTAGTGTTTTAGCCTTTCTCAACCCATCCAGTCTTTTAAACTTGTTTTTTGGATCTAATTCAGTAAAAGACTTTGAGAAGATAGGTAACTGTTGCTGCAGCTAATATAATGCTTGATTCTTGGCATATTCAGTCACTTAGTCACAGTTACCTTATTTAATGCTGTGCTAGATGGTAAATGTCTTTGAAAGAATTAGTTTCTATATCTGTGTATCACATTAGCAATCTTACCTGACTCTTTGGTTGTAGTTCTGAGTTGTCAGATGATTGTTTTGGTTGTTTGATAGCCTTACTATTTATACAAAACTACTAGGCATTGTATAGCTTCTCACTAGTATTCATTTGCAATTTTGTCTTCTTGTGTATGCGCCTTGCGGCTTCAGCAAGAAGGAAAGGGTGTTTGGAATGTGGGGGAACCCTGCACCAGTAAGTCAATGTTGCATATTATGGCTGATTCAACTATTAGTAGCCTTTTTAAAAATATGAAAGAACTTAAATTCTTAGTTCACAACTTCATATTAAAACTCCTTTCACAGATGCTGACGATGTGGTTGCATCCATGGGCAGCATCTTCTGATTTGCTGTTTCTGTGTCTCTATCCCCATACTACTTCTGTACTTGCCAAGTAGATTTCCATTTATACATATTCCTTTTTGTGTATCTGTACAGCACTTTATACCTTCACTAAAACTAAGTTCTTGTTTTTATGTCCAGGAAGAGACAAGGGCATTTCTGCCAAGTACAGTTAAATTCTATAGCACTATGTAATCACTGAGTGCTGCCCCTGCTGGACTTTCAATGTATTTACTCTTTGCAGTAACAGAACTGAGGTGTAAGAACTCATGTGGCTCATAAACAGCAACTCTACCAGCTGAAATAAAGGGATCACCCCTTTCATTGAGTCAGTGGGAGCTGTGCTAAGCTTCGCAGCTGGAAGTCACTCTTCACATCTTGCAGGAGACTGACTTAAAATCATTCCTTTGAGGACAGCTGGGGTGAAGGATTTGTTTGGGAATTAAACAGATGCCCCTCAAAGCTATGTACTTCTCTTTAAAATCCAGTTACCATAACAACTGTACAATACTTTTGCTCTCAAACAAAGATTTTTTATTTTTTTTTAATTTATTAGGAAGCTCGCACTCCAGGAGTGAGGCTGATTTACCATCCCTGAGGAAACTTACCAGATGACAGGCAAAATGTCAGGCAGTGAGGAATACAAACCAGAGCTATAAAACCACATTAGAAATAAAATACCTTATGTGAAACTATGCATTCTGAGTTCTTAACATTTTTTGATGAGATGATTAAGTTGAACTATACTGTTAACAATATCAAGGCAGTATCAATAGGATAGGTTATGATGGAAATGGCTCTGATAGATTATAAGGAGTTGGACTTGATGATCCTTCCAACTTGGGATATTCTATGATATAGTATGACGGGATTGAATGACAGATCCTGCTATCCTCAGGCATGTGTAAATAGTCACCACTAAGAAACCTACGGATGCCACACTTCCAACAGTATCATAGCAGAGGATGTACAGTGTCAATTGGCAATGCAATACAATAACGATCAGCGTAGCTTACGCTGAACTAGGAAATTCTATATGCAGTAATTAAGGGGATAGATTCTTATTACCCACTGGCAACTGAATAACAGTTGCAATTTTATATCTTCCTCTGCATTATTTTTCCACTTCTGCATGTTATCTTTTTTCACCTTTGTATAATACGTGTATGATCAATTATTGGCTTAATCTAATAGAGTTTTCAAATGGTAATAATGGCAATACTGTAATGCCTCAATGCTATTGTCCAGTGAACACATTTTGTTGTCATAATATAATTCCAAGTTGTCATAAGCATACTGTGTTAGTCTTAATATGAGAAGTCAAAAATTTGTTTCAATATGAATTTTTGTGTGAGTTGAGAAAGTTGTTCCTGGACACTTGTGGGAAATAAAGCTGTGTGTTAGTTTTTCTAAATATAATATGCTGTACCTCAGCAAAATTAGGTCCTTGAACTGGGAAAATGAAATTACGCTATTAAGGAAGCCAAAGCAGTGTTCTTTCCCCTCTTGCCTGTTGGGTGATGTTAAGAGTTCATTGCTTCTAAATCAGGCATTGCTATTATCTGAATTACTCCTCATCTGAATTACTCCTTAAAAGAATCAAGTTCAGATCAAACAGGAGGCAGCAGACCTTCCACTTATCTGAGGAAACCAAGAAGTTGTAAGTGACAGAGGAAACAAGCGTGTTTGTTTGTTTAAGTAGCAGTGACACCACTGGTGGGTGTTTCGTTACATATTTGCATTCATTGCTGATGTGTTGCTATTTTCGTAGTTAGAGACAAAATTAGATGTTTGAATATCTGTGATATTTGCAAAATACTGACTTTTCAGCATCAATCCCTGTTAAGATACTCAGTTAAAAATAGGATGTGCAGGCTACTTCACGTTTGTGAGCTGTATGCTGATAGGTTGTCAGCTCCTAGTTGAGCAGCTAACTACAGTTTTAGGTGATGAGTTCTCTACACAACCAACTCATGGAAACTGAATGTTCTTCTTGCAGACTAGATAAATAGTGTTGTTGCTTTCATTTTTTTTTTTTTTTGCTGTTTGTTTGTTTTCCTATTAATGGGAGATGATCTTGGAAGTCGTTAGGTCACTTTAAAATAGACACTAAACGTCATTCTTGCATGCAAGTGTATGTTCTTAAGTATTCACATGAACTTTCTTGTGATTTGTAAAATACTGTGTAGATATTCTAGAATGGGTTACTAATATCTACTTCACAGGATATGTTTGTCACAGACTTTGTTTACATTCTTTCATGTAATTGACATTGTAATTCTGCGTGTTCATACTTTAATGTATGTATAGAAAAGAGCTTTTTTGCTTAATGCAGGTAATTCTATTTATGCCTAATAGCTTGCAAGTAGATGTTCTAGATTGTAGAGTACTTTAGTCTACAAAAGAAAATCTTAATTACCATTTAATTAACTCTAAACTAGGTTAATCAACAAATGTATGATTAAGTAATCATTACTTCTCTCCAAGTCTTATTGCTGCTAATAGAATTCAGAATGAAAAACATGAGTTAAGAGTTGCTATGCCACTTGAGAAAGGTGTGGAACCATAGTGCACTTTAAGTGTCAGTTCTAACTATAACTGGAACAAGATGATTATGTAATGTACAGTTCCATTTTGTGTTAAGAACTTACATATTTTAGCAACTTATGTAGTCACAAAGGCCTATTATGTTGAATAAAAGCAATTGAGTTAAAAATTACTGGGACTGCCTGTGGAATAAAAGAGCACATAAAAACAGTTTCTGCTATGCATGTATTTAGAGTTCTATTTCAGTCTCTTAAATTAGTCTCTCTAGTGTTTACTTCAGAGGTCAGTGAGTATGGAAAGCTGAAATGAGTAGATTCCAGCTCTGATCTGTAGCACGTTATAGTGACTGGTGATAAGTTTTTTACACCACTGATGGGAGAGGATGTGTGTGAGAACTTTTTAAATGTGTATTCATAATCTTGCTTTACACTTCGTTATTCTTTAGTTATACACATCTGCAGAAGAATTTTACATATTTTTGTATTCTCAGTGCTCTCCTCAGTATCCATGATTGTCTTTTATTGATTGGTAAGGAGATTTCCTACAGAGCTTTATTTTAGTGACAAAAAGTAGTAACCACTTTTGCAGAAAGTAAACACTGTCAAGTAGTTTTGCCTGAGATACTTTGAACAGAATCAGGCTTATGTGTGTTATTTTATAATACAAATACAAAAAAAACCAATACAGTTGCTGAAAGTAGCATTGACTCAGTCATGTGAAGACGTGCGGATGCCTGACTTGCACTGATGGCTTTGTTGGGTTATATTAGGCTTGAAGGCTTCAAATCTGCATTTCTAATAAATTTAATTACCTTGAGATCAGAAGTTAAGTGCTTCTTTTGTTTGCTGTGGAAGTCATTAGCCATTTTCACTGCATCTTTGCTAACCCATGTACCCCTGTTTAAAAGTCTCAGTCTGAAATAGTCTCAGTCTTTGGTCTGAGAGTTGCTCTATTGAATTAAGCTGCACAAGAAAAGAATGTGTTTACGTTTCCCTTTCAGTAAGGGAACAACTCAATGTATTTATGGGCTTCCATTGACGGGTATGGTAATAGTTTGCTACTTTTGGAAAAACAACTTGAAGAATTATAATCAAGTCCAGAAGCCTTTAAACTTAGTCTGAGGAGGTCTAGTAGAAAAATTTCTACTGCTGTACTTCAGGTGAAACTGCTAAGTCTTGGATAAGTTACCAGGGCAGGTAACAAAGATTACTGTTGCCTTACTCTGTTCTGTTTTTATTCATACTTGTCCTTTTAGAATATGATATTTCTAGTGGATATTTAAAAAAAAAAAAAAAAAAAAAAAAAGAAAACAACAACAAAAAAAACCCTCCCTTTTGAAGCATGGATCTTTACCAAAAGGTCAATACATGCCTCACTTCCGCCCCCCCCCCCCCAGTAACTAACTTGAGCATTCCTTCCCTGTATTTAGATGTCTATATAATCATAGCTTGGCTGCAAGAAACCGCAAGATACAAAGCTGAATTCTTATATTCTGATGTACTTTCATGTCCATGAAGAATGGACTAGGAAGAACTGAATGATAAATGAGAGAAAAAAAAAAATAGTAAAAATATACACACTTAGTTAATCTTTTCAGATGAATCTGGTTTATAGAATATTAGTAAGTAAAGTTTTATGCTTTGAAGCCTGATTTGTTTATTTTACTTATTACATTTTCATGAATGTCATGTGAGTAAACATTAAGGTACATCAGATTTCTGAAATGGAAAGAGGTATTCCATTCAAACTAGTGATTGTGATGCATCTGAGCAATAACATCTAGCATAACTTCCCGTATATTTTACTATTTCAGACAGTACGTGGAATTACAGAAGCAATTAAGTCTTAAAAGACAAAAGTTGTTTTTGTTTTTCATGGAAATTACAACAAAAATGAAAACAGTATTTTCAATGATTCTTAAACTGGAATTATTACAGGCCATTCTTTCCTAAAGGTCATAGGTACAAATAGAATTCAAACTTCTTTAAATTTAAATGTTTTTCTCCAGTAATGCTAGTCCATAGTAATTTACATGGTCAAATAAGGTATGTGTTAATGAGAAACAATAGCACCATTGTGTTTTCTTGACTTTCTGATGCTTTTCTATGTTTTCTATGTGACCTGTGATTCCAAATATCTAGCTTTCATGTTAATGGCATACAAACAAATAATATCTCAAGGTTTAATAGTTATCTTCAAAGGAAGATGCAAAAAATATGATGCTTTTCTATGCTTTCTGGTAGAGAAAAGAACTACTGAAATATGAGGAATAATTATGAATACTGATTTCTTAGGTGTATTAGTACCATTCATTTTGTATGCATAGAAGCAAGGAAATAGATTTTCAATCTTATAGTTTGAAATAGATCTTGAATACGTATGTTTTTCTTCCTTGCATATCTTAAATGTAAATGACTTTATTTTTAAATTCTGAAAGAGACACTTTAAAGTTTTTTGTTTGTTTTGGGGGGGAATTATATTCAGTATCAAATTGTCTTGAGAGATACAGCTATCTCTATTAAAAATCAAGACAGGTAGCATAAAGTCTGATTGCTTTTTTAGCAGTTGCATTGTTTTCTTTTTGGTTTCAGAAAATTGTTTTGAGATTGGATTTCCCCTTACTACTGTATAAAGTCACATGTAATAAACCATTTTTTTGTTGTTGTTTCAAATACTTTTTTTTTGGTGCTATGAAGACTCATGTAACACAGAAGCACTGCAACTTCAGAACACAAAGAATACCTACCTCTGGGTGTAAACAGATAAAATTTTTCATAGTGAATCATCCACATAAATACCAGTGTGTTCATCTTTTACCCAGACGATAGGGAGATCTAACTTCTTAACATGGGCAGGGAGAAGGCAAGATATGTGTTCATTGTGTTATGACCTACAGTATGTTAGCACTGAGTGTTGTCAGGTTGCTTAGAAAACTGCAATGAACTTTACTCCTTTTTTTCTTGGTGGTGTAATATACAATAAGTGTTTGTTCATTGAAGAATGGGGGTAGTGAAGGTTTTCTGCTGAAATAAGGAGCTGTGAAATGCCTGCAAACTGCTTAGCTCTGTCTTTTGTTTAAAGACACTGGTGCAAAACTCATGTAACAACTTCCTGATAAGTTGCTAAACCAGTGTAACAACATTCTGCCTTCCTGAACCACAACGCAAAGGAAGACTACGGCCTTCATCTTCACGACCACCAGAGGAACTGTGATAAAAAGGGACTCCGGTGGGCGTGACGTGCGCGCCGTTGGCGGAGCAGAGACTCCCCGGCCGCCCAGCGCTGTTTTGCTTGCTGATTGCTTACTCAGTAAACTCGATACTAAATTTCATAACGCCTCCTATAAATTATCTGGGGGAGAAACTTATAACAGGTGGTATTTCTTTTGCTACTTTCAAGATGAGCAGCAAAGCATCAGATAAGGCAAAACTAGTTTATAGTTGCTCAAAAATATCAAACTTAGAGACAATGACAAAAAGACCATCGCCTACTGATTCATGAAACTCCATGGCCCGTCGCTTCTTCTTGAGTCTCTAGACTGATAATACGCATCTTCTCTTATTTTTTTAAATGTTAGAATGAGAGGCCAAGAACAGTGGGTTTATAGTCATGTAAAAATGATTTGAAATTGCTTTGATAATTTGAATGATAATAAGAAGAAAGAACAAAAGCAGAGCTCAATCCACAGCATTGACTGTAGTCTGAGAGAAATATATACAACATTTTTTTGTTGTTGTTCCTTAAATATTTGGTTCCAGGTTTTCATAGTCTAAGATTTTGATGACTCTATACATTGTCTTCAGTGCCCTTTGAAATTGTTTAGCTTCTCCAAGCTTTAGTCTTCAGTAAGTACAGTTAATTAAGTTTGAAGAAAAAGAACATAAACCTGTAGTTAGTTAAAAGAAAAATGGTGTGAAAATCTCTGTATTCATCTGCTCAAACTTAAATGCAAAGGGTAGTGATATAAATTTTCCAATAAAAATCTAATTAAGAATCTGTATTGCAAGCAACTTCTTCATCTGATAGCTGAGAAGATAAAAGTCCATAGTTTTATAAGAGTACTTGAATAATCTGTCACATAACGTAGTTTGGCTTAATTATAATGAGTTAAGAAACATTGCTATCTGTTTGTTTGCAATAAGGAACAGTTGCTTGTCTGTGTGGGGAAGATATTTTTATCATTTTTTTTTAGTTGATGAATAAGAGGGAACACTAAAATCCTGGTCATTAACTGGGATATCAGAAGTGCTTATGGCCATAAACTCCATAATTATCAGTGTGATATCTGTGGTGCTGTGTGTGAAATAGACTGTGATAACTGCAAATACAATTTTTCTGCAGTATTGCAAGCCATTTTAAATAGAATTCATAAAGAACTATTCTGTACAAGAGTCCTGCTTTGATAAGAAGTAATGTTTACGTCACACCTGAGTGTGACACTTAAATACAAGAAAGTGTGTATGTAGTGTGATACACTACTTATGCTGAGCTACTGTAACAGATGGGATAATAGTCCTGCCTTCTTTATCCCAACATACAAGCTGGTGTTTAGAACATATCTTCATATTGACATTGTTGCATAAGGTTTAAAAACTTACAGGCCTGTGAGTTCCTATTGTAGCGTTGTTATAAGAGGAACAATCTTAAGTGTTACATAGATTTTGATTCTTAATTGTGAAGGAAATAATGAAGCTCATTCAGTGGCAGGTAATTATAGTGTCCTTTGTATGTTTCTGAGGACAACTTGATCTTGCAGTGTTTTTGCAGCTCACATAAACATTTTTGATTATGGTAACAGTTTGCAAAGGTCTCATAGCTTTAGGCCATTTCTGTGATCAGTTAAAATGTGCCAGCTGTATAAAAGGATTTTTCTTTTTTTTCTTTTTTTTTTCTTTTTTTTTTTTTTTTTTTAATACCAAGCCCCAGCACGCTCCAGCTTGTTAGTACAAAATACAATTACTAAGTTCTCTGAAGTCACTCAGTTCAGAGTGCCTCCACTTTGTCTAGGAACTTATTTTGAATGACTTCAGCCCTGTTTGGGAATAATAGTGCAAGTTCTCAAAACTACTGAGATAAAGATTGTATTTGTACCTGTATCATCTTAAAAATGATGCTAACATCATCAGATCTTGGGTGTAACTTTTGCTTTTATTGTATGCCTTTGTTCTATCTGCAATCAATTATAGCATATGGAAACATCAAATGGAAGTAATTAATGAATCTTGTGTCACTTGACTAGTTCTATAAAGTGAATATTCTAGTACTTTCTTGTTATGTGTTATTTATTGTCTTGGGTATTTTTTATGGAACAGTACAGCAACTTTTCTTTTTAAGCCCACTGTGTTTATACTTCAAGTTTCAGCTACTATTTCTTATTATAGTGTTTTGCAGAAGAAAGGAATTATAAAAAATTACTAAGCTCTGCTTCCCTTGCCTGAAAAATGTCAATCAAATTACTTGATATTTCCACTAATACTGTAGCATATATAGGTGCCAGTTTTGTTTGTTTGTTTTTAATTTCTTGTGGAATACTAGATGAGTTTTTTACCTTTGAATGTCCAAGTTTCTCTGTTTATATTAGAGAAACAGCAGCTCAATTTTTGTTCTTTTTTTATCCTGCAAAATTCACTCATGAGCACTTAGGAAACTATGAGAAGTGTAGCAGGTGGATTCCACTGGCTTGTGGCACCACAAAAAAAGCATGATTTTTTTTTTTCTTTTTAGGGGAGGGATGAAGGTGGTGAAGTGGAGGTTCTTGGCTGGGAAAAAAAAAAGGGGGGGGGGGGGTGAAAAGGTGAAGTGAGTAACATACCTGGGTGTTATATGGCTCTGTGTTCCTTCCTCAAAGTCTGGATTAAGTCAGTAAATTTGTTGTTGTTGCAAATACACAGATGTACCTGGATCTGCAGTGCAGGCAGGAGGGACCTGGAGTAGTTTTCATGTCAATGACAGAATACTTAGAAGGGACAAACTGATTATTTTGTCCTAACAGAGTATCTTATTATTGGCTGATATATTTGGATGCCATATTGCTTCTCAGATGTCAACTCTCTAATTCCAACCTTGATAGAAAGCAAGACTTTTAGTAGTTTAGGTCAAATCCATTTTTAAAATGTTCTAGACAACAGAACATATTGTGTGATGGCTATAATTTCTTTTGATAAAGATGAAAATATGAACTCAGAAAGCTCTGTAGTTGAAAAGTACTTAGAATACCATATAAAATGTCACTGGTATAATTGGAAACCTCCTCAAGCCTTTAATACTATATGTGCAAACATGACCTTCACATAGCATACAAAGATGCAAAAAAAGCATAAAAGTAAAATTAAAACCTAGAAAGCTATATAGTGAAGGAATTCACACTAAAGTAATTTTCCCTCTGCTTTGATTTTTTTTCCACCAGATGCCATCAGTTCTGAAAAACATGTCAATAATCTCCAAACAATGAGCAAATTAAAACATACTAAAGCTGCTAGTGAGAAAATAGTTTCAGTTAAATGTAAATTTGGTAGATCAGAATGTTTCATTAACAACTTCAAAAAAACTAATCTCTTAAAATTGGACTAGTACTGCATTAAGACAGTTTCATACAGAATTGTCAACACATATCACAATGTACCACCACTTAAAAGCTACCAAGCAAATTATTGTAAATTACTGCTTTATGATCACTTGCAAAATCAGAGAAATGGTATCCATTTAAACACCTAAGAGGTACTTCAAGATGTAACATATCATGAAAAAAAATCTCTGGCCCACCATAAACATAATAATAAAAATTTTGGATTATGCTTGGTCACCCTGATGCTTCTAGAACATAACTCTAGAGGTCATCAAAAAAGGGTCTTAAGGTAAATGAATATGACTATATGCTATATGCAACGGGTATAACAACAAATGATATTTTCCTTCCAGAATGAAAGTATAATAGACTACTGAATGATTGTGGAAATAAGTCATTCACTCAGGTCCTTAAAGTATGCATCGTGCTTATTAGACGACAGACAATAATTAATAATAAAGGAACAAATAACATTCTGATTTTTATAACTCACTAATGTTAATATTTGCAGAGGTAATCGTTCTAGACCATTTTTCTAGTCATTTTTCTTGCTGCAACTGGGGAAACCTATCTCTTATTAGATGTGTTTTCACTGTAGTATACCCTGTATATAAAAACGCTGGTTAAAACCAGACAGAATCAGATGAAAACCAGATTATTTTCTGCCTGTCTTTATTAAAAGATGAGAATAAGCAGTATGTGTTTTTACAGCTTTCTGCTTTTATTAATACTTATTATTTAAAATCCTTCAAAATAGCAGTCCTAAAATGTGGATATGCATTTGTTAATTAAACACTTGTTATACTTTGCTCTGTTAGTCTGTTAACAACAGTCTTTTTAGTACTGTAACCTTAAAAACAAAGAAGTCAGAAAAATTCTGGTTCTTGTTTCCACATTTAAAATGAACGTTCTAGGGAACTATGTGAAGTGCACCTGTCAAATTGCATTTCTTTCTGTGAAGATGAAAGACAAAACCAAAACCTGAACAATGAATTTTTAGTGATCTTGGAAGAGCTTACATGCTTCCTATTTTGCGTGACATTGAGTTGCATGTGAAACACAATTATTTGCAGTGGTTAGTGACTGTTTGTCATAGCCACAAACTGTAGAACAAATATGTATCTTCTCTGAAACTGTTACCCTAAGAGATAACAGGACTTTTTACACTGATTCTATACTTTCATTATTTGAGAACTAGTTCTTTAGTTGTCCACTGATCAAAACAGTTAATTAAAATTTTTTCAGTGTACTCTGCATCAGACCCACAGTGGTGGTGTCTTTCTGGAAAGACTGGTTAACTTGTCTTAAAGAATAAAATGTCTAGTACCTTGCTATAACTAACTCCAGGAGAAAAAAAAAAAAAAATGGTTTTCTTATGTTTATTTAGCAATGATTAGTGCTGAAAAATAACTTTTAATTTCCATTCATTGACTATATTTAATAATTTACCTCCTGCCAATGTGCTGCTTTAAATGCCACTACTTGGAATTTATTTCTGTACTTATGTATCATTTGCATAATGGAATTAAGAGGTCCACTCATGAGTGTTTGTTAGTGTTATGTTGGACAGAGTGGATAGGTTGTAATTAGTGGCATCTGGCTTTCAACTTCATTAATATGCAAATAGATTTACTACAAGGCTGCAAATACTTCTGTATGTACCTGATTTTTAAAGTTATGCTGGTTTGGCTTTCATATATTTATGTTAAACTGTCATACAGCAGTGTATATAAATGCATATACACACAATATATTAGTATCCCTGCCCAGGGCAGGGTGGTTGGAACTAGATGATCTTAAAGGTCCCTTCCAACCTGAGATATTCTATGATTAAATATGCATGTAGGTAAGCAAATGTGTTGTTACTTGCCCTATAACTACTGGGGATGCTCAATAAACAGAACATCAACATAAATATTAATTTAATGGGTGTATTTATTTTGTCTATTTCTTAAATTTTTCTTCACTTGATCTGGGTTTGAATCTGAACATAATACTCACCTGTTTGTTTCCTAATTGCAAAATTACTATATGCAATTCAAGTTCCCAGGTATTTCAAAATACCTGCTTTAGTTCCTCTTAGCTGTATAGTTTCATATTTTATAATCCTTTATAAAATCTTCATTTCTACATTTCCTTCAAAGAAAATAGTTTTTACAGCTCTTACAGACATCTTTAAATGTTCCAGAAGTACCAAAAATATTTTGGTTTCAACTTTGAATCCCTCTTTTTTTGAGGGGGAGGGGTTAAATGACAAATTCCAGGTTTATATATCAATCGTCTATATAAATATCATTGCCAAAGCTCCCCCTTATTTGCCAGCACAGCAAAGTCACAACAAATTCCCCTGGATCAATAAGCAACTTTTCATTCTGGAAAGTTGAAACTCTTCTCCCAAGTGGGCACAGCTAGATTGCTAAGTGACTGCTAGAGTGCTATTACTGCTGTGCAGTTGGATTCACTTCAGACTGACAGAAAACACAACTTAGAAGGTAAGCAAGAAACTGCACAGCTAGAGGATGATCATGTGTATGCTCTTTAGAAGCAATATTATTAGCATTTTGTGCTTCCCAACTTGTCTCTTGCTGTTGCCTTTGGCATGATCAGAAATCAAGTATTTAATTGTTATGTATGAAGTAGAATAGCTGTGCCTGCTGCTCCAGGCAGTATTGGCACCATGCAATAAACAAGCAGGTTCTGCTTTTTCTCCCATGTATGCATTTTTTCCTTAAAAAAAAAAAAACAAAAAAAACAAAAAAAACACATTTTTTTAATTATTTTTTAGAGACATAGTTGTAGCTTAAATTTTAAATTAAACTGTTGGAAGGTGGTCTGAGGAGAATTCCATATTTCTACTAATAATTGTGATTTTTTTTTTTGTTTGAAATTCTGAAGGCTATATGGCATACAGCTGCCTGTATCTCTGAGGATCAGATTTTTTTTTTATTATTATTATTATTTTTTTTTTTTCTGAAGCCCCCTCCCACCCGCTTCTCCACTACTAAACTCAAATAGTTTTGCCTTTTGTATGGAACCAGTAAGTTTCATACTTACTGGTTCCATGCTTACATACATAGAAGTGGTAAGATCGGGTAACTATCTTCAGCAACCTGTTATGGCTTAGGGGTTGTGGTATTACGTGGTTCAGCATGTTTGTTGGAAATGCCTGGAGCAGTTACATAGATAAGATCAATAGTTAGAACTAAGATGCTAATGGAAGAATCTGAACCCTTTTACAAAGTAATTTATTAAGAATCGGATAGCTTTTACATTTTAGGAAGACGATAGTTTTTGTTTACCAGATAAGGCATCTACTTGGCTTATGGGATTTTGATATCCTGTTATCACAGATGGTTCTAGACACAATTTATAGCTGATTCATACTACTATACACATTATAAATATATAGTATTTGATTAATCCCTATTTTTGACTTTCAGCTACAAAGTAGAAATGAAACTGGATAATCTGTGGTGACGAGTTATGAAATCCAGTTCTCTAACTGGCTGTGTGAACTTTCATTTCCAGTTCCTCTGGCTTTCATTTACATGAAAACCAATTATTTGGAAGTTATGCTGGTGAAATGGAATGTCTGCAAGATCAGAGACTATATTTCCAGTGCAATTACTTTATGCTTTATTGCATAAAGGATATACAGATTTCCTTAAGACTTTCCCTGTCGTTTGATGCTATTTCTGCAGTTGCGCAGAATATGAAAATAGAGTGTAGCTGAAACTGTCATCTACATGACATGTTTCTGTGGAAGCTATATTTTTAAAAGGACATATAAAAATATAAATATTTATATCTAATGTCACACATGTAAAACCAAAAATATTAAAGTGGCATAAGGAACTACTAAAAGCAGTAAAAAAATAGTATCTAATAATCCTGAATATTCAACTATTTTGGAACAATATGATTCAGAAGAATAGTTAACATGCTAAAATCCCTGATATTATCTCTTACTTACAGATATGTCTATTTGTGCCAATGTAACCTCTTACAGGATGAATCATTTGATAGATCTGATGGGTATGTGTCCTTTTCATAGCAGATAGCAGGCTAGTGTCAATCAAGACACTTTCTGAGTTATGTAGTAGTTAATATAAAGATCACAATTATAGGGGCTGTTAAAACATTTCTTATTCCAAATAGTGTAATAAACACAAATGCACAAGTAGAAACTTGTGGGTTTTTCCAGATTGAATGGATTCCTGTTTTTTCCCAAGTCAGTAGTAAACTACAGTTGCCTTCAGTTCTGCCAAGATTGCATTCAAAATCAAATGAAACCATAGAGGAAATAAATATTTTTCTCATAAACATAACCTTCTGCATCCTGAAGAACCTAGGAAGTGGCCATGATTTTCTTTGTTCACTATATTACTTTCATAAGACTACAAGTGTTTCTCTCTTGGATGTTTCTGAAAGTCTCCCAATTTCTTATAAATCCAGACTATCTTTGTTTAGAAATTTTATGAATCTCATTAGGAATCAGTATGATCACTGAACCTTACGATGCAATCAGATTTCAGAAGCAGGGCTGTTGGCCTTGCATGGCATATTCTAGAGCACTGCATACTTAGAACGAGCTTTAGCTGTTAACTTGAAGAATTTAAAATGAAGTATCTGTCAAATTGGAATAAAAAAAAATAAAAACAATAAAAAAAAAACATTTCAAGGACTCTGGAAGTATTTACTTATTTTTGAAGTCACATACAAAAAGAAATAGAGGATTGTTAAAGGACCATTTAGAGTCCTTTCTGTTTCTAGCATTATCTTATGCCACCAGCAGATTTTGTATAAATATAGCACTAAGTAATGAGTAAAGCTCTGTTTCATGATCCTTTAGATCACTAGATACAGCTTAAATTATTTTCAAGGTGATGTATGGAGTGAGGTGAGGTAGTAACAAAAGTAATGACTTTATTACCTCTTCCCAGGAATTTAGAAACTCTTTTCACTGCCTATGATTTGATTCATATAATAGTGCTGCAGAAAAAGAATAGAACTTCCTAAACCTTGAAAAAATAAACTTCTTATCTACGCCTAAGCCTTCCCTAAGCATTGTGACAGATCTGAAGAAGTGGGTGTTTGAATATTAAAAGTACAGTTTAAAGTTTCCTCTCCATTATGTTTTGTTCCCAAATGGATTGCCTAGATAGGTCTTGTTAGCAATAATGCTGTTCCATCCCTGATTGATCCAAGGAAGAAAACATGTTGAAAAGCAGTCGTGAATAGCAGAGATAAGGATGGATGAGACTCAGGATGTCACCTGGTGCCTAGAGAGTCTAACAGTATGTTCAGAAAAGGAGGGGAAATAATGAACCTACATTGTATGTTCTGGGAGGATAGCTGTGGGGAAAAGCAGCAGCAGGATTTGTGGCAACTTTAAATGAACATATTTATAAGCTTATACTGAATGGCAGTAAGCTTAACATCTCTCTGATATTCCCTGAAAGAGTGGTCTGTTTTACTAATAGGAGATGTGGTAAACTTTAGGTTTGTTAATTAGAAGACTGTTTCCTGCTTTGGATTTTACTTTTTTTCTTCCCGGGAGAAGTCTCCATTGATTTTAGTGGGAACTTGAGCACATGCAGATCAATGACAGGATATGTACTGGCAGTGTCCTTGCCAGAAGTAACTGTCAGTAATACATGGTAGACTGTATATTCCCAGCACTTTTTTGTATGTATTTTCAAATTGCAGTTTCTTTAGAAAACATGAGAAAAATGCTTTGAAAAGAGCAATCTCTTTTTATTATTATTATTTGAGGAGCCATGAGATGGAAGCAGTAAAGAAAAAATAGACATAGTGTTATGGGACAAATCTCTAGGGCAGTATCCTCATTTTCCTGAAGAGAAGGAGGTACTAGTGGTTTCCCAGAGTTTCTTTTTCAAAGGCATGACACGCTTCACTGTCAATTGTAAGGAAACAGACAAGTTTTGTGGGAAACTGCTATAAATGCTTTCAAAGGAAACAATGTAGGTGTTGAAAAGTTTATTAGGAAGAAAATTGTGTATATGTTGGATCAACACTGGAAAAATTTGTCTTCTGGTTGCTGCTTTCTTGTTCACCTTAGATGCACAGTGTTGCCTATTGCCCGCATGTAATAAAAACTGTTGTTGAAATGGTTGCTGTTCACAGAAAGCAATTGGTCCTTTCTCACAAAACGGTACGTGTGTATAGGGCACACTCATGCTGAAAGCAGATTATTTTAAGAAGGATTGCATAATTAACCACACATGGCCTCAGATTTAAATAGGACTGAGATGGAAGTATGTTAGTTAACTCACACGTAATTTTAAGACATGCATTAGCAAGTAGTGTGCTTGGGCTCCTATACGTGCAAGAGGTTCAAGTTTCCTGCCTCTTTGGCTGCATCAGAGCAACCATACAGGACTGTGGGGAGTGGGAGGGAAGTTAGTTGACCTCTTTCTTGCTGTGAACATTTTGATTTTTTTTTTTTTTTTTTTCTGTGTGGATGCATCTTTGAAGCAGCAGAAAATATCAGACGTGTAATTGTAGTAACCTAAGAGGGCTTTTCATCAGCTCTTCTTATGGTTGTTAATAGAGTTTTTAGTCTTTTGGAAAGAGGTTATGATAGAAGTCTCATGTAAACTATTGCTAACTGGCACTATCATTGACATAAAATTTCACCTTGACTGGCAACAGGGAATTGCTGATGGCAGAAGGTTTTCAAATACACTTTAGAGCATTATCAAGGTGTCTAACAGATAGTTTTCTGGCCAAGAATATAGTGAGACTTTTGTCACTTCTGTGAGATCTGTAAGTGAAGACGGTTGAAAGAAAACTACATCCTCAATAAGTGGAAGTCTGGGGAAGTAAATCCATTTGTTATAGCTGTTAGGGTCAAAGCCATTCAATGTAGATGGATTCTTTTGTTTCGGATCTCTGCCTTTTTCATTTCTTCAAGTGCTATATACAAATGAATGAGTAGTAATATATAAGGAATTAATTTCAAACTGCAACGCATTTCTCAATTTCAAGTTAGTAAGTTTTACAACATGATACTTTTAACCAGATAATTTTCAGTCAAGCATCATTTCTCATATATAACTATAAATCAAAGTGCTTCTTCAGATTTTTAAATGTCTTTATTTTCTGTAAATAGTAATTATATATATAAGAAATTGATGGTGTTATTACATTTTTTAATACCTAGTTTCAAGAGTCAGGAACTTTCAAAATCAACATAACAATCACTTTGAGGATATACTTGATGTCAAGACTAAGCTATCTTACTGAAAATAATTGTATTTGTGATGGTGAGGAACCGAAGGAGGAGTGGATGATATTTTCTTTCAGAAGAGAAATGTGAGATGCTTGTGCTCAAAAAAGTAGTCTTGTGGACAGAAGGTAAGTGAAAGCTTCTGCGGGGGGTGGGAGTGGTAAACGCTCTGAAAACGCAAAATATAATAATTTCCCTGCATATTTACTGGTTAAAGAATGCCTTAAAAATCCAGCATCATGTGAAATACTTGAATTGTCATTTATTAAGGACCAGAACATCCAAGCATTAATTGTCACAGGTCTTTGGAGTGAGGGTCAATAGCTGATATATGCCCAAAAAAGCCTGCTTCAAAGGATTCCTGTAAGGCACCTGACTGAGGTCAGCCAGATACTGAGTTTAGATTAAAATCAAGTTTAAAAACATGAGACATTATATTTCTTCTACGAAAGTCAATAAGACAGCTTAGTCTCTTCAGCAGTTTAATAGTTTGTCCTAAAAAGATGCTCTTAGGTTTTGCTGGGAACTTATACACACTGTAAATCATGGCCTCACCAGGACTATCACTGATTAAGATGATAGAAATACAAGAAAACTGAAGCTCCTAGAAATGCCAGACATACTTAATTTATGAATTACAATCTTTGTAGCCTTTAGGCAATTAAATGCTAATAATAATACTGTCATCTGAGTTAACCACACTTGGATTCAAAAGGTCTATTATTGGTGTCACATGACGGAATACTTAACTGCTGTATATTTGCTGCTACTATTTAGGTACTTCTAATTCTTTGTCTTACTTCCGTGATCTGGCAGTTTAACTTTCCTCTCTGTTGCCTAGCTGTTAAATGTATTCTCCATACTTGAAATTATTTATTATACTGGCAAATGGTATATCTATCATCTCTCGTGTCTAAGTGGAGGAATGCTCTTCCTATCATGTCTTTAATCTTCATATGGAAGGCTCCAACTTTCTGTTCAGGATACTTAAGAGAATGATTGAAGCAATGCATTTAAGCTGAGTTCTTTCTTCCCCCACCACTATATTGGGCACACATGAAAATGTAAAAATTCAGGAGATTGTGTTAAACACAATCTCTGTTGTGAACAACAGCTGGACACATTTGTGTTTAATAGCTAATACTGAACCTATGTTCCTTGATTGATTTATATATATATATATATATATGTATTTATTTATTCCTAGCTTTGTGTGGCAAATGTCTTGGCTGTATGAGAGAGTAGTACTCTGGCTGAAATCTGCAGCCTGATGGTTTTGCTGAATTAACCAAGATTCCTGTGATCTGAGAAAGTATGCACATTTATTTGCTATTTGTCTTTTCCTAGCATCTTTCAGATCTCCATTATACTCACCTTGTCATTATTTTCTTCATGAAATTGAAGACATTTAATTTCTCCTCATATTGAACCTCTTCTGTTCTTCTGATCATACTTCTTTCATTTGTTAATACTCTTTCTTGTTCTCTATTAAACTGTTTTTGACAGTCAATGAAAGCAAAGGGAAAGTCACTCAAAGACAATGATAGAGCTAGGCAGAACTTAGATCTCAAAACCGTTTTTCCAAAATGGAATATTCCTTCAGAAGAACAGTGAAGTAAGCATCAGGAGTGTTTGGGGATAGGAAGGTGCTAACTTCAATTATGCCCTGCTGTGGTTTGTAATATATTAATGGGGGGGGGGGGGGCGGGCGGGGGGGCGGGGGTTGGTGCGGAATGAAGGTTAGAATACCCCTTGGAGGATCAGCAACATCTGCTGAAGTGGGATAGATATGTAGCCCAGGTGAAAATTCACAAAGTATCCTATTATAAATAACAAGACACCATTTTCAATCTTATTATTTATATTGGCACACAGATATCTCCACAAAAAAAAATACGCTATGAAGTAATGGCATAGTACACGAGACTAAATAAGAAATAGCAGAGCACTTATTAAAAAGCAGATTACTGAGTTAATTGCGAACACCAAATGAATAAATTTAGAGAAGATTGTATTGAGATGAACTTTTTAAACTTTGTTATTTCGATATTTTCATAGAAGACATAAACTGGCAATAAAACAGCAGCCTTCTGGAAGCCATAAACTGAGTTAATAGCTCTGACCTACATAGTATTTCTTCATTGGAGTAAATGTCTAGAATGAATTACACTGAGCAATATCACATATCTCTTGGTTATCGAGACTTCCTCTTTGAGATGAAAACATTAGTAAATAAATTAAAAAAAAAAAAAAAAAAAGGTACTTTTAAACAAGGTTTACGTTATGGAATCCACCAGCCGGCAGGAAGACAGGTGAGAATGTTCTTTCCTGTTTTACTGATACTGCTTTGCTTGCAGCACTTCTATGTGATGCTATTGTCCCCCTGTGTGATACAGGGTTTCTTGAGTCACAGTACTCCCAGGCAAGCTGATCAAGTGCTGGGCAGTTTGGTCTCAATGTTGGGCCATTCCCAGCATTCTACTGCTCTGTTCATCTCCCCATGCTATCTTGCATCTAAGTAGTCGAGCTTTGTAATATCTATCAGGTTTTCAGTACTAAAATCACTTGGAGAAGAGTTGGACTTACATTCCCCAAAGCCTTCACAAGCCTCCCACTCATCTGCAAGACCAGATTGCACAGTACACATCTTGTAGGGTGTCATTTTGCCTATATGTATAGGCTACACCAACATGCAAGCAGTACATTGATATTACATAAATGCGGATTCTTTTTTCTGGGAATATCCGTTTTTGGCTGGGAACTTCCCCACTGAAGGACAGCCTGCTAGGTGTCTCGTTTAGCCCTTGTTTCCTCGTTGCTTTTCACACTGATGCAAGTGCACCAGTTAATGGGCTGCCAAGCACCCGTGAGCGACCGAATAAAAGTCTAGTAAAATTTACCAGAGCAGTAAGTACTCTACTATATTGGAGGCAAACCAGTCATATCTGAGGAAGATTTACATTTATAGCAAATATAAATTTACTTTCCAAAGAAAACTAATAATAGAGATGTCTCCATAATTTACTGACAAAGGTTAATAGATATTTACTGTGAAAAGGCTTAGCACAAGCTGTGGTTAATCTTGCAGAGAGAGGAGATTTTGACAGTATTGCTGTTTTCAGTTAAATGAGTGAGATGATTAGCAATGCAATATTGTAGGCTTATCAGAAAAACAGACTCATACGTTACAGTAGACAGGAAAACTGGATAATTTACTTGATATAAGGGAAGATATTAGCTACATAAGGCATGCAATATTACTGTTTTGCTGTCAGAATCAAAACAAAAGTGAAAGGTAAAAAGTGAGAATACCTGCTGCTCAGTCTGTTGTGATCTTCATTATATACATTCTTCTTTTCATATTTTCCTAGAATTACCAAAATTTTACCTGCAGTTTACATGTTCTATTTTATAATTCAAATACACATCAGTTGAGCTTGTGTGGCAAAACGTAGATTGTACCATGAAAGCCGCTCATATGTTAAAGATTTTAAGGAAAGGGCCAAATTTTTAGTAGTGCTTGGAAGAGTTTCATGAGTTTTTTCATATTTATTTCATGCTATGCAAAAAAACTTGGTAAATATGTCAGGTATTATATTATTATTCTCAATAGACCCGTCCTAACTTGACAGCTTATCACTTTGGTCTGTCTTTCTGTTTACAATGATACTTGCACTTGGAACTGAATTTGGGTGTATGATTCCCAAAATTATGTTGAAGATAACCGATTTTTGAGCGGGCAGTCTGAAAAAAAACAGGCAATTTCTATTCTCTGTGGTGAGTCAGCAGCTTTATTCTGCTTCCATAAGCCACTTATAAACTTTCCTCATTTGCTTTTTGAGGACTAAGAGTTAAATCAACACTGTTATTCAATTGAATGTTGTTCAAAATCTCAAACTAATTACTTTTTGTTGTAGATGTTAACCATATAAAATCTCCCATTGGATTAATTCAGAGTTCACTCAATAGTGTCACTGAAGTATCACGTAGTTTGGATATAGTTAATAATGCAACTTAAATTCAGTTTTGTTTGGCACTTATTTTTTATTTCTACGGTTCTGACAAGTAATTCATTCATGAAGTAAAAACTTCATTTTTTAATTAAGTATGAGAATCACACTAATGAAAATGAGTACTTTCAAAGCAAAATATTTTTACTTTAGGGAAAATGGATTATCTGTAAAGGAGGGCTGAAGATATTTATCTGATTTATTAAATATTTATGTTACTCGGTACTTAATCTTCAACATGTGTGAAAACCTAAGTGACTACTTTAGTGAATGTATCAGTATTCAGTTTAATACTGTAAATATTTTGTAGTATGGAAGTACAGTTTGTGTTTATTGTGCAGATAACTGGGACAAAGAAACACATATTGCTGGATAAACCTATTAACCTACTAATGAACAAGGTTAGTACTGAAGAGATTATGTATCACATTATATTAACAGGAGTCAAACCTCCACCTATTTTTGTCAAATTTTCAGCATATACAGGAACCTAAAACTGACCATAATACAAAAAAATAATATGCTCAATAAAATGATGAGTTATATAACATGAAAAATGCAATTGGATTTTAATTAATGCTTATTGTGGTGTTGCTGGCTCCATGGGTTTTAAATGTTCATATTCCTTTCTGTTATGACTTGCCCAATCCTCCAAATAAAGTATGACATGCATGTTTCTACTCAACTCACTCTATGCCTTTATCTATTGCATGTATACATTAAATACCAGAGAAGGCCCAAGTGACCAGCATTAATTCTTCAATATGGCAAAATGTTTTAACACAGTGGACTTGCTGCTCTTGTAAAACTTCTGTATTCAGGAAACCAACTTCTGTAAACCTACTATGTTCAAAAGTGCCTGAGTAGAAGCACCAATGCTGTTTGTGTACTGGGGACAGAATCTGTGTGAGACTTGCAGCTTCTTGATATTGTGCAGCTATGCATCCTGAGCGCAAACAGTGCAAATGCTTGGATTTGATAAACAATTAGAAAAGCTTTTCCCCCCTTTCACCCTCCATCAGTATATATTGACACATAAAACAATATGAAATAACCCAACAAAAAGAGAAAATAATTTCTATTGTTGTAGGAAGGTCTTCCACTTAATAATAAGTTATTGCTTTTAGGTGCATGTCATTCTGACAGCCCTCTTATTTTCTGTTCTGCAGTGAGACAGATAATATCACAGCCTGCCTTAAAAATAAGAGATTCAGAGGGCAGCACAGAACCAAAAAATGGGAGTTGTTATTGATGTATTTAGAAGTCACTTCTTTTCCTGGTATTGTGAAGGTGGAATGGATAAGTTTCATAGGAAAGGGGCATCTTGGACCTACCATATTATTTCTCCCCACACCTCTCTACCTTGTTTCTCCTGAACTACTATTATTGTGAAAAAAGGAGAAGGAAGAGTATTAAAATACTTAATGCATGATGCTAATGTTAAAATGGAAAAAGGATATTTTTTTCAAGGAAATAATGTTATCTGTCCTTACTTTTTTGTTACACTGTGTTAACATATTCCGATTTCCAATTTGAAATTCATAATTATGCATAACTACAAGAAGGAACATTTTGTGCAGGGCTTACCAAGTGGTCTTCTCAAGCCTTTTTCATTTTATCTAGTAGCTTCCAGATCCCAGCCAAGTTGAACTTTCACTGCTATTCTTAAATGCATAAAGTATTTGCATTGTTTTATATTTTTAGGCACATTAGCTGATAGAATCTATGCTTGCTAATGTAAGCCCTGAGATGTAAACTTCACATGCAATGCTGTGGGGATTTTTTTTTTTTTTTTTTGGTGCAGCACATCCAACTGGAGGAGGGGCATATATTATATATTAACTTTGTGCTGTAGAATGCAGTGGAGTATAGATTAAGGCCTGAGATGGATCAGGCTTCTATCAGTTGTCCTTGATTAAAAAAAAAAAAAAAAAAAAAAAAAAAAAAAAAAAAACTGAGAGAGAGAAAGAAAAAAAAAAAAAAAAGGTCCAGCTTCAGAGTATAAATTTAGTAGGTTTCAATAGCTATAGAATTCATTCTGTTGCATGGCTTCTCTGGTCTGTCAAATCCTCTCAGATAGAAATCCCATGGGAAAAGTGTGATTTTACTTGAATCAAATCACCACCTTGATAGAGGTGTTCACCCTCTGCCACAATACTGCTCTCCACATTCAGTCCCAGCTGCTGTGTCAGTGAAGGTCACCAAGCATGTAGAAAGATAAAAACACTTCTTTCTTGGTTTTAATTGAGAACTTTTGCACTGGAAATACTGTTACAGATAAGTATTTTTAATTTGGGCTTTTACCTTTAAATAATGCCCAAGAAAATTCTATTTGCAATAACAACTAAAAAGGTAAATTTTACAATAACTATACTGAGCTTTGTAGTCCAGCATTATTTAGAAGTCACGTGAAACTTCACAGTCAAATTCAACTTATGTACTATCTACTTTAGTACTTTGTGAACAAACTGGTAATTAAAATTAACAATTTTTAATATGTTTTTTCAGTAAATACAGAGGGGAAAAAGTTCAACTGCAGGTAGCACTTCCGTTTGTTGACCTTACAGTTGTCTTGTGAAAAGAAGTATTGGAGTTCTGGATAGGAGTTCCTGTAGATTTAGCAGTCTATTAACTATTGCAGCTATATAAGACACTGCATCTAGTACTATGCATTATATTTTGCTTGGCTTTGAATGTTAAATACTGTATTAATCAGTGTTGTTGATGTCATGGACTGGATAGCATGCTATAAATTATCATATAAATAACATTAACACCAAAATTGGCAAAAATAGGTGGAGGTTTGGCTCCTGTTAATATAATGTGATACTCTTCAGTACTAACCTTGAAACTGTTAGGTGTCAGTTACACTGTTAGATATGTTTGCAGATCTAGCCTTTCATCCTGGTGTACTGTTGGAGTTGAGAAAACTTTCCGAATCCAATCATATATGTGTATATATGGAGAGAGACCAAAAGCATTAACAAAATTACTTAGGGTAGTACTGGAAGCTCTACTGTGAATGTGTTCTCATAAAGTTCACTCCATCTAAGAGCAGGATGTTGCATTTTTCATCTTGCCCTTTTGGTGACCTCATTACTTGTACAAAATCACTTCTGCTCTGTAATTTAGCCCATGAGGAGGTAAAGTATTTACACCAATTGGCATGATTAAAAACACTGAAGAAACTGAGCTAGTACGCTCAATGCTTCAAAAGTAATATTTACTACCTCAATGATCCAATATGTTTTGTTACTGAACAGAACTCAGGAAATAAAGCAAATGCACAGCCCTTGGCCAGCAAAACTGAGGGTGGGGAGAACAGGCTGCCTGCCAGAGCAAGCCTCGCTGTAGGAAGTTTGGTAAGATTAGATATATCTGTGTTTTCTGGAAAAGTTTTTTTTTTTTTTTTTTTTTTTTTTGACAAATGCCATGGCAACCTGCAATAGTTCAGAGATATGTGAGAAGCATACGGTGGGTGCAAATTCTGTACACTAAAACTCACAAATCCCTAATTGCTCATAAATACCTAATTCTGTGCAACAGCAACCAAGGGGTCTCTTTCAGGGGTTAGGAATAACTTAGTAATTATCTTATGGTTCATAATAGCTTGAAAACAATGTTATGTACACCAGCATTTATTTGAGAGATAGGGATTGTTATTCATTGCCTTTTGCTGTAGAACATGTTATGATGTTGACAGTAATGAAGTACAAATGATGAACGTGGAAATCAGGTTAGTCAAAAAGTGCATACAAACAGGCAAGGGGATTAGGTTTTCCTGAATTTCTTCTGATTATTCTAGTTCTAATAATCATAATTGGTCTTCCTAGATATAGATTAAACTTTATGTCAACATATCTATTGCCTCTTTCTTGCTATTGCATCTCAGAAGAAAATGACAAATTTTATGGCAAGGGAAATGGCTTACTCTAGAGTAGGCTGAGCTAATGAGCTGATAAAGTATTTTCAGCTAGCTTTGGAGAGATGATGAAAAAGTAATTCAAAATATAAGAAGTGATACAACAACTTGTTAATTTGTCTAGAAGCTTACTGATTTCTTAACTCCTTAACTTTAACACCCCATGTCAATTTTTATTGCTGGCTTAAGTCAAAACACCACTGATGAAATCACGTATTATGCTATTTTTTCCCTGATGGGAAGCTAAACTGTACCACAACCCCTCCCTCACTCCCCCTCCTCAAAGGAGTGTACTTATGGAAGAGGTGTATCTACTGTGAGTATCCCCTGGTCTGTTGTTACCATGACTCATGCTGTGCTTTGTGGGTTTTCTCACCCTGTTTTTCTCACCCTGTGTTTCTGTCTAAGATATGACATAGCTTAATAAACTTATTTTTTTGTGTGTGTGTGTGTATGGTTAATTATTGTGTCTCTTCAGGCCAAGTATCTTTTTATGTTCCTGTATTTTCCACAAATATTTACAGTCTGTCATACCTATGATAAAAGAATATTACAGTACTTATTTTGAATATTATGAGTTCCTTAAAAAATTAAATAGACTGAATCTTAAGATTTTATTGATGATCTGTCTTTTTGGGTGAAAGACCATTCCAATCTCATCAGAAACCAAATATACATCAACGTTTGCAGTACTTAAGACAGAATGGGTAATTGATTCAGCCTGTGTGACTCTTTGATAATGTTACTTGCAGAATTACAAATAGTTCCAGTGCTGAATGGATGTTAAAAACAGCTTAGAGGTATGACTTTCATTCAAATATTTTCTGATTTTATGTGTGAAGATTGATCAAAGTTGTTCTGTGGAAGGTCTGAAAGTATTTCTAATGTCAGGCTCGTGAACTTCTTCCTCAGGCTTTGAACAGACTGCTCTGTGGAGCAGGGAGTCTCTAAAACTCAGAGCATGTGGTGATGCACAAAACATCTTTGTATTCAGTTTCCCTAATGTTATTTAATTTAAGACATTTTGATTTCTATTGAATTTTTTTTTTTGTTCCAATTACTGTATAAGCATAATGAACAACTCCCATGCTCACGGCTCTGTACATCCATGTTCTTCATTCTTTCTATGTTGTTAGGTGTTTTCTCCTACCTAGCTAGATCCGCGTCAACTGTTGTGATTGTAACCGTGTTCATTTCTTGACAGCAGACCAATGCTCTTTTTGACTTATAGTTAAATGGCTGGGATTTGAAATCAATCAAGCTGCTTCTCAGCAGTTGTTTGGTGCTAGTAAGGTCACGTACCTTGTGCACACTGAGGCACTGAACAAGTTAAGTTTAAATGGCTTTTTTCTATTGGTAAATACAAAACAGTACTAACCTGATGCAAAAAGTTTTCCTTATACCCCTTTGTTTTTAAAAGAAATACATATGAGAAGTATTTCAATAGCAATTTCATATTGCTCACAAAATTGGTATTGCACTAAGAGCCATTTCATTTTACAGTTGTTTTAGTTAACCATTTGTATTAAGCTTCAAGTTTGTTAGGATAAAGCCCTGAAAGTACATATAACTGGTGTGTATGTTAAAAAGGTGTTTTAGCAAGCAAGAGTTTTCCAGTTGTATATTACAGTAGATATGGAATTCCTGTATGAACAAAAATAAGATCTAATTGTAGCCTTTTTGAAAGAAATTTCTTGTAGTATTCTGGGATTGAGATTTTTTTTTTTTTTTTACATTTTTGTTAAAGTTAAACATTTTTAAGTGTTGTTTGGAAACAGCCACTAACTGAAGCACAACACTAGTTAAATGCAATGAGAATTTGGTGACCAAGAAGTAATAAAAAAAAAAAAAAAAAAATCCCCTAAAACAACAACAACCAGAAATGTGTGGACTGAGAAAACTTAGAGAAATAAAATAAATCCCAAGATGACTACACTTTTTTTATACTCAGTGTAGAGATTTACAAGTCTGAACTGCTGCCATCAGCATCTGGAAGCCTGGCTGTTAAATAATCAATATTTATTATTAAATACAGAGAAGCATTTACTAAACTCTCCATGGAGATTTTCCTGACATACCTTAGAAATCTTTCTTAATAAAAACTCTCTGTACTGCTTTTCAGAATTGTTCAGCATATTTGGCAGCAAACAAAGGGACAGGAGAAAAGATGTTTTTCGTTCCAAATATCTTAAAATTAGCCAGACAGAATAAATACCACTTAGGAAGTTTAAAAACTTGAAATTAGTATAAGACGTTATAATGTACCTCTCTTAATGTTGTTCTATTATTTTGTCTTTTCAAAATAAATTTTATATTAAGGATTGATCCAAAGCCAATTGAAATCTTTGGGAAAATCCACACTTCCTTCTTTGAGTAGTACAGACTCATAAGTATTTAGTTTTTATTCCGAGATACACTGTTGTATGATAATAGTTCTGAGTTCTGTCTGTGTTCTTCACTGTAGATTAATAAAGTATTTAAACTTTTCTAGATACAATCTCATACTTCATATAGTGATATTAAAAGAATCACTAATCCTTCAGATTTCTCAAATGAAACATTTCATCTTTTCATGTTTTTCTTATATAAACATTTTTTTCTCATAAATAAGAAAAAAAGAGGTTCTTTACCTTTGTAAAACTTCACTCCAGAACATGTCAATTATATTTGCAATGTTCATTCCTTTTATAAAGCCATAAAAGTAAGGATTTTCAGCATAGTCAAAGTGCAGGATATAAATGGGTGTATGCTGGTTGTGAGATTTTGTCTACCCAATAACATATTTCAATGGTTTTGAGCAAAATCTGGGCTTAATCTGAATTCTGGACTTCAATGTTTCTCTTCTTGGTTTTTATTTATAGGTATGCAAATAAAATATTTTCCTATGTATAGATAGAGATTTAAGATTTAAAATTTGTAATGTATGTGTGTTAACACTTAAACGTGTTGTCCGATTTATCTGAGATAGTGCTGAAGCTCCTCAAGAATCCCATTTTTATCTTTAAATATAGGTAACTTAGGTAATTTATGTACAGATAGACATAGAGTAGGTTGTATACCTGGAATTCTTGATTAAGTCCCTTATTCAGCCAACACCTTTCCGCTTATTATTGTGAAGTCAGTTTTCCCTTTATTTTTCCTACCTCACTCAGATAAAGCTATTCTGTGCTGTTATCTGGCAGTATATGAACAATAGTGCTCTAAGGAATTAACTAAAGATAGAGCTCACGGAAGCGTGAGGAATACCACTGTATTAATGCAGAATGTTGAAGAAACTTACCAACCAGTAATTTACCTAATAGTATTTCCAGTACAGAAGCAGCAAACTGATTCCTAGACCTTCCTTACTCTAAAATTAGCATAATTAGAAGGTCTAGAGGGGAAAGCATTTTATCATTCAGTACGCTAAACTCATTCATGCACACCCATTAGTGCATATCCCCTTGGGAACCAGGTACTCTGCTAGGTCTCCAAGCAAGCACCTTTGCAGACTCAGTATTACAGTCAAGCCATACAGAGAGAACTAGTAAAGAGCCCAACAATCTTGCTAAATGCTTGAGTGACAGACAAGTCTGACATCACCTCCTGACACATGCTTTGACTTTTCTGGGCAACAAGGGAATTTTTAAGGTGAGGAGCGTGGCATTCACTTTAAATCCCAGAGGGAGAAGGTCAGAAGTGTGTTATTGTGTATTTACAAAAAATCCAAGAGATTTAGTAACTTTATTGAGATATGAAACTTCAAGAGCTTTATTGTCTCTGCAATAATCAAGATACCCTTTAAGTCAGTCGTGCGGAACTGTCATAAGTTACTAGCTGAGGCATAAAGTTTGCCCACCTAGACTGTTCTGTGATAGCTGATGGATTTTGAAGAAGAAAAAAGTCCCTGATTTTTTTTATTTAGCTCTTAAAAAGAAATGGCTCAGTTGTGGGTTCAAAGTGTATTTTGCAGTGCTCTTCTCTGCATTTGTGCATGTATTTCCCTTTGTTTGGAAATAGAAGAACTCACATTGATGTAATTAGTTATATGGCTTATATTTAATCACCACGTGACTGGTGAAGGTAACTTTCTTCAGAATCAAGCTTTTGATTTGAGGGGTGCAGCTGGCAAAGCAAGACAGTTGGGACAAGGTAAATGGATTGCAAAGATTTAGTAAATGTCTGCTTTTATGTAAGACTGTGTTAGTGTTCATGGGTGGAGAGCGTGGTCACTGGAGAGACGTTCTGCTGCTTTTTTCAAACAGTTCACTGTAGGAACATTTGCAACCTCCTTTCCTTCTCTCATGGGCAGAAGAGTGGGATTAATCATTCTTAGCCTGAATTCTCTGGTTACAGTCTTCTCTTTTATAACTGTGCTTATGTTATACTCCCAATTGAATTTGCCATGAGTAGGAAATTCTCCTTTGGGAGCTCTTGCTAATTCAAGTGACTCACAACAGCTTATTCAAAACAATTGCAGTGTTTATTCATCCAGAAGAACATATGAAGGCCTGTCCCACTGAGAGTTAGGTTTACTTTCCCAATTTTCTGAAAGTTTAGGAAGATTGTTCTTGACCCAGATACAATGAGTTCAGAGCTAGGAGTCACTGCATTTCTCTGTTCGTGAAGTTCACTGGAAAAAGTGAACCCACTCTTCCCAGTATTGGACTTTTCTAAGAGACTTATTTCTGTGAACCACAACTAATTTCTCCAAACTTTGGGGAAAAAAAATAGAATAATATAGCTTAGGAAAGTAAATATTGATTGAAAAATAATCAGCAATTTTTAATTTCTTATCAGCATATTTGTTAGTAATATCTAGAATTAGGAATAATATAAGTAGGCTAAAAAGTATTTTGTTTTCTTTTTTTTTTTAATGACATCGGACACAGGACTTAATCTACTATGATTATTATGACTGTTTATTTTAGTGAAGAGAAGGCAGAGATGTGTAAGCAAATTTTTCAGATATTTTAAACAAACTGCTGAAATATTTTAAGGCATTTTTTTCTACACATTTGTGTAATATAAGGGCTCAGATAGAATCAAGTATATTAGTCTGATCTTCTCCTAGTGTTCAGTGAGTTAAAAAGTGATTTTCAAGAAGTTCGATGGGAAAAAATAGCAACTATTTTCTCATACAGAATTCATTTAAACTAGTAGGAGTCCAGATTTGCTGCTCATTTTATTGCCATCTACTCTAATTTCTATATTTCTGTTAGCCTTCAGAAAGCTGGAAGCCAGATCCAGCTACTGGTAAAAGTTTTATCACTGATTTCTAAGAAACTAAGATAGTTATTTTAAAAGTAGAGGAAAACTAATATTCCACTCTCCAAGCTATATCACTAGAGCTGTAACTCTAAAGTCGGGAAGAGTCACCGACTCATCGCTGTGTATGGTGTACTCACTTCTAGTAACCATATGCTAATACTGATGGAGGACCAGGGATGCAGAGGTACACTATTTGTATTTTTATTCCTGGAACCGACATAGCCAGATCTACTATTTTGATTCTGAGCTGTCTTAAAAAAAAAAAAAAAAGTGTAATGCCTAAGGCTTATATTTTCCGTCTGTTAAATTCACCAGTTCACAGATTTTCTCAATGGAAGCAGAATTAACCCTCCTTCACAAACGTCAGAACATGTGGATACAGTGTTCATTCAGGGTTATCTGTGCTTTTTGCCTTATCCTCTCAGAACGCATCTTCTCTGACAAGTTAAGCTTTTCTACTGTTTGAATCATATTGATGATATATGTCATGTTATCAATCCATCTCCTGCTACCACATGATCATTTTGTGCCATCCTTAACATACATCCTTTGACTTCACTATAAAATTTGATTATTTGATTTTTTTTTTTTGTGGGGGTGGGGGTGGAGCTTAAAGTATTAAAGAAGCCAGATTTCAAAATATGACATCATACCAAGTCTAAACACTTGAATGCTGTTTGTCTTATAGTAAGCTCTTTTGTAGTGCTGAATACATCTAGCCTCACCTCCTATTTTTTTCTCATTTTGGCTAAAGTCATTGTTACTTAAAAGTCCTTTTCCAGTTTGGTTGGGAAAAACAATTTCTTATTTTATTTTATTTTTTTTCCCCTGTAATAAACAAAAAGGGCTCAGCCTTTTTCTGTCATTAACACCCAAATCTAGTGATGTAGATAGACAAGAAAACAGGATTTTAGATATGTTTTTTCTAGGGCTTATCTTACTGAAAATATTTTCTGTTTTAAGTGGTGAATTTGTTTAACTTGATAAAAACTAGAATTCATGACAAGATGATTTAATACAGCTCTTGCTAACAAGTTGTAGATGTTACTAGTTTGTCAAAACAACATTGCTACAGGCATTTTGGCATCAGGCTGGACTGATAACTACAATGCAGTGTAACGGCTTTCTGACAGCTATTTCATTCTTGAATGCTACTGATTAAAGTGA
This sequence comes from Nettapus auritus, assembly GCA_011076525.1. Lineage (NCBI taxonomy): Eukaryota > Metazoa > Chordata > Aves > Anseriformes > Anatidae > Nettapus > Nettapus auritus. The sequence goes on from CM021775.1 coordinate 7,919,338, forward strand.
GCTTGAGTTAGTGGTTTTTTTTTTTTTTTTTTTTCCCCCCCAGATATTTTCATTCATGTGCTCTTTTTTCCTCACAAGTACAACTTTAAATATTTTTCAGTAAAATTGAAAAGCTAAGATTATAGTTCTTAACTAAATATGAAATGGAATTCTTAATTCTTCTCCATTTAGATTCTTGCAAAAGATCCCACTTCTGTGAGTTGCAGCTCAGGTACAATCCTCACTTGTTAGAGGAATTTTTAAATATCCACCATGTGTGTTTGGCCACCTCCTTTAGGATGTGTATATGATCAAAAAGCCTGGAATAGATACAGGAATAATTAGTCATATCAATTCAATAATCAGATGTGTGTCATATATTAAGCAACATTTGCAGGGAAAAAATATGTATATCCATACATGTAGATGATATTCCCTTGAATTTAGAAACCTGTTGCACCTAAGCACCAGTGCTATGCAAACTCCTCAGTTTTGATCTGAAATAGGAATGTCATTTGCATTTAAACTGATCTTTATCCTTTTTGAGTTCTATTCAGTGCCTTCATACATGCTATAATCTTAGAATTTGAAGCTGACTGAAACTTTTAACTTTATTTTCCATCAGGTGTACACAGAGAATAACTTCTGAAAAAGTTATTTAGTTTGTGTGCTTTATATTTTTCAAATTAGAACAACTTTGCACGTAAAAAAATTAATATTCAGTTTTACAGCTAAAAACTGCTATGTTGATTTTTATTTTATTTTATTGTTTTACGTGTTCTGTCCACAGGCAAATGTAATGGAGAGTTTTGTGTAAAATGACATGGAAGTTTACTGTCTGCTGGAGCTTGAAGCCTCAAAGATTGAATCATGGAGCCCTGAGATTCCTGAGAAAAGCATTTGTTCTTTGTGTTCTCGTTCCAGGAAAGGCATGGGTAAGTAAACAGTAAATTTACAGAGAGTGCCTATGTGCTTAAGGAGACATATATTATTCATGGTGATACAGCCCTTGCTCCTGCTGAGCTGGAACAGTGGGCGATACCGCCACAGTGGTGTTCTACATATATTAGGTTATTTGATGTGTTGCTTTAACATGCCAGTGCTGCTTCTGGAACTGAGCACAATTGCTTATGACTGGTGCTGTGTACATGTACCTTGTCATACTCGTGCCTAAACACGGACATCTAGTGCTGTTTCAGACACATTAGTGTAACCATGACATCCATAATAGCTGTGACAAATATGGCATGGGCGAATCATACTGTTCTAGAGCAGCAGCTGGAGGAGGATAGTTATGCGTCTAAGGTGTCACTAGATGCCTATCTTAGACAGCTGAATTATTTCCCCAAACTCACTTTGGGGAACCGAGAGGTCTGTATTAGACATGTCTGTAAAATATAACTCTTTACTAGCCATCTCAGTGGAGAGAAATGCAAAATAAATAAATAAATAAAACAGTAGAAAGCAACAGTGATCCATGCATTAGGAAAGACTATGAGGAAATGAAATCAGAGAGGGATGTTTTAGTTAAAAATTATTTTCTCAGGAAAAAATGTATCTAACATGCAACAAATTTTATGTTGGTGTGGCTCATTTTTGAGTGGGCAATGCTTTATGTTTTAAATCATGGAGATATTAGTAATAGCAGATTATGTGGTTCCATATAGTGTGTCAGTAGTCGTCATATGATTTAAAAATAACTCTTGATGTTGCCAAAAGGCTTAATCATCTTGGTTTTCCACACTCATTGATATCTACGTGTATGTGAAATCACAGAAACGTCCTTTTTCTACATAGCACTACATATTTATATTCTGAAGTTTAATAGATGTCTAATTACAGTAGAAAATGCAAAAGATGTGTCAATTTAATGATCTGAAAAAGGGGGGATGGGGAAGTAAGAAACCAAATGGGCCCTTTACTTGTACTCTTGACTTATTCATTCAAGCATTTTAACTGGCAGACTCCTTCTAATCCCCTGACAGCACCTGGAGGGGTGTCGGTAGAACACCAAAGGGATGGTGGGAAGATATGACATATGACACTGGGGCAAGATCTGAACTCAGACAAATGAAATCTGTCAGCCAGCTCCTCAAAGGCTGCCACAGTTCTTATCACTGCTTGGTTGAGCTGGCTTGATACACAGACTTATTGTATTATTCAGCTGGTTTGATTTTCCTTTTTATGACAACCTTACCCTGGAGACCATCCATCTCTTTGCAGTGCTGGAGAATGACTGTAACTGAATGATATTTCAATATAATTTATAATCCTATATTGTAAACAGAAGTGCTGGTTGCTTCTAACCACTGTGAAGAATTCCAATAGGTGTATTTAGAATCTTGTTTTTTTGGAGGGTGAGTGGTAGTCTGGAATTGAGGGATTTTTTTTTATATAGTTTAGTTTAATAGTCTTATAACAGAAAAGCTATGAAAAGCCTGGGGGGGGGGGGGAAGGAAATTTTTCGGAATGTGTCCAGGCAGTTAATGATGCATGTGAACAACTACAGCTGCGACAAATTATTTGCCAGAAGTTTAAATAGTAGTTATTATTATCAGCTTTCTGGATAATGTCCTGGATTGAAGGATTTAATGGTGAAAAGTTGGGCTCAAGTGAGATATCTGAATCTGAAAGCAATCTAACTAAATTTGGATTCTAGAATCCACACTTTAAATAAAATGCTTCTGTAAAAGTGTAAGGTAAAATAGGTAGACTACTGCCTTATGTGGTAAACTTAAGCTTGTATTTTATCTTCTTTGTGTCAGGAGAAGGAGAGGGTAAAAACTATTAAATTTCTTAGGAAACACCCCCAACAATATACTTGCTCAGTCTGGTGGATTTGAATAAAAAGGATTTGCCCTTGATTGGGAAATAGAAGACCGTATCTTTAGCATAACCATTTTTACTTTGACAAGACAGCCTTCTGGAAATATTTTCCCCACAAAAGATACAAATTAAGATATTAAGAAGATAAGCTACCATTTATCACATGAAAGTACATGTCATGAGATGGAAATCTGAATCATCTGCATTTTATATTGCTACTTCAGGGTTTTTTTCTGTTTTTATGGAGCTTGGGGCATTTTTGATGGGTAAACAAAGAGCAAGGATTTACTGATCATGAACAGGTATCCCTACCTGACCTAAACAATATATGACCAATGAAGAAATGACCCTAAGAAAAGTCCATCAAAATCTGATTTGAAATGTAATAGATAGAAATGTAATAGATGCATGCAGTCATTATAGTAGAATCACTGACACTGCCTTCTTTTATGGAACCTGGTATGCTTAGATTGAGACGTACTGCACTGAAATAAGTGTAAATAAATTCTTGGTGAGATTTCTTTTTTGAATATTCATTCAAAATCCATCAACCAGTGGAGTTACTTCAGTCTGTTGAACATACGGGTTTTGGTCACTGGTTTCCACTACTGTATGTGTCAGTTTCTGTTCATCTTAGCACTGTTAGTCAGTACAAAACAAAGACATACAAGACCATCTTTGTTTCTGTATCTAGTAAAAATTGGCAGAAATATTGCACTTTGTAAAGGTGCTGGTTGCAACAATGAAATTTAGAACTAAGATTTTCATCATTGTCTTCATTCCGGCTCTTCTTGTGTATTCTCTCCAGCACAGCCTGGAACATTGTACAGAAAGGCTCTTACAAAGGCTGCTGCTTCATGTCTGGACTCATTTATTGTTGTAGTTTTCCAAAGCTGTATATAAACTCTTTAGTGAAATATATAGATCTTCCAAGGAGAAAACAGATAAAGAGCAATCACAATCCAGCTGATGAAAAAATTAAATTACACTTTTCCACTCTTTTCCACTGTGCTTTCTACAAGTTCTTAAAGCATTGTTTCATTTTTCCTTTCCAAATTTTACGCTTATTACTAATTTACATATGTGGAAAGTATTTTTACATGAAAAAAGCTGTAAACATTTTTAATGGTATCAGTTCTTGTCACGCATCCTTATGCACGTTACTTAAAATGGCTTAAAATTTTCTTAAAGCCTCTATAATGATAGGGTTTGTATTACTGAAATGATAGAATTGCAGAATTGTAGGAGTTGGAAGGGACCTTGAGAGACCTCCCTGCCATGTTAGTGTTTTCTTCTGGAAAGTGGTTGGAAATTGATATGATGAAACTGAAGAACATTATTCCTACAGGTATATAGATGTCATTTATTGACAAGGTGTTATCTATTCATGAGTAATATTTTTTTTCCCATGTTTGCTGCATTTATGTTCCAGATTATGTTGAATGTAATGGTAGATATCTACTTCCTGTCTGAGGGAGTTAATCTTAATCTTCACATGAATTACGTATCTGAGGAGGAATAGTAAAGATAATTTCAGTGAGATTTGGAGAATTACTGTTAAAACCTTCAGATACATGAAAACACTCAGTGACTTGGCACGCATACATTTTTACATAATGAAGTCAAACGTGTTCTTTAGAAGACATTTTTCAGAGTTTTTCTTTGAAACAGAACGAGTCCAAATATGCCTTAATTTTCCATTACATAGAGCTTTAGCATATTGTAGCAAAAATAAAAATGGTCTGATTCATCATGCACTCAGTAAAACTTTCTAAAATATATTTCATATTGTAAATACTATGCATTGACAGTGACTAAAGGTATCCATAAATGTGTTGTATTATACTCTCAAACTTTTTTCCTTTTTTTTTTTTTTTTTTGTTTCAGAAAAGATTAAAACAAATATTTTCCTTTCACTACTTACTGTCTTCTAGAAAAATCAGTTTTTCTCAAGTGTCCTCAGTTAATACCCACATAATAAATTCTGTGAGTCTGTAAGCCCATGGAGCCCCAGGAGCATACAGCTGGACAGATCAGTTCAAGTGAGAGCAGAATTTACTCCACTTGACCTGAAGTGATTGATCTCAAGGAAAAAAACAAACAAACAAACAAACAAAAAAAACGGCTATAAAGTAATTATTTCATGTCATGAAGATTGGAAGAGGTAATAAAACAATCCACTTCTAATTGGAAGAAGAAAAATATTATAATATTGATTTGTTTATATTACAGAATGTGCAAGCATGACACTTATTTCTAGCACTTGTCAGTACTTTCTTTAACTTCATGTTCAGCAAGATTCATCTCAGAGCAGGAAGTGTATCAGCTTAAAAACACCACTGTGCTTGGATGTCTTAACAGTAACCTGCCTCAGATTGTGCCCATTCACTATTGAGCAGCCTGAATTTTCACTTCTGCCAGTGTGTGAGATTCTAGTTTTGCAGTGTTGCCCTCTAGGTACAAGAATTGGACCCATCAAAATAACGCTCTCTTCCATGAATTCAGTTGATTTATGCTTTTTAACAGGAAAGCACAAATAACAGGAGAAGGATAAATATTCAGTATTCATATAATATTAATAATCAAATAATTAAAATATTTATTGAGTAATTAAAATTAACTTTCAGAATGTGATTCAGTGGAGTTTGTTTTACCGTCACTGGTTAAGCTTAATGATATTTTGAAACATGCCTAAAATCCTTTAATGAGGCAGCCTTCTCTTCAACTCTTAATTTTTCTTTTTAATATTATGGTTACACATGTAAAGTACAAAGAGAAGCAATGTACAAAGGCTGTAACTGAAATAGAAGTGTACAGTATAGCTCAATAGTAATCCCATTAAGTAATTCTATTTGCTGATGCAATACAAGGCAATTCAAGAATACAGTCTTTTTTGTACACATCAAATGGTTCTATAATAATTCAAATGCTGACAGTTGTCATTGTTCTCTGACTGGCAAACAAAGCAACTGTTTCAGTGTTTGATCCATTTTTTATTGTTACTGTGTAAAATGACATACCACCTCAAACATTTACCAAAAATAGCAGGGAAGTTTTTTCTATACGGTGTTCAAGTGAACTATCAACTGCTGGAACTTTCCCATTTAATAGCAGCTAATCTAGAAACAACACTAACAAAAACTGCGCTACCCCCTGCCACCAGTATCTGGTATTTTTCTCTGACCAAAAGTGAGACACATTTGTGTTTTCAAACTCTGCTGCTTGATCTTGGTTTTATTAACATAAGCAGCCCTCAAAGCAATATATGTCTTCAAAGACCTCATTTTGAGCTCCTTGTTACAGCGTCATTCTCATATGTTGCAGTACTCCCATATCCCACTGCACGTGTATTTAGAGGAGAAGAATTAGTAAAGCTCCTAAATGTTTGGGTTTTCTGATTTTAAAAGTGAAATATTCTCGAGATGCTTCTGGAGAAAGGAGGTCATTGAATGTTGCAGGGTGGTGTTTCAACATCTCTCACAATAGGTTATGTTCTGAAGTCAGGAGTATTTGGGAGGAGGACTAGACTCTTTCACAAGACAGTGTATTCTAGGAAAGAGTGAGAGGCAGATTCATTCAGAGGTGTGGGAAATAACTCTGCACTGGCAGTGTGGTATAGCAGTGAAATACTAACATGGATTTTGGGAAGTGGACCTTAATATTGTGGTCAAATACACAAATGTATTAGTTCCTAATCACTTCCTCTGAGAAAACACAAAAAAAAGATTGTGTGCTCATACTTCATCTAGTGCACTTCAGTGTGAAAGCATAAGGGAATGTTCTAGCTAAGTTGTTATTGCAAACTGAGCAAAAACAGTGGCTGTTACCCTGGACAGCAGCAAGATACTGTTGATAAAACAGTAGTTTTCATTGCCTGCCATCATAAAACCCACAGAATAAGAGTCATAGAATCATCTAGGTTGGAAGAGACCTCCAAGATCATCTAGTCCAGCCACTGACCTAACACTAACAAGTCCTCCACTAAACCATATCACTAAGCTCTACATCTAAAGGTCTTTTGAAGACCTCCAGGGATGGTGACTCGACCACTTCCCTGGGCATCCCATTCCAATGCCTAACAACCCTCTCAGTAAAAGGTTCTTCCTGATATCCAACCTAAACCTCCCCTGGCACAACTTTAGCACATTCCCCCTCGTCCTGTCACCAGGCACATGGGAGAATAGACTAACCGCCACCTTGCTACAGCCTCCTTTAAGATACCTGTAGAGTGCGATAAGGTCGCACTCTACAGGTATTTTAAGGATAAAGCCTTCTCTTTTCCAGACCGAACAATCCCAGATCCCTCAGCCGCTCCTCCTAGGACTTGTTCTCCTTAGAACACTGCCTTAGAAACAGACAAGTAGCAGCTTGCTGGTTGTGCAGGTATTCAGCCATTATCAGAACCTATAGTCTGAGAATACCAAGAGCAAGCTGAGGAAGAACTGGCTGGTGGAAGGATGAGTACTGCAGGGGGAGGATGGAGTAATAGAGGAACATGGGATTGACAAGTTAATGTGAGAGAAATGAGAGGTGTCCTAAAATAGGATGAATGTAGAGTCCTAATTCAAAGATGAATCTAAGAATAGACCTGCATGGAGTCTTTTCATTTGGAATCTCTTTTCACACAGACCTTTATGTAATACTATACTGAGTGACTTTTCACAGTTGACAAAGCCTTAGATAATTCAAGCATCTGCACTCAGCACAGATCAGTACCACGGGGATTAACTGAAGGATCCAAGAGGGTAGAAATTTTATAGTGTAACCCAAGCAATACACCCTGTATTCTGTAACCTTCCATGCTTGTGGAGTTTTACTGTTCCTAATTCTGAAAATCAACATAAAATATCTTGGATGTTCCAGCTCCAGTTCAACTGATAGGCAACCACTATGCTTTCTTTCCTCCCTACCCATGACCTCTGTCCTCTGAGACCACCAGTTAATTCTGCCCAGTTTTTTCTTTCTTCAGACTTTAAATTCTTGAGGCAGGGATCATCCCTTTCTCTCTCTTTTTTTTTTTTTTTTTTTTTTTTCCTCTTCCCTTCCCTCCAAAACTAAAAAAAAAAAAAATGCAGTAACAAATATTCCCTTTTCAAATAGAATCATTACCATAGCACAGTTATCCTTCAGCTACTAGCAGCTGCAAATGGAACAGGGAGATGTTAGTGTTCACTTCTACTGATCTCATTATACAAACCACTAAGAGAAGCAAGGGAATACATTTGGAGAGCTTTCATGTGGTTAAAGCAACAGGGGAAATTCATTCTTTGATATCTCCTTGTTCAGTGTATCTGGCTCACTTTGTGTCTGCTCCTCAAATGGCAAGGCTGTAAAAATATTACAGGCTTGTTGAAAGGGATTGGAAAAAAATGAAAAAAGTCTCTAATTAAATGGACAGAAATATACTTGGAAAGTGTTTCTCAGTGTTTTTAAGTTCAAAACCAGACCACCTATCCGAATCTCCTCATTAAGAGTCAAATTCAATTTTCATGCAGAGAGCTTGATATCAGGTTTCTATGTATCTAGACGCTGTACTTATTACTTTGATTTCTGTATTACCAATGTGCCTAACAACCACTGATTGATATGTGTGCATGTGGCCTAATGACCTTGGCAAGGAAAAGTCAGTGTCACCATGTTTTATATTGGGAACGAAAGCTCAGATGTTAAGAGGTTTCTCCACAATCACCTAGAATGCAAGACACAGCCCCTATCTCTGGAATTCCATGTCATCCATTAAGCATACAACCAACATTCTTTCATTCAGGAAAATAAATAAATCATTTTTTTTCCCCATGTGAAGACAATATGCTTCGTGCCTTGCTCAGACACTCTCCTGTTTGTATGGTATGCAAAAAGAATATAGGCAATTTAAGATGGAAAACAAAGTTAATAGTATCCAATTTTTTGTTTGTTTGTTTATTTATTTATTTTGAGTACTTGTGGGAGGTAAAGCCATGGTAAAGCTTGAGAAAAACTGTAATAAATCCTGACAATCTATGTGGATTCAGGTGTCAAAAATAATAGTGGCTATGTATAATTCATTGCCTTTCAGAGTATTACAGTATATATAGCATAGCATATGGAGAGGAAATGTAGCCCTTTACTTTTCAGGCTACTGGGAAGTGTATTTTCTTTAGGGTTTGTTTTCTTTCTCCACTGCAGTTTGTTAAGTCCCTATGCATCTGATTCTTGCTCTTCAGAGAATTCATCTGCATAGTCTTTACTTCTACACTGTTTCCAACCTAGGGGGTATATACTGAAGTCTGACGGTGGAAAGAGATGTGTGCGTGGCCACTTTGATGGGAACTCCAAGTTATCATCATAAATAGATGTATGGCTCCCTTAAGAATTTAATTAGTCATTTCACTTGAATTATTCACTGGGAAAAAGACACTGCACTGGCTAACTTTTAATCTAATTATCTAGTATTAGTCTATTATCTAGTACTAGAAGATGTTCATCTCCAAATAGAAGATTAACATTATATTTCAGCCAATATGAGTGCTAAACTTTGAGGTAATGCATATGGTTTTGTAGCGCTCCCTATACCCATTAAAACAGTAATCTTAAAAAGGAAAAGAAAACAACAACAACAGCAACAAAACTGAGGTTAAACAATGCTTGGTGGAATTTAGTTACATGTTGTAAAATTGAATGAAAAAAAAAGAACATATGGAGGAATTAGCCTGTAAGAGTGAGAATTAATTATATATATAAAAGAAATATGCCTGTTGAATATATAAAAGTATATTTATTTATAAACTGCCTGATAAGGTGTCCTCTAAATAAAGTAGAGTTTTCAGCCATTGCATGATAAAAAATAAGTATACCTACCTGAAAATATTGTGATAAATAGAATAATGAGGCTATATTTTAATTTTACTAAATTACTGGGAATAGATGTAAAGATTTATTTCACAAATAAAAGCATTTAAGCAGGAGTTTATATTACTGTTACGCGTCAGTGATAGTAACACTGGGACTTCTGTCTGCATTACTACAATGATTAATTAAAGGCCTTGTTCAGGATGAGTGAACATCATTATTGTTTTTAAATAGGAAAGGCAGATAACCATTACTGATTATTCCTCAATTCCCAGTCTCACTTGTTAAAGACTAAAGAATACTAAAGCAGGTTGTGTAGTTTTCATGAAGGTATAAATGGAGCCAAGAATAATACGATTAATATGCAACGCATATTAAGGTAAAGAGTGAGAGTTGGATTAGTTTAAAGATACAAAAATGCTGTACTGCTGTAAGTGAAAATGATAGTCATTTATATTAATAAGGTAAAAGAAATTTAGACCATGGCTATCATTTAAACAAATGTTTTAGAACGAGTTCAAAGATGCAACAGCATTACTTAAAGCATATATGTAAACAGAATCTAACTAGCTAGCCTTAATATATATATATATATATATGTGACATTCTGTAATCTTGGGTACTTTATATTGGTAGGAACACAGTGAAATACAAACCTGTCTGCTAACTCCTTGACTGTTAGAGATGGCGCACATTGTTTAGAATCAAAATGACTGAGAAACGCTGTTGTTGATTTGGCTGGAATAAGAAATTATAGCCATAAGAAGTTTACATTAAGGATTCCAGGAGGCAAAATCGTGGCTTTTGAGGCTGATAAGCAAGGAGAGCTCCAATAAAGATTTTTATATTCATCTTGCAGAAGAAACTTTATTTTGCATGCTTGAATGGTTAGTTTGGATTCCTAGATAAGAGAAAAGAGAGTAGACTTCTTAGTTCTGTCAGCTGTATAATAGGTGCAAATTGTGCTAGCCTTACAGTGTGACAAAATAAATAAAAATCTGTGTGCTATGCATAAAGCTTTTAATCCCACGATGCTCAGAATGGAACAAGAACGTAGGAAGTGTTGTATATACACCTATGCAATTGCAATAATTGGAAATTAATGTCATGGAATAGGATTCAAATCATTCTAGTCAAAGCTGATAGATTTAATCACTAGAGAAATTAACTGGGAAAAAATACCTTCTTTGTTGTGAGAGGCCTCATCTAAGGCTGTAGGTTCTTGCTGAGGATGTGTAGTCTCAACTGCTTTACTGAAGAAGGTATTTATCCCTTTTTTTTAAGAGAAACATGGTGATGGTAGTAGTCTGAGCATGGTCAAGGTATCAGATGCTTTAAATATGATCAGTAAGGATGGAGTGCAATCTTTTATTCTTTCTTGTATTTTATTGATAGCAGGCCCAAGAACAACAAACTTGTTCAGGCTATTAGCTTCCATATGTGTTCTGCTTTAGTAATATATTTAAGTATATGATGAGTGTCCTGCTTTATACATTCACCTGAATTTTCCAGCATGATTTTCCCCTTCAGTGTCATGACTACTTTCTGTCCAGAAGCCCTAAATGGAACAGCAAGGTGTGGTATGGTGGTGTGTAACAGATACAGAAGAAGTAGCTCCTGTGTACTTTGCACCAAAAGGAATCCCAATAGAAGAAGTGTCTTGCTTGGTTCCAGCTATTTTTGCTTTATGAAAAAAACCTGGGGGGAACATTTGTTCTTACAGCGTAAAAAGAGGAAGAAAACAGCTCTTCTCCTCATGCTGTCTTCTGTGGATGGCCTTCCAGACAAATAACAAAAACAAGAAAAGTCACAGTTATTTCTGATTATTAGAGCATTAATTTAGAGACATCTATAAGTTACAGAAATGCTTTTGAAATTAGTCCATTTAAACCATGAATGGTCAGAAAAGATGAAATCTATATTACAGGATATGCTTGTACCAATAAGGAAAACTTATATATATTTTTTTAAAGTAGAGAAGCATTTTAAGAAATTGGGGGGAGGGGGATGGGGCAAAGAACATAAAATAATCTTTGTGGTTCTCACTGGACCATTATATTTTGTTATTTGTTCTTTAGACAAAGTGAAAGCACAGCTGAACTGGAGCTACTTGCATAACAGTCTCAATGACTAAGAATTCAAATGGAGATGTAAGCAAACAAAAACTTCACCAAAAAACATAAGTTGGCAGATAATAGAATGTAGGCGAGTAATAGAGATAATGTGTTCTAATAAACAACAGATGTCAAGCAGCAAACAATGAAGGGAAGATGGAGGATGCTGGTGGTAAAAGGATTCTTGTAATAACACATCACAAAACTTCAAAATGTGTGTAAAACAGAACAACCAATAATAGATCAAAGATAATGTGGTGTGGGTTTTGTTGTTGTTGTTGTTTAAAAAAAATAGCTTTCAGGATCCTACTTGAGTACTCAAAACTTGTACAAATGTAATCTCATCTGAAACTGTGAGGCTGAAATTTCTTCTCCTAACTTCAAAAGGAAGACTTGCTTCCTTCAGCAACACTGAAGAATACCTTCCAAAAAACTGTAGCACCGATGACCTGTGAAGAATATTGAATGTGGAGAAAAATACAAAAATGTATCACCATTAATGCATGAAATCTTTCAGATATTTGGTGTGATACAAAGAAGTTCTTCAGTGTTCATGAAGGACATTAATTATAATCTTTATACAATAGCAAGGGGGAAAATAAAGCCACACTTGTGTTGGCTACAAGTTTGTCAAGCAGATGCAGTTCTTTTGTTCAATAGATATGAAAGCAGCTGAAATTGAAAATTGATTCAGAGATCTGCTTTAGGTGAATGAAGACTGAGGTCTGTGTCTTGTGCCATTTTTTTTTTTTTTTCAAATGTGATCGTGTGCCCAAGTCTCTTGGTAAACTCAATTTTGTATGTTCTATTTCCAGTGTGGGCTTTCTGAGAAGGACTGGGTATTATCTGAATGTGTGTGATGTGACCTCAAAAAATAATTCGGATATTTAAATGCTTTAATATATATATATATATGTATATTTTGAAATAACTCCTTATTTAGATGATCCACATTCAGATTACACAGCTGCTCTCTCAAGATGTTTGCAAGGAATGGGTTCCTTGTTCTTTAGTTTTCATGAATCTATAAATCTTTATGAAAATGTACAGCATATTTTTGGCTTTTTATTAGAGAAAATTGTCAGTTACATCTAATGGTGTTATTCAGTGTCCAGTAAAGTTACTGATAGCCATGCTGTTTATTTTTCCAGGCATGGAATCAGGTTTACCTCTTTTTTGCTATTTTGTATTTGACTACGTGAATCTGTTCTCTGTTTTAATACAGTTGATTTTTCAATGTTGAGTTTTCCATGCTACTATAGTAGAAATTTATAAAATTTTGAGAAATCATACCTCTGCCCCAACCCTGATACTTTTTTTTTTTTTTTTTCCACAAGTGTTTTTCTTTCAAGCAATAAAGGTATTGCAGACTTTAATCTGAAGGACTTTGTCCATTCTTTACATATGCTAAACTATTGTTGGCATACTTGCATTGGCAAGAACATTAAGTGTGTTTCACTGTAGTAGGTGGAATTGCATTTTGAGTACTGTTCTGTAATACACATAGGATTTTTGTGTCAAATAGCTAGCAATCAGAATCCTGTTCCTTGGAAGAAATTATGAGAATAGCAAGGTGATTCTTGCCTGCTCTAGGTGTGTTAGAATAGTTTTCTTTTGAATGCCTTGGTATAGGAAAAAGTTCTCTCTCTCTTTCTTATTCAGCAATGTGAGTTTATGAATCAGATCACCTTTCAAACAAAAAATGAGTTCTTTTACTTGAGATAGTCAGCACACAAAGGTCTTGATCCAAACAAGTCTGTCCACTTATCCGAGTAGATGTTGGATCACCTTGTACCGCCAGTTTTCAACACAAGGTGAATGCCTTTCAAGGCATTGTATCATTTATTTCCAGTAGCTTTAAAAAGAGATTTCCGATTAAACTCCAGGATGCTGCCTGACATCTAGAAATATTTTAGATGAAGAGCTCTAATGGGAGTTTTTTGTTCGTTTGTTTGTTTTTGTTGTTTTTTAAGCTTACACTCAAATCTTTTACATTTCATTATGGGGAGATTTGAACATTCAGGAGTTTTTGTGGACTTCTGCAATAAGATAAGCTTGTATTCTGTTGGCATATCAATTATACTGAAATGAAGAAGTCAAATAAAATAGATTGAGTAGCTGAAAAATGTAAATTCAAAGCCATTTAGCTGAGTAACATCAACTGACTGTAAATGATATCTTTATATCTAGCTTTTTTGAATGATCTATCTGTATATATAACCTGTATCTCTCACTCATATATAGCCAATGATAGTCCCCAGTCCTCCTGGTTCTTCCTGCTAATACCAAAGAAGGGTTTACCTGATCCTACTGGAAGGACAGCTGAAGTGTTTAGTTCTTCTATATTATAATTAGTAAATCCTCCAGTCAGAAAAAAAGGAAGAATGGTTTGTGTTTCGTTGTTATGGGTTTCAAATTGAAATTCCGTATGATAAATAAATCCTTACATCTAAATATTTATTCAATAATTTCTCAAAATAGCATTTTTTTTGTTATTATGTCTGTGCAGTACATTTGATTTAAATGCTACATTTTCAGCTACCCCAGTAAGGTGTTTTGTTTTTCTTCCTTCACCGCTGTTTTCTCTCTGTGTCTTCCATCCACAAGTTCTGTTACAAGTCAACCAAAACATTCTCTATTTTTTGAGAGCTTGCATACAGAACTGAAACATCCATAATTTTCCCAACTGTAGTAAAGCTCACCCTGGAAGGCTAACTTAGAACTGTAGGAAAAAAAGGTTGAAAAATACCTCATTAAATGTTATTTCCACCATAATGTATTGTGAACGAGTTGTTGTCCTATATATACATTACTGTAAATTAGAGAAGAAACAGGATAAAAATATTTCAAAGCAGCTGCCTGAAATGGTTTCAGTTCTGGGTTGAGGATGACAAAAGGAGTTGTTTGACTTTCTTGAGGCTGTGTAGTTGCATATTTTAACCATGATAAAAGTTTAAATGATACCACTGCCATCTTGAGGCAAGTCAGAGTATAACAGCTGAATTTCCATTCAAGTAGACCGTTCAGATAGTAAATGGGACTATCTGAAGACTATCATTCGTTTCACCTTGTTCAGTCTTCGTACTTCTCTATGGTTAAAAATTCGGTATTCTCTCCACTACCAAAGGTACAAGTGCTTGCACAGTAACAGTAGGTCTTTAAACACACACAGAGTTGCATAGCCTTAATACTCAGGAAAAAAAAAAAAAAAAAAAAAAAAAAAAAAAAAAA
>CM021775.1:7934415-8086799 GCA_011076525.1 Nettapus auritus
AAAAAAAAAAAAAAAAAAAAAAAAAAAAAAAAAAAAGGTATTTTTTTCATGTACAGATTGAATGCAGACAGAGGGGACAGTGCTGAAAAAAATTCAGTACTCATTTTTTTTTTTAACTTAAAATATCCTGTTTTTAACGTATACCTTATTAAGCAATGAAATACCATACATGTGCAGAAGCAAGTCATTTATTTGGATTTTGATGAGACTCAAAATCATTGAGTAGAAATCCAGTGAAAACAAAGTGAAATCCATTGAAAACATCTGGCTGGGGAAATTGCTCAACATAAATTGCTGAGAAAGAATTCTGCAAGTATTTGACTTTTTTTTATACTCTTTCCTAAATAATGGTTCAGAGCTATGATAGTTGGACAGTTAGGGAAAATAGGCCTTTTACCTAAGCTGGTACAGGTGCTCTTATTGTTGTGGTAGCATTGTTTGTTTTTGGAAGGCACTTGAACAAAAAGGTCATTGATATGTTATTAGAAGACTAATGGGACAAATTATTTGTAGGTTTGTTTCTACACATGGGGCTGGAAAACTGTTCTACATAACTCTCCTGAGACCACGCTACGTTTAATTCTGTGTATTCAAATATTTCAGGTCATTTGCAGAATCAGCAGCACAGAATGGAGACAAAGGAATCACAGTGAAGTAATTCATAGTCACAATAATTACATTCAGATATTTTACTCTTTCTCATAGAAATAAAATGAAATGTCTTTCCAAGATAGTGGCATACATAGTTGAGTATTGAAGCAGCATGCTTTCAAGAATGACCATCGTTACAGGCTCACATGCTTAAAGCCATGCTCTTTGTTGTTGTCAGCTTCAATCATTGCTGAATCTCAGTGTCTCCTTAGCCTTGCTCTGCCCTCATTGGCAGGTGTGCATGTCTTTGCAGTAGGTCCATTTGACACACAATAGGTCATAGTAGTTGGCTCTGCTATACATTTTAGGAGCTAGGCATCTTTACACTGCACTAAGAAGGTTCTGTTTTATTTCCAGTAATTGCACATTAGAACTCTTTCCTCCTCTATTTTTATTTTCAGTATTTTTTTTCCTTGTATTGGATTCTACTGGCTATATTTTTTACTTACCTAAGTGGATTTCTATTTTTGTTTTCATCCTCCCTGTGAGGGAAGTATTTTTCCACTTAGTTTTTGTTGTTGTTGTTGTTGTTGTTGTTGTTGTTTTTTTCTCTCTTAATAGTGTTGTCCCTTGACTTTGCAATTTTTTCAAGTTTCACTAAAAGCAGCATTTAAACACTGTTTCTGACCTTGCTAATCACTTTTTTTTTTTTTTTTGCTGTTTTATAGTGCATGGTACCTTCCAACTTCTTTTCACAGAGTGTCTTTGAAATGGTCAGTGGGAAGGTTTACTTTAAACTTTTGTCCTTTGCCCCTCAAATTCAACATTTAGTATCAATGTGTTTCATGCTTTAGGATCATTTAGTACTTTTTCTGTATATGTTAGCATGTAATATGGCAATTTTTAAATACATTTATTTTGAAGATTGCAATAAATGAAAACAAGGTCGCACATAGAACATACTCAGTCTTATATAGCTACATCAGTATTTTAATGAAAATTTATGGGTATGATGCAGTATAAAATTCTGCACAGTGTTTCCCAGAAGATTTAGGGAAGCTTTTCAACAGTTGAATCATGAAGTTTTATTTTCAGTTTCAGGAAGGGAAAACTCATTTAAGGCTTTCAGGGTTCAGTGATTTTAAAATTAAGCCACTATATAGAACTATCACAGCATGTTTTATCCATGTGGAAGCCTAGGCAAGATGATCTAAGCTGGAATTGCTTGTCTATAGGTTTCATTTCTCACATTACTGGTATGTGAACTATTATGTCAGAACGAAACTGTAATGTCAATAAGGAAATGCCTTTGTAAAAGTATTTGCAACCCCCCTTCAAACTGTCCACTGCAAAGCACTTTGTTTCTTGCAATCCTGACTAATTATTCCTGTGCTCCTGTGTATGCCAGTGTTCTGAAGGAACTCCACACAGGCAGACTGGGAGTGCTTTTTAGAAGTTTTAAGGCAGCAGCCCTCTGTGCTAGGTGAGGGCAGATTCTGCTTCTATTTACTTACCAAGATTTATATTTGAACTTCACTGAGAAAGAGGAGAAAGCTTGTTGTCTATGCAATCCTTTCACATTTAGTTGGAGTTTAGCAGCCTGCCATTCTGTTCTTCCCTGCTAGCACTACTTGTACTTCAATAGCAATTTGATGCAAACACACTAGATCCCACCAGGCTATTGTCAATACATTCTTTGCAGTCAATTCAGTCCTGAGTATAGGCCTGTGCCTAAATGATCATAAAAATTGCATATGACAAATGGCAAGGAAGCTGTCAGCTACTACCAAGGCCTTTGACGGGTCTAAATGCTGCAGATAGATACTGAAAACAAAGAGCCTTTAGTTTCATTTGATCTAGGCTGGACTTAAAGGGACTTTCATCTATCTACATTCACTCTAATTCAAAATCCACTTGTAAGTCAGAATGAATCTGGCTAACCTGTGCCAATCACGTCTACAATATCATTTGATATGAATGTGCATGGGCAGCTTGAATATGCTGTAATATTCTTGTTTCTGGTATGTGCTAATAAATTTATCTTGTATTACTTTCTGTATAAAGAAAGATACATCTGTTAAAGTTTGGAATCTAGTCTCCCATGGTATTTGTTTGGGCAGCAATATGTATGGGTTGTGCTATTTACTGGACTGCTGGAACAGAGGAAAAGGCAGTGACAGCTGTCATGTAGAGTGAGTGACAAAAGAGCAGACCTTCAAGGATCAGCCGGCACTTACCATAGCTAGTGGGTAGATGATGGCTTCTTGCCAAAATGCAGGTTTACTATGGTTTTCTGAGAGCAAATATTCTGCCATTAACAGAAAGTTCCCTGTCTTGTCTTTAGGATCAGCAATTTCAAACTCTTTAGAAGTATATCTTAAATTAAAAGTGACTGAAGGTTATAGAAGAATATATCACAATTTGCTACTGTGTAGGAAAGCGATCATTGAGTTGTAGATTTATGATAAGGCTGAAAAAAATACAGTGCGCAGTAACTGCCAGTGCCATTTAGTTTGGAGAAAGGGCATTGTATTCTTAGTGTATTATGAATTAAAAAAATAAAAATAAAAAAATAGGGTAAACAATGCTTGAAGTTGACTGAGAAAGTCAAGAGAAAGTGGGTAAGAGTGGGTTTGTATAGACAAAGCAGGACTGGGAGTGGGTTCCATGCAAAATCACTGAATGCTTACATCGGTCTTGAGAAGAGGAGGCTGAGGGGAGACCTCATCACTCTACAGATTTCTGAAAGGAGGTTGTAGTGAGGTGGGTGTCAGTCTCTTTTTTTAGGTGATAAGTGCTAGGAAACGAGGCACTCCTCTCAAGTTGTGTCAGAGGAGTTCTTGATTAGATGTCAGGAAGAATTTTTCATGGCAAAGGTGGTGATAAATTGGACACGGTTTAGTGATGGACTTGATAGGGTTATGTGATCTTATGTTTCTTTTCTAACCTAAATGATACTATGATTCTTTGATCAGAAGAAGTTCACTTCTTTTTGTCCCAGGAAGTACTTACTGCATGGCATTTCTGTGGGTCATGCCCAGGAATGACACCCAGTATCTTTCCTGAATGTACTATACATTACTCCCTCCTGCGGACATGCCTCCCATTAGAAAAATAGCTTCCTTCGTTAAACCATTTCCTAATTATTAACACTGAATAAAATATAAAACACTCTTCTTGAAAAAAAATCTCACGTGTAGTTGGGCATTTGTGTGTTTGTTTCTTATGGCTTTGTAAGTAGATGAGAAACATTTTCCTGTACAGACAAAAGCCCACCTTTACTTTTATAACCATAGACAAAGCCACTATCAGATTAAAGAATGTGAACAGGGAATGGACAGAATGAAACAAAACCAGAAATACAGAATACAGGCTTTACAGTTCAGTAGGCAGCTTGAACTCTGGAAAACCAGCAACCGCAAGAGAGATGGTCTAAAATGGTCCTTATTGGCTGGTGAGATAAAGTAGGTCTAGAAACCAGCCTTGGAGAGCTTAGCTACAGTTTTAGATTCATAATTACTTTGACAGAGGGATAGATTTTAAAACTTTCTGAGGTTTATGCTAAACATGGGAATTGAAGGAGACACTGATCAAAAGATAGTCTTCATTAGCTGTGGTCTGTAATGGTAAGAAAAAGATAATCAGTTGGCTTGCTGGGAATATATGAAACAGGTGCACTGTTAAACAAAGAAAACTAAAATAAATTGTTTCCTTTCATATTTCCTGAGACATTTCATATTGCCCTTGTTCAGTAAGACAGAAGACACATTACGCTTCTAAGTAGTATTCTGGTTTAAAGAGGGCTATAAACACCTTCCTTAACCGTACAATTTGCATAAAGGCTGTCTCTGGTCTAATAAAAGGGGTTAATTTGTGCATTAAGCCTTTTTGGATGGAAAATAGTGAAAATAATTAAGATGTAGACTGATATATGTGGACTGTATATACTGATACAAAACAGGGATTCTGCTTTGCCACTAGACTTTTAAAATTCTCAGAAGTCCCCTAATAATTGAGAATGTTTATTTACTTATGCAAGGCATGGTTCTTCCCAACGGGGACAGACTTTAACATGATTCATACCCTCCCTAACTGCCTTCAGTGTTTTACAGTTGTCTCTGGGAGCCTTGGACTGTAATGTTCTGAACAGGCAGAGATCACAGCACTGCTTTAAAGGGTCAGTTGTAGAACTCAGTTTAATTGTCAGATCTGCTTTCATCATAAATTCTGGTTGGAAGGGTAATAGTTGCAGTTTAAATTAGCAGATCTGATGCTGAATGTCTTTTTCCACAGTAGGCTTGTCTTCCAGATGATATACTCTGATGCAAAGCTCTTTGAAGTCACTTGAGTTTTCTGTTATGTCAAGAGTCTTTGGCCCAAACCTTTAGCTTCAATCTCACTTGTGCTCATTTGTCCAAAGACATGCCAAGTGTTTATTAATGGATAAGTAGAATAGATTTTCTGTGGGTTTTTTGTATTAATATTTTTCACATGACTTTACATGTCTTTGCATTAATCTAAGTCTTCCTTAGCACTGCATCTATTGTAGTCATCAGGAGTTGCAATATAGTCTAAGCATAGAGAAAAAGCAGTTGAATATTATGGTCATTTTAGTAATCTGTCTATTGCAGTACCTGAACATGAAGGAATCTCAGTTAAAACCCACCCTCATTGTAACAAATATTATATGGAAATATTATGAAAGCTTTGATTAATCTAGCAATTTAATGTTTGTTTAATCAAGATATTGCAGAGAGACTTTTGTAAAGCTTGATAAATTACACTAAAATTAAATGTGGCAACAGATAAAAATGACATCTACCTACATATCCAAATACTGAGGTGTGTATACAGAAAATAGGTAGATTTGTTTACTTTTTGAAGTCACTCAAACTCTGGTTTAATGCAAATGGAATATACAGAGTTCCCAAATGTGAAACTCAATTATTTTATAAATATACATTTTTAATAATGAAAAGAAACTGTCTAGACTAAAATTTGTTGTGATGAATGTTATGATGATACAAGGAACAGAAGTGATGATGCTTGCTAGAAATGTTCTCAAAGTATGCACAGAATTATTTTCTGCTGTACTGTGAACTGCTTTGAAGAAATGCTAAAATTTGACATTTTAGTGTCATGTGCCAGAGTACTGATTTTCTTTTTAGTCTTTTAAAATGCATACTTGCATTTGAACTTTAATATGCTATGTGAAATTTTCAGGGTTTCAGGTACAAATATTCTACTTTCTTTGTGGAGTGTATCATAAAGCTCTATGGTAACTACTGCTCTTGCCCTGCTTCTTCTGGTAACCCTATGTTGTTGCACTTCTGCAAAACAGATTTACGATAAGTAGAAATTTAAGAAGATTTAAGGAAAATAATTTTGTTAAGTAGCTCAGAATTCTGTCAGTCAAACAATTTTTCCAGGCTGCTTTTGTAATATGAAGTGTATATTCATGTCTGTATCCACCATGATCCTACCTGTTCTTGTATGAGAGTAGGAAGGAGTTTATGATCAAAAATGGAAAGTGGAAAATGAAGCTAAAGCTCATAAGTGATATTCTTTTTCCTAGAAACTTGGGAAAAAGCATTAGGGCAGAGTTGGAAAACTCCCTTTCTTCTCCAGAAGACTGAGGTACTAGCAGTGTTGGTCAGCCTCCTGCAAAGAGGAGGAGAGAATAACATTAATGCACCTTCATTTTAAATCCCTGAAGATAATGTTATAAACCTGGTAGTAGTATCACATGTTCCGTCATCTGAAAAACAAATCTCTCTCTCAGCTGTTATCACGTAATTTCTACTGCTAGAGAAGCAGGCTGGTTAGAATTTGGTTTTGTGCACCTGGCTTTTCCTAAGTGCTTTACAAGAGATGAGTCAGATGTACGGTCTGTGAGGCCAGCCTTGATGTGTTCAGTAGTAGTTCACACCAGCTCTGACGCTTTAGAAACTAATATTTTATATTCTTTGTAACTGTGGAAAGATTTTCCAGGGGTGAAAAATTTGTGTGACAATCTGCTCCTTTACTACTTTTTTTTTTTTTTTTTAGTTAATTAGGACACTTATTAGGAACTCCGTGGTACACTGGAAACAGGGTGTTTGTTTGTTTGTTTTTTACTTGCTTTGTTGGTTATAAATGGCAAGGTATTACTAGTAAGACTGGCAACAGTCCCATTGTATGCCAAACTGAGACAACTGGAGGAGTTTGTGGTGCCTCTGTGAAGACATGTAGGAGGAAACAGTGAAGGGACCAATAGCAGGAATGATGGAATATCAGTGTCAGGAGAGTGGGAGATGTTCCATGATGAAGCAGGTATGTCTCAGAAGGGCCTGTGGATGTGCCCATACCACAGCAGGTGCACACCCAAAGGGACTGTAGCTGTAACTTCTTTACCGAAAGGGTTGTTAGACATTGGAACGGGCTGCCCAGGGAAGTGGTGGAGTCACCATCCCTGGAGGTCTTTAAAAGACGTTTAGATGTAGAGCTTAGGGATATGGTTTAGTGGGGACTGTTAGTGTTAGGTCAGAGGTTGGACTCGATGATCTTGAGGTCTCTTCCAACCTAGAAATTCTGTGATTCTGTGGTCCCAGAGCACAGGAGCAGCAAAAAGGAACTGCTTTTTCCTGACTCCAACCCACTGTGCTGCATGTTGCCTCACTGAAGGGATTGAGTGTAAGCTGGACAATAATAAGGTGGAAGAAGTGTCTGGAGTGAAGCTGAGGCTGGGAAAGGGGAGTTTAAGTTTTTTTACGGTTTGTGGTTTTTGTTTCCCAAATCAGTACTAAAATCAGCAACTATTCATGCTTCTTGGCAATAAATTAAGGCAAATTTCCCAAACTGAAAGTGTTTTGCCCACAACAGTACTTGGTAAGCAATTTCCCTCTCTTTATTTCAACCTGCAAGTTTTCTCAATCTTCATCATAGTTTCTCCTCTGTCCCACTGCTGGGATGGAGGAGAATGAATGAGTAGCTAAAATATTTTGAAGACTGAAGTTTCCTCTCCAGTCCTTCTTTACTGTCACTAAATCTGTCTTATCCCTTTTGATATTTTGATTACAATCTAAATTAAATTGTAATTCTCATTGCAGATCCAAAAATTTATGGAACAAGGCATAATTTTGTTGTTACAAGATTTATTTTACTTTTTTTTTTTTTTTTTTTTTTTTCTCATTTATATGTTGCTGATGGTAATGATAAATAGTACAGGAGCATATAAATAATGGTAGTGTGGGCAGGAAGTAAAGAAAATGGAGCCATACTCTTCTCAGTGGTATGTAGCAAAAATAGAAGAGGCAATTACAACAAACGGAAATACAGTAAATTCCACTTAAACATATGAATAAAAAAATCACTGTGAGAACAGTCAAACACTGGAATAGGTTGTCCAGAAGGGTTGTGGGTTCTCCATCCATCC
This sequence comes from Nettapus auritus, assembly GCA_011076525.1. Classification (NCBI taxonomy): domain Eukaryota; kingdom Metazoa; phylum Chordata; class Aves; order Anseriformes; family Anatidae; genus Nettapus; species Nettapus auritus. Next base: position 7,942,421 of record CM021775.1, read on the forward strand.
TGTTTGATATTCAAAACCTGACGTGGATGCAGCTGTGAGCAACCTGTTATTGCTAACCCTGATTTGGGGAGGAGGGTTGGATTAGGCTGTCTCCAGAGGTCCCTTCCAGCTTCATCCATTTTGTGATTCTGTTTTGACACTTCCAATAGGTACTTGCCTTCCCATGAACAGAAGCACAGATATAAAAGAAATATATGTAATACCTACGATTAATGCAGGGCAATGCCACTAATGTCCATAAAAAGCCATCTGAAACTGCCTGAAATGATGGCCTTTGAAAATAAATTGCACCCAAATCACCCAGCTGCAGACAATTTTAGTAAAAACATTGCTGAGCTGATATGTGGGTTGACAATGTTTCCATTGGCTATGGTTTGCAAACCTCCTATTAATTTCTCAACAGAAGCTGCATAGTCATTCATCTTTAGAACAGCTATTTCAAAGATTTATGGAAGCATAATATGAAAATAAGACTAATGTATTATCTGAAAAGGGCATTAATGTTCATGCTACCCACAGCATAAATCTGGGGTCAAATGGTCATTCACATCAGAATGGGAAAAGCTCCCTATAGTACTCCCTTAAATTCACACGCACTGGCATGCATTTTATTTTACCTGTATTAAGAAATAAGCCAAAGGACATATGTTTCAATAGTCTGAACCTAAGAATATTATGAAAATAATACCACATGCAAAGACTAGAACAGAGGGAGGCAAATATACTAAAGAGAACACCTACTCATTTGGAGTTAAATGCTTGTCTTGTATGCAGTAGTTTTATTGAGAGCAAAGAGGTGCTTTTTGTTCTGAGGCAGTATCGCAAAAAGACTTCTTATAAGGTGGCTACCAAGAGTGCTTTGCACTCCTTAAGAACAACTAAAATAGAGAACACAAGCGACAGGACTACCATAGTTGTACTGGGATTAAACACTCCAAATCCCAATTGGGTGAATCACGAGAATAAACTGTGCTTCAGAAACTTCTTGGTCTGCTGTATATTAAAATGAAACAATTGTAATTATGCTGATTTGAGCCTTCAAAGAATGACAAGAATGAAAAAAACTTTCAGTATGTCTTTTACAGAGATGATAAAACTGCATTCCAATTTTATGTCTGTTTTCTTTTCAAGACTGAGGTTTTTTGTTTGTTTTGTTTTTATTATTTCATGTGTGCACCAAGGAAAGACTGTTGCCGGCATTACAGAAATCCAGCAACCTGTAAGGTGAAACACAATCTTTAGAACAGAGAGCAGTAAAGCTACAAAATGATTGTGGATAGGAATGTTAGAAGCATCAATAGAAAAATTGTAGGTGTGAAATGGTGCTTAGCAGTAGATATCCCAAATGGACTGAGAGCCAAGAGATCACACAAGGCAGGGCAATTTCTGAACACGTTTAGTTTTCATATTTTGAACAGTTAGAAAATTGTCTTCATAAAGAATCTTTTAGAGCTGAGAGATCCAGGGAAAGAAATGTCTTGTTAACCCAGACTCCTTGTGGTAGGATTTTTACAAATGTACCAGGTCGGTACCTTAACATGAAAAATGTTTTGCTTACTTTAATGACTGTAAACAGCAGTCCATCTAATATCTAGTTTTTTTGTTTTGTTTTGTTTAAAAAAAAATAAAAATTCTCTCTTGGCAACAACTTGACAAACAACTAGTCATGGCCCTTTTAATTAAACAGAGGTATTAGTTTGCTCCTTGGAAAATCTGTAGCTTAGTGAATACACATTTCTTATTTCTATTTCCAGGAATTTCCTCAGAGATCTCATCTAAGTATTCTGGAAATTTCCAATTGGCTTTATTCATTAGATATGAAAAACCCACATCCAGAGCTGTCTTAGCTTTGAATGGAGTAAAAAGTCCTCAGCAGCATGCCTTTCCCTGAGGGAAAACTTTTTAACAACAAAGACTGATACATGTGTGTTCCACAAGTATCATATATTATTTAGCATATTTCAAAATAATATTTCCTATAATATCACACTGTACAAATACTAAATTTGTGTGTGTGTATACCCTGCTGTGTTATCTTGAGGTCACTGGGATAATTTCTTGAGATATTCAATATTTTGCTAAGCGAGACTGTGGCACACCACCAGGTTCCAATACGGGTAGTCCTATTTTGAGCATTGCCTGGGGATATTAAGTCCAGAACTGGCAAGAAGATGGATGTTTGGCAGAAGTGACAAATTCAGTTTCCTAGAGAAAGTTGCTGACTACACTGTTGCAAATAGAGCTGCTTATCTGCCATTCCAGGTGTTATAATGATGACAGCTGTTTAGGGCAATCATGAAGAGGAAAGGGAATGAATCTACTGGACAGTCCTTTTTTTTTTTTTTTTTTTTTTTTTTTTTTTGGTCAATATAAGAAAAAAGCAACACTTGCTGTGATTCATACTTATATTCTGTGAGTCACGTCTGTATTCTGATCAATTTTATTACACAAAGTAGCAAAAATATGCACGTTCATGAAATTTAATAACTAATACATTTCAGACCTAGCTGTATGAGGCCTGAACAAAGCAGTGATGTTCTGAAACAGAAAGCTTCCTTCTGTGTGAAATGTTCTCATGTCTGTGAAAAGTTCTTGATTGTAATATGCTGAAAAAGGTGTTCAAACTCCAAAGCGTTATGTACAACTCAGCTTGCAGTGGTTATGGTATCCTGCAAAATACATTGCACTCTTAGTCTTGCACATTTTTGGCAACACATATTTCTATTACGTGGAAATTATCTTATCCTAGTGGATTTTTGTGATGTGGTATATTTTTAGGTACTGGGTGCCCTGTTCAGTACAGAATATATTTGCCCCTCCCTCAAAGGTTTTATGAACTTAAAAATATTTGACTTCTGACCAGAGTATTGTTGATGTCATGTAATGCATACAGGAGATGAGAGGGTCGAGGGAAGAGAAGAAATAGAGATGGAAAAGTGGGGAAAGCAATGGAATACTTTATGAACAAGAACTGGACTAAGAGCAGAGGGTACAAATAAATTATAGCTGCAGCCCCAGTATCATAGAATCATAGAATGGCTCAGGCTGGGAGGGACATTTAAGATCATCTAACTCCAACCCCCCTGCCATAGGCAGGAATGCCACCCACTTGCTCAGGTCAGCCAAGGCCCCATCCAGCCTGGCCTTGAACAGCTCCAGGGATGGGGTAACCACAACTTCTCTTGGCAACCTATTCCAGTACGAGATACTGTAAGCTAGAAATTTCAGATTGTATGCATGCAATTTCTCGAGTGATCTTTGAAATTAACACTGTATTTAAAGGTTACTGTTCTTCTATATTTTTAGTAACTGTTTTATTTGTATGTACGTAATTACATACTTTGACATATGAAGTTTTAATGATAGTAAAAAAAAAATAGCTCTCTTATTAATGAATGACCATAGTCACAAAATTGTAGAACAAATGAAGATTGTAAAATCAAACTACCCAACTAATATCAACAGTTTTACTGAAAAACTGTCTTTTAATTTTTCAAGTACATCAAAAAATGTAAGATACAAAGTTTGTTCAGAGGCTGAAACAGATTCTTGTCTTTCAATGAGTCTCTTGTGATAGTATACAGTTATTTGTAGGGACTGTTAATAGTTTTTTCGATCTTAGATTATTCTGCTGATGCATGTTGAAAAGGCTAATTAACCTATTCTCCAACAAACCAAATGACAAGAGTTGCCAAATTTCTGCTCCTTGTGTTGTAGTGAAAAGAAGTGGAGTCCAAAAAATAGTCATCAAGATAATATTAAAGTGACATGCACTAATCAGATAGGCTGGTCCTCATTACAGTTCTTAGATGCAACCGTTTGTGTAGTTCAGTGATCTTCTATGCAATGTAGTTAAATTTTTTCAGCAGCAGACTTAGACATTTTAAAATTTTTTAGATTTGGTACAAACTTTCTATTATACTGATGTTTCGAGCAAGATTATTATCATTCTGATGTAGTCATTTTTGTTCTGGGAATATCACTTAGTGATGAATCCTGTGCCATTTTAATAATCGTGAACCTTTTGAGAAAATAATTACAATATAATGATTTCTACAGAGGACAATTTAAATTTTGATCAGAGGTTATAGAGGTCAAACATGATATATTGCCTATCAGCATTTTTCTGACATGCCCAATCAGTAGGGATTTCTTTCTCCATTTTCTAATTTTATTTTTGAAACAATTCAATTTAAGATTAAGACAATTTCAGAAGTAAGAACAGGTTTTGCCTTTTTAAAGTTTCAGTAATAAATGAAGGGTTTGCTTTCTCTTTAAGGAAGTGCTATATATATATATGTATATATTTATATTCTGGATATTGATGCAGCTTTAATCAATGGGTTTTGTAAGTTTTCAGTTTTCAGTTGTTGATTTTTTCCCAACCCTATTTTTAGGAGAATCACTGTAAATTTTCTTGTTTGTGTATTAAAAGCAAATCTTTAGCACGTACAGGCACCAGACATTATACTATAGTCCGGAGAGGTCAGAAAAGGAGAATAGCAGTTACATACAATCAGATTTTCAAATGCCAGTGCATTTAGTGATTCAGTGAATTAATTTGTTAGTTCACTCCAGCTGTTCCATCACAGTCACTGTTAAAAACAATTGTTCCTTTCTTTAAATTTTGATTTGCCTGTCTTCACTTTCATGTTGTGCTGTTCTCTGCTCAGTTAAAGAGCCATTTTGTAACTGGTGTTTTCCCCTTATGCATATACTTACACGCTAATAATTTTTAATTGCTTTGTCTTCTTTTTGGTAAGATGAATAGATTGGCCTCTTTAAGTCTCTTATTGCAAGTATTTTTCTGCAGCCTTCATATAACATTGTCTTTCTGAGCATACTTCACTTTCTCAGCATGATCTTTAATATCTGAACAACCAATCTGCATGAAGTATTCTGGATACAGGAGTAAAATTATTTACTGCTTTTTATTTCCTTTGTGTTTCAGCTGTAAATTTCCTAATCACTGACATCAGCATCATATTCTCAGTTCCTCTTCCTCCACAGAAGTTTCCTCTTCTGTTTGTATGTCTTGCATTTACTGGCCATGGATTCTTAGCTGTATTAAAATATATCTTGTATTAATTGGCTCATTCTGTCAAGACATCAAGACATCAGGTTTAATATGTACAAAACATGATCATCTTTTTTTTTTTTTTCTTTTTTCTTTTTTCTTTTTTTTTTAAACATTATGCTGCTCTTTGAGTGGTAACTCACTACTAATTTACATACATTTCCAGATTACAGTAACAATTACTAAAGCTGGCACACCTTTCAACCTCTTCTCTTTACATGGAGTTTGAATGAAATAATGCCTTCACAAGCATATGGCATTATGATATTTCATGGAAGAATCAGTACTTCTCCAATTTCTAGACTTGTAAAACACAAGGTGGGAGGAGAAGTAGTAGAGGTAAGAATAGCTTCAAAAAAATGGTAAGTCTAGTCAGAACATAGCTTCTGAGGCCAGCTCTCAAAAAAACATTCATAAGAAGAAGTTTTATGTTTTCAAGACTTTTGCTAAATAAAGATAGAGAAGCCATCTGGATGTGATCATGGGCAACCAGCTCTAGGTTGCCTTGCTTGAGTGGGAGGATTGGGCAAGTTACCACCAGAGGCAGCTCTAGGTCGCGTTGGTTGAGTTGGAGGATTGGGCAAGATGACCACCAGAGGTCTCTTTCAAGCTCAGCCATTTTGTGATTCTGTGATTGAGTTACTGCTTACAGGACACAAAGGCATCTCAGAGCTCTTTGAGAATTCCCAGAGGGAATTTTTCATGCTATTAAAAGCCCTACATAAAACTCTAATGTCTTTAATATAATTTTAAATTCAACATTTTAAGACAAACATTAAAGTCCCATGTACTGTGGTGCGCTCACAATGCTAGATTTCAGAGACAACCAGATAGTTAAAATTGCACAGCAAAAGCTGTGCATTAACTATTTACGCATGTAGTACTGATTTGCTCTGTTTTCTCTCTCCACATTTTTCATCTCCAGTTATCCTTCCTCAGTCAGCTCCTGAAACAGTTTGTCTTTCACCATATTTTCCCTTGCTTCCATTGACAGTTCTAACGGTTTTTAAATAGTCTGATAGCTAACAACTGTAATTCCATATGCAACTATGTTCTCTCTTGTTAAATCTTCTCAGTCTTCTATTTTTTAACATAAACACAGCCTGCCATGTTAATGGGCTAGGAAAAGGTTATGTCCTTGCTTTGATTATCTCCAACTTCCTGGCCTTTATCTTTTGTTGTTGTTGTTATTGTTGTTGTTTTTTTCATTCAAGATGCTGCCATCAGAAGAAAACTAAATATTTAGTCAGTACTTGTTTGAAAGTAGATGAGACCAGGTAGAAATTAGTGTAACTGATGGATGGGTCACATGTTGTGATATATGTTTTGGCATTGTCACTATGAATCTTAACCAGGTACAAACATTCAGTACTTTTCAGTGAAAACTTTGTAAAGATACCATAGTCTGATCAACAGCCTTTTAAATTGTGGTCAGCGCTTGTGATAAAGTATTTTGCAGAAGAAGTGGAGCTGCTATTTATACTTTTTTTGTATTGATCTGCAATAGCCACAATAGCCAGCCTGTTGGAGGTGAATAGTTAATAGAATAAGGCTCTTATGGTGTTATTGGTAGTTTTGTTGTTGTTTGGTGGTGTTTTTAGAGTAAAGTACATTTCCTGGAGAAGCACCTAAGGAGATAATATAACTCCAGATAAATAGATTCGCCACAAAATGTATGGCAGTCACAAGCCCCTGGCTGAGTTCTTAGCAGTGAAGAAACAATTTCCAAATTTACACTGCTGTTTTTGACTGTCTGACATCTAGAAGATGCTTTTATTTTCTGAACTAAGTTACGTTTCAAAAATTGTCTCAAATCTTTAAACATAAAGAAGAAAGAAGAGCTTACTTTTTCTATAAGGTAAGAATCCTTCTGATATCAATATGTGCATGTGAATAATTTGGAATATATCATGGCAATTCACAGGCTGTTGGTATCTATTGTGATTACAGTTTCTGCCACTGTAGACAGACCATTATTAATATTGCAGTAGAAATTTAATGTCATCTTTATTCAGTAGAGATGCTGAAGAAATCTCTGTGCTTAGACAAAAAGTTTAAAGAATGTTATAAACGTATACATTCATATGTAAATTTATATCCTATATAAATATGAGAGATGTTATTTTACTTTTCTCACTTCAGTATTCACAGTAAACTTCAGGAATTGAATACCTACATTTATCACTGCAACCATTTCTGGCTTATGCTACAATTGTTCTGCACTCCTTTGTATGTGTGTGTGCTTGCTGAACTTGTTTGTTTTTCCTTATTTAACATTAACTCAGGTAAAACATGAGGGAATTAATTTCCTCAATTCATTGATCTAAAGTGGTTTTACTATTGTGGAACAGGTAATACAAAAATTCAAAGTCTTTGCATTCCTAGGAAAGTTTCTATTTATTCTAGCTCCTCTTCATTTACTGTTCTTTATTGTCCCTCTAACAATAAGAAAAAAAGGGATTTACAGCAGAGGAAATATAATTTATATCATGATTTTTCAGTGCTGAATAATTGCCTCTGTATCAAATGGAAGGGAACCATTTTGTTTTCAATAGATGAAAGGGAAAAAGGAGATACTTTACATTTCAGATACCTACAGCTGTGATTTACATCAATGTGAAATACTCACCTATTATATTTTCAGGCCAGGCTTAGTCTAATTATTTGATATGGAAAGACGTGAGGTTTTTTTTGCATTTATTGCCCATTGTGTCATACAGGTTACTGTTTTCTGTACAGCCATAGTCTGCCTTGGTAAGTCCTTTCCAAGCTGTCTTTTTATTTTTAATTCTTATTTACTATGTCTGACACATTAATTGTAGTTCTTTGTTTTAATAAATGCTTTACATATTTCAGGCAAATTATGCTTCTTTTTTGTTCTTTTATTATCATGCAAACTTTGTTTAGTATTTGTGTATAAGTATAGTCAGCTCCAAAGTTCATTCCAAATGCTTACCATTCCAAAGTATAGTTAAGATTCCAGGCTTTGTCGTCACTCACAAATATTGTTTCTATTCTACCAATTTTTCAGATATTTTGTATTACCCTGTCTAAATCTCTCTGTCATCCAAAATATTCAGCTAGTTTCTCAACTAGGAATTGTATTTCATCCTCTTTGATTTCATACAATTACTGACAGTGCTGTGAATGTCACGTATAACCAGTTTGCCAGTGCAAGAGGTGGAGGTAGCACAGGGATCTTTTCTCTCTCTGCAGCTGTACTGCTCACAGTCTTAGAATCAGGGTTAGCAGCTGGTGTTGTGATCCTGAAGGCACAGAAAGAAGTTATTCCAGTTCTTTCTATCCCAGCTGGAACCAGAGGAGTGGAGGTAGTAGACAAATGATTACGATCAAACAAAATGACATATTTATATTTCAAGTGCTCTTCTGATGCTGAATTGTTTCGCTTTCCATAATTTGTGTTTATAGAAGTCACTTTTTCAGTGACTTCATCTACTGATACAGACATCAAATGAACATTTTGAACGAGAAAGAACTAAACAAGATGGAGTTACTCTATTTGTCACTCCTGAGCTCTTTTCTGTGTTCCCTGGGAGTCTACGTCATTACTTCTAATCTGAATGATATCAGATATCAACAGATTGCTAATCTAAACTATTTTTTTTTTCCCCTGAAACACCTATCAGATAATCTGATCAGTTCTCTATGCCATTCCTAATTCTACTGAAGCAGTATTCTTCCTGTAACTTCGTAAGGCTGATTTCCTCAGTACATTTCTATCAATCTTTCTAAGTGAAATACAGATATATATCTAGTTGTACTTTTATCTGAAATGTTACATTTTCCTCCTACCGAAAACCTCGTACAGGATCTCTTATTTTTGCCCTGGGCAATTCATTGTCTGCTATTGTAAATAATGCAAAACTGTTATTATTATTATTATTTTTTTTTCCTTAATCCATTCATGCTTCATATTCAACAGTTTTGATTTGGAAAATCCTTTGCTGAGTAAATCTCTGTAAGGCAAGTCCAGTCCCTAGGGTAACACCTAAACAAGTTGGTTATGAATTAAGAAATGTAACAAGTATTGAAATCTGAGGAAATCTTTGGTCAAGTGCTATTTGTCCATCATTGTTCTCTGGAGCTATTTCAGTGTCCTCTAGTCTCTTTCCTAAAGATATACTTAATTATTGATCTGCTGACTACACAAGCCTACTGGTAAATTTACCATACTCTGCTGCAGGATGTGTATCTGCTGGCCCAATAAGCATTTTGTGGATATATAAAAGTGAAACAGCAAAGCTGTTTTTACTGTAGGAAGAGTCCTTTTCAGCTAGAGAAGAGAACTAAAAATTGCCTTCAAAGCTATAGGGAATGAAGTCTTTCCCAAACAATCAATCCTTCAGAAGTGGTAATTGTTCTTAATTCTCTATGTAGTGAATCAAAATGATATTTTGTATTTAGGAGAAGCAGACAAGGTTAGTCATTTTTGTACACAATGCAATTGGACTATTTTGGCTTGCATAATAAATGGATTTAAGAACTTAAAATGAGTCTTACTAATCTCTGAGCTCATTTTCTGAGTTTCCCCATGCAGTTTCTGACCAACAGTGCATCGGAAGTTTTTCCAGACCAGAAAAGGTCTCTCCCTGCGGGTTTGGAGATGAAGGATCTCAAAAAAGTAATTACATTATCTAAGTAGGAAGGTGAGATCAAAATTTGATCTGTCCCTGTTCTCCTCTAGATGATTCCTTTTGTATTTTGACACGTCTTTCTGCAGCAGATTGAACAAAACAAGCCTCCCCAAAATCTCATTGTTTCATTCTCCACATGGCTATTTCAGTGGTTTTTAATTGCTTTTTATTTTTTTATTATTACTATTTTTTAAGCCCATTAATTGTGGCTTCCTTCAATGCAGAGTCCTAGAAGTACCTTGTTTTAATTACTCGCTGTTCTCCAATAGTGCTGCTGTTTATGAGAAAAATTTTAAAATCCTTTGATTTTTGTGTATTGGCATTGGTCTGTTTGTGAATTAGGGGTACATTGATAATTTGGCTTGATGGCTTAGCCATCGAAATCTGGATTGCAGCCACCAAATTCGATGAGACTGTAACAATGTTAGCAGATTACAAACACATGGCATATAGTATAAATAATCTAAAGGGGAGTCCATTGCAAGCCATTTGGTCTTCCTTCAGGCTTTCAGTGGGGGTTTTAGCCTTGCACTCTGCCTCCGATGATGCAGCCTCTGTAATGAGTTAATTTCCTTATTAAAATGCAAATCAGTTTCCCTAACATAAAAGTGTATGGTATGCCCTAAAACACAACACTAGTGAGACAGATATTTACATAAAGATTCGTAAACTATAATTTAAATAAAAGTGTGTAATGTATGTATCAACTGCTACTTTAACATGAAAAGATCTAATGCCTAAAGAGCATTTTATCTGGGGAAAATAACTGATAATTTAAAAATATAACTGGACTGAATCATTGACGAAAATGTGTATGAAGCCAGGATTCACTTCGATGTGTATAGTTGGGATTGACAACTGTTGGTAGTTGATATTATGTTTACCACAGTGCAGAGGACTATAGACTACACATGCAGCAAATTTGTAATGCATGCCCAGAGTGTTGTGTCTGTTTCCACATCAACTGTGAGGTGATAGCTTCCAGCATGAGACCTTCTGTATAAGGCATCTGGACTCTGGAACCCCCTTCTAAATAATTTCCATGCCTTAAACTGACAGTAATGCTAGACATCAAAATAATGTTTAAGGTCCACTGTTGTCTCCTTACCTTCCCATCATCATGTTTTCCCATCAGGTTTTAAAGCAGAATGTCCTATCTTCAGAAGATTATGGAATTTCCAGGGTCTTTGCAGTTTTGCGTGGTGTCCGCAGACATCTCTATCAAAATAAACTTCTTGCATTAAAGACATTGCAAACTTCTATGTTTTGTTATTATTTGTCCTGTTCTTGTGCTTGCAAAATCACCCTACCAAGGTTTGATTGAATACTTTCCAATTAAAAGTCAGAGCTGCTAATTTTTTCTTCCTGCATTTTCCATCACTCTTTTAATTTCCATCCTCTGCATGATACACTTTCTTCTCCCCTATATCACATAAAATCCCTGTTTCTTAGTACTTTCAGCTTATTTCTGTTCCATATATATTAGCCAGCAAGAGGCCAAATAGAATAAATGGAGCTATATCTGCTTGGAGCTGTGTAGCTCCCTGTTTTCATAAAATTCATAGAAATTTATTATCTGCCCATTTCTCAAATTCCTCTGAACTACTGTATGGACAAACAGACAATTAAATCACATAGAAAACAGAATGTGATCTTCCCTTTCCATGGTGGCTGTGAAGCAAATTACATTGATTTTTTTTCTCTTTACCTTTCTTTACTGTAATGTCATAAGTGGGAAAAATTTATATCCTTTGGCAGATTTCAAGAACACTGTTTCCCCCTATTGCTTGTTGTTTTAATTTTATTTTCTCTAGTAATTTCATTTGAAGTTTCATTTGACTTCTGAGTCTGAGCTTTTAAAACTGAACTTGCTTGTCAAGACTTGGTTATCTTAATTCCCTGATAAGATTACTTAACAGACAACTTTTTCTTGTGTGTTTCTCTTTTGTTACTGAAAGCTGCTTCATATCACCCTTTTCTGTGACATTGCTCTTTTGAATGTTATGTTTTTAACTTAACTGAAGAAAAAGTTTATTGAAGTTCTCAGTGAAGTAATTTTCAGAAATTCGCAAATAAATATAACTATACACATAGTCCAAAATTAAATAGCAAAGAATCTTTATTCTCACAATTACTGCAATGTAGCCAGTTCCCTTTCCCATCTCTGCTGACTCTGTTAAAGGATTAATGTTTGTGATATTTTATTTTTTCAGTAAAAGGTTTAACCTTGGTTTTCCTCTCCATTACCTCGCTGATCTCTTAAGCCAAGTCAGTCCCAATCTTGTTTCCTGCTTCTGCGCCCTGGATCCTATCTGATTCTCAAGACAGAAGTTTGAAATTGCAAAGCTTTAACAGCTTCCCTTTGGTTCCTAGTTAGTAAAGTACTGAACTTGTTGCCATGCTTATTAAATCTCTTAAGTGCAAATCTGTTTTCTGTTATGCTCAGCTCTGTGTTAATTTGTAGTCAAGTTGTCACTATGCTTCCCAGACATCGTGAAAAGGAAAGTTTTCTCTTATCTTTCTTTGCTTAATCACAGGCCGTGCTTGACCCTTTAGTGCTTCACTGCAGTATAAATTTCTCCAGAAAGGAATGACAGTGTTTGCACAAACTGACCAATATTTACAAGCCATCTATGCTTCATGAAGTGTATAGAACCACTATGTGCTGTTTCCTGTATGTCTAATACCAGCTTCTGTAAACAGTTGCTGACAGCTGATATAGAATCATAGAATGCTTTGGAGTGGAGGGGACCTTAAAGATCATCTAACTCCAACCCCCCTGACAAGGACATGTCCCCCTCGATCAGGTTGCTCAAAGCCCCATCCAGCCTGGCCTTGAACTCTTCCAGGGATGGGGTGTGGGATATGAAGCTTGTGATTTCCAGTATTTTGCTACATCAAATGATAATCAGTCTTCTCGTTCTCTTATGATGGGTTCTGTAAGGTCATCAGCCACTGTGGATCCCACCACTGGAGGAAGATCATGTCACTGTTAGTGGTGTGGCTTTCACATGTGTATCTGATAACAGTTCACTTGTATCAAAAACTGCTTTTAGAATTTTCTCATGGAGCTTTTGAGAAGTGCTACAGACCTGTAAAACCCCATTCTACTCATTGGTATTTGGATACAGGCAGTAAAAAGAACTCAGTGATTGCATATGACGACAAGGTTCGTGAACACAGGAGGATGTGGGCTGACTTCTGGATCATTTAAACCGTCAGTCAGAAAGCACTCTAAACTCCAGTGACTAGAAATGAACATAGACTCACTGATAGTGACATCTATTCTATTACAGTTTTTACCTGTAAGGAAGAAAAGAAGTGACTTTTCCCCTCAACACTTAGGTTGATTGGTAATTTAATGTGAGATTCTGATATTTCTCACCTCATACAGATAAGCAAAAGAGAAGTCTACTGGAAATATTGTGCCTTCTTGGCAAAAACATTCTACCTTTTATGAGTACGTAGGAATGAGAATTTTGCATGTTTTCTCTAAATATTATTATTTTTACAGTTATCTTCCAGGAAGTAATGTCTGTTACTGTAATGAAAATACAAGCAGAAATGTCAGTATTTTTATCCTTGAGGGTTTTTAATCTATTAGCAATGTTAGGGACATCACCTTTTGTATAAAGTAAACAGGAGTAAAACTAATCACTTCTTAGAAACGTAGAACTGAGCTGAGACCTTTAAATGTTACAGTGCTATCAGCATTATTTAACGAACTTATTTGAAAGGCTGCCCAGAGCTTCCAAGAGGACAGGATAGACTGTAGTACTCGTGAAATAGGCAAGCATTTGTAGCTTTAATATGCTGATATACATACTTGTATAACAGAATGGTCAAGTCAGGCCTTTAGACTGTAAGATAGACTTCTTCCCGTGTCCAACATGGGAAGAGGAAGAGTGTTTTTCAGGAAGAAACAGTTACATTTCCAAACAACAACAACAACAAAAATCAATATTTGATGAGCTTTCTGACAAAGATTAAGTGTATTTTTAATAATATGCTAATGATTATAGCAGAGCAGACTATAATATATCAAAATGTAGCAGAATGGAAGTCCTGCAGGTTGGTATAATGAGAACTATTATTGTCACTTTGATGATTGAACTATTTCATTTAAGCAGTTCTGAATGCCAAAATGCTGAAAGTAAAATATCAGTAGTTGTTAACTGTAATGATTTTTAAATCAGGATCATTAAACAGAAGGATTACTGCAGGAACTGGTGATGAAAACGGTAGCAATAATGCATCCATTTAGAACACATTCAAGATGTAGCAAAGAACACGAGTGCTAAAGTTAACAGTTCATGATTTAGAAAAAATTGACTTAAAACTTAACCATTTACCCATAAACAGATTTCAAGTAACATTTTCTGTATGTTGCTGTTGAGCTCTTCTAATTGTATGTTGTTACCCACTCAGAAAACTCCTGAACTGATTTAAAAAAATAGAATAAAATAGATAACCCCTCAAGTTTACCGTTGGCACTATTACCACCCATAAATATGGAAAACTTCCTAGGAAGCAGTATAGTTCAAGCAATGTCAGCAGTGCACAGGTATGAATCTTGCAACAATGAGGTAGAATAAGTGGATGGAGATAAAAATTACTCTGCTCTATGTAAAAGTATTTATTTAGGCAGTTTTATTTAGAATAATTATACCTAAGCAAATCAAAAATTGTTGAACGTACATAGACTCCACAAGCAAACAAGTACATTTTCAAGTGAGACTTCAGCTTCCCTTCTTATTCGAATTGAGAACATTTATATAATTTTTAGCCAATAAAGCATATAGAATTTGGAAAATGAAGTACAGACACAGTCTGTACCATCGATGTTTCTGTTGTCATTTAAAAATGAAGTCTTGTCAGTGCCATTTGTTGCTATATTTAAGAGTGTGCATCTGGTGCTTGTGAGAAACATGCAAATGATGGATTATTTACAGGTCCATTATTAAGTAAATACAGACTGCTACAGCATCATCCTATTTCAGTGCTGAAAGAAAGTAATCAAATAATCCATAAATATCTTCTGTGTCCTTTTCCCTCTGAGAAACAAGTTACTTTTTGTGAAATTCATTTACATATTGTGTCTGGTAAACAGAGCGACAACTCTCCTTTCCCAATGTATAAGGAGAAGTACTTTTATTATAAATCTGGTCATTATCTAGCTAACAGATTCTGTGGTATTGTAAGTTAACATTGGTATAAATTTATAAATAGTGAGGTGAGTGGCTTTCTGGTAAAACAGTTCTTAATCATGGCAATGAAGTGTTCTGCTTTTTATCTTAATATACAACTGTGGGTGTTAAAAATGGTTGATCAGAATGGCTTGTAGTAGCCATTCTGTATGTGTGTTGATTCCATTTTCATAATTTTTGCGGTCTATCGTTCTCTTTTGTAGAATACTATTCCATGAATATCCATGGATCAAAAGTCCCAATAAATAATATGGTTTGAAATATAACTTTCTCCAGCTCAGCAGGCAAACAAAGAAACTTCATTTACTGTTTTTTGTTGTTGTTGTAGTTGTTACGTTAGAGAGCAATAGATTTGCTGCCTCAGCTTTCCAAGAGGCAGAAAAGAACAAGTTCATTTTTAGCTACTGTGTTTTCTATCCCGGATTTCTGCATATTCTGGAAGTTTTCATTTGGTTTTCTATCAGAGGAGGCTTTTTTTTTTTTTTTTTTTAATCAGTTAGAACTTTTAAGTGCTTGTCTGTGCTTTCTTTCATGTACTTGCATTGACTTTTTTCCTCAATAAGAGCACAGATAGTACTTAATCCTCTCCCGTTTTCACAAGTTTTTCACCAAAAGTCTTTGAGTCACCTGCTTCTCTTCTCAGATTTATATATATATATTTCTGAAATTTTGTAAATCCCAAGAACTGCTGTGTTTGGAGACAGACATATTCAAATATCATGTAAACATCAATATCTTATAAAACCATGTTTAAAAATTATGGTAATGTATAAACTGTGGATTAAGACAGAGAACACAGGTTTAATACATGCCTGAAAAATAAAATCAAACAACCAAAAAACAATTCTGAAAAGTTTGTCTCACAATCTGCCTTGTTGAAAGGATAGCATCTCAGAACAATGCTGACTGGAGCCTAATTCTAAAGAAATCTCAGGGGATGAGTCTGATCCTTGCCATCAGTGTTCACTAAAGAGGACAGTTAGGGAAAACAGTTTCTTGCTCTGATAGCCAGAACTTTAAATTCATTCACTTTGGATTGCCAGTAGCCACTGGATTAGTTTTTTTTAGACTATGGACACAAACCTGTTAATTTTACATTTGGATTGCACATCATATCATTTTACTTTTCAGTCCAAGCTGACCCAACTTGAAACGACTGAAAAAGATTTATTCCCATATCATGTATGTTCTAAGTATTTGGATGCATCACTCATTTTAGAAATCCTGTGAGAATTCATTCTGATCTGATTCAAACATATTTTGAGCCCTCTTTTACACCTCTGTTGTTTTACAAGAAAGTATCCTATTATATATATATATATAAAAAAAAAAGTAGTCTTGACACCTAATCTTGGGATAAAATTGTCTAAATGTTTAATGTTATTATGTAGCATTCTATTTATGTTTTTGTTAGGTAGTGTGGCCTTTCCAGTGGTTTTCACTAGATCTCTTCCACAAATTTAATGTTACCTTTTAAAGGCAGTTTATTGTCATTGAGGTGTAAGTTATGTGCCTGCTCAACTAAAACATTGTTGTAGTTTAATTCCAGCAGTGATGAATTACTGGAGTGAATTCATGCAAACAGGGAAATTGAAATTAAATTCATCACACTAAGAAAACCATTCCTCCCCATGTAAATTAGTAGCTTTTCTGCTAAAATCAATTTGTTTTGGTAAATTATGCAAAAATTCTCAGAGGACTTAGGTAGGTGATTTATTATATTCTTGGCTGTTTCGTAATGTTAGAAAATGAAATTTATTCACACAATATTAGGTGGCATAAGCTGTGAGCTTTAGTGACAATTTCTGTTTATTACAATTAATCTAGGTTGTCTGTGGTGACAGAATTCCCACAATACATAGGACATAATCTTTATGAGAGATGCTTTTTATTAAGCTTTACACAAGTGTTCTTTTGAATAGAACAGATCAATTACTTCTGTATCTCAGGACCTTTCAATTTTTTCTAATAATCTCTAATGAAATTCAGTATTTTCATGTAAACTGTTTGTATTTTGAATTCTTAAAACATCAAAACTTAAAAATAGCCTCAGAAAGTAAACACTTTCTCAGATCTTCTAAGCAACATAAATGAGAGTTATTTTAAATTACTTAAGACATCTTGTTCAGAGCTCTAAAAGTCTGTTTTGTAGTTGAATGCCAAAGAGTCCTGAAGCTGAAATCATCAGTGTTAATGTTAAATCCACGTTGCTATCATTTGATGGGATCTAAGCCCCTGAAGAAATACACAAATAGCTAGTGTCATAAAGTTACTCTGGGGGGAAATAGGATTCAATCACATAATTAATGTCTAGGCAATAAAGCACCTGGGTAAGGAAATACATTAAAGAAAATGAATATTCATTTATATTTGGTACATCTTAATTGTGGACTGTTTGGCTAGGCAATATGAATCGTACATATAGAATCAGAATCATTTAGGTTGGAAAAGGCCTTTAGGATCCTGAGGTCCAAGCCTCTACCTAACAATATGAGTCCACTGCTAAACCTTAGCTCCACATGCACACAGGATGGTAACTCCACCGCCTCCCTGAGCAGCCTGTTGAAATGCTGATTCACCCGTAGCAAGTACAGAGGGATGATCACTTTCCTAGCCCTACTGGCCACGCTATTTCTGATGCAGGCCAGGATGCCATAGGCCTTTTTGGCCTCCTGGGCACAATGCTGGTTCACGTTCAGTGAGCTGCTCACCAGCACCCCCAGGTCCTTTTCTGCTAGGCAACTTTCCAGCCACTCTTCCCCAAGCCTGTACCACTGCACTGGGTTGTTATGACCCAAGAGAGCAGCCAGCATGTAGCCTTGTTGAATTCCTTGGGACTGGACTTGGCCCATCGAAGTAGCCTGTGCAGAGCCCTCTGCAGAGCCTTCCTACCCTCAAGCAAATCAGCACTCTCACACAACTTGGTGTCAAATGCAGACTTACTGAGGGTGCACTCAATCTTCTCATTAATATAATTGATCAAGATATTAAATACAGCTGTCCCCAATTCTGAGTTCTGTGAAGCACCACTTGTGACCAGTTGCCAACTAGATACTAACTCCATTTACAATGACCTGTTGGCCCAGCCATCTAGCCAGTTTATTCAGGAGAATGCTGTAAGAAATGGTATTGAATGCCTTGATAGGGTCCAAGTAATCATCCACAGCCTTTTCCTTGTCTGCTAACTGGGTCATCTTACCGTAGAAGTAATCAGGTTGGTCAGGCAAGACCTGCCTTTCAGAAACCCATGCTGACTGGGTCTTATCTGGTTATTCTGGATGTGCTGTGCAATGGTACTCATATAGCACATCCAGGTCTGCTCCTTGAGCTTTTCTGGCACTGAGGTCAGACTGACCATCCCTGGGTCCTCTTTCTAGACCTTCTTGTAGATGGGTGTCACATTCACCACACTCCAATCAGCTGGAACATCCCTGATTAGCCAGGGCTGCTAGTAAATTTGTTTAATTGTCTTTCTTAAGATTTTTTTCTGGTTGACACTATGAAAATTAGCAAATTCTAGTAAGTACGGAAGGTCTGTCCTCCATCAATTGCCTCACGCACTCTAATATGTGACATCAAGGAAAAAAAACACAACAACAACATTACCCCGAAGAGAGAAGTCTAACAACACAGAACTTAGTTTAACCACAGTGTAATTACAAAATATAATGGAAAAGCACCTTTCTGAAAGAGAATACTATTACTTGCCATGTTTCAGAGATCTCTTATGAAGAGACATTTTTGTTACTTTCATCTAGTAAAAACTTACATTAATGAATTGTGAGAACTTTTTATAGAGAGAAGTGTAAAATAATTTTAAAAGCTGCTATCCACTCCTCCTTCAATCATTACTTTTCTGAAGATGAAATAATTTTTGATGTGAAATAAAATATATCATGGAAAGTGTTATAAGCTTGAACTGGGGTATGTTTTAATCATCTGACAGCTTGCCTGCACTTTCTCTCAAGTCTTTAAATATTTTTATGCAAAGTCCAATTAGTGTTTCAGATAAGTTATAGATGTTCTAACCAACATTATCAGTTAAAAATATAATCTTCTATCACAGAGCTACTTTACAATTGCTGACTTGTGTCCAGTCATGTTGCTTACACCCTGAGTCAATGAAATGTAGCAGTGGGTCTGAAGGGCAAATGAAGCTTTGTGAATATTAATTACAAAGTCAATGGGCCAGTAAGAGATGCAGACCCCAAAGGATGATGTTATATAGTGGCAGGTGACCAAATGTGATGACCCTGTAGATGGCCACATCAGTTGACCATTGAATCTAGCAATTTACAATGTGGTTTACAAGAGCATTCCTTCACCTTGAGATTCAGGAACTTTCCGATGTGAAGAGATCTGAAATTTGTGACCAGGATTTTTTTATTAATAGAAGACAATAGGGTCAAATTGCATTTTCTTTGTAAATTTGTATATTTTTTTTCTTATATTAGTGTGCAGCTCCATATCTGTTGTACTTTCTCAGATACCCTCTATGAAGAATGTTTCAAATGTGAGTACGATGTATAAGACTAGACTAGGACAGAAAAATGAACTTTTCTATATAGCATGAATTATTATGAAAGTAGTCCAGTTGATTACCACATGACTTGCCCACCTCCCTTTTATCTCTCTCATTCCAAATGCAGAAGCATAGCAAGAGGCTCCTAGAACCTAGAAAAAAATGGAAATGCTGTAATTTTGACAGCAATATTGTGGTATACTTTTTAAATAAACAGAGTTTTTTAGCTGACTTTAAAGCATTTTAGATCAGCCCTGTTTTCTGTGAATAGTGCTTTGCAAGCTTGCAGAGTTTGTGTGGATAGGCATGGAGTAATTATGGGCTCAAAATCTGAAATTAAGGAATGACTGCAGGGAAAACCATATGGAAAAACCACTTTTGTCATTTATTTTTAATGACAGACAGTCCTATATAGTCAGAAAATGGATGACAAAATATGTATATTTGAGTCATTAGAAGGACTTAAAATCTGATCTTTTGTCCTCTGAATCTGTCCAACGGCTTATTTCTGCTAGGTTGTGGCTTAAGTGTTTATGTAAACTGCTTTATTATAATGTCATCTTTCATTTTGTACTGATTGGGTCCTCCTTGACAAAGAACATGTTTTTCTCTGAAGACAAAATTCTGATGTTGTGTGAAGACCAAAGGCTTTATACCATAGTGTGATACCATGTATGGTTTTGTATAGTTAGGTTGTTGACAAGAAAACCACAAGCTGCAGAAAACTGACTGAAGGAACATTTTTTCAATGGAATATTATTTTTATTTTTTTAAATTCCCCCCCCCCCCCCCCCCCCAGTTATTTCCATTATTTTTCCGGTTAAGTCTGAGATTTGTTTTCTAAGCAAGCTGGTAATCTATACTGACTCCAGGTAGAAAACCATTGTTGAAAATCTTTAAACACTTGTTACATTGAAATAATTCTAAACACTTTAAGAAGGAGAAAAGAGTTGAAGAATTATGTAGGTACTATGGTGATTCACAGTACCGAAGAATGTTCAGGGAGCTTCGCAGTGAGGTAATATTCTATGTGAGTGTGTGTCGTGTAACTGAATTTGGCCAAGAAATTTTGATTCATCATAAAGGATTGAGGCTTGAAGATTTTAGATCAGGTTAGTAGGATAATTCTTTCCATTAATACTACTACACTGTATGTGGTTGTCATACATGTATGAGAGGGGTCAATGTGATGCTGATATGAGCTTTTTACATACAATTGTCCTTACCTAAAAAAAAAAAAAAAAAAAAAAAAAAAAAAAAGTGGTTATAATAGTGTAACAGTATGTTTAAGCAATACTGAACTAGCTGACCACAGTGCCAAAGTAGTATCAGTTTCCACTATGGGCTGTAAGCACCTTGCAAAGCAGCTGGAATATAGGCAGAATGCATTGGTATCTGCTTGTAAAAGACTACTATTATATCTGTGATATTGCTGTTACAGTTCTTGTCACAGTAGGAGAGAAAAATGTCGTGTTTTGAAGATTAATTTGCCATTCATTACTTTTTTTTTTTATTTTTATTATTTTTATATGGGGATTCCATAATTATGTCATGCATCTCATTGTCTTTGGGATTCTTATTTTCTGGGAAGGAAAAAAAAAAAAGTATAGCTACATTTCATTTTTATGAGAATGTTACAGATGAGAACAAAAATAATAAGTACACAATAATTCCAAAAAGCTATTTTCTCTATTGTATGGCTACTGCCATCAGATACCATGGTATCTGAGTTTTACACAAGTTGTTATACATTTATATATAAAACTGTTAATTTCAAGGCTTGGTGACATTCAATAGTTACAGGATTTACATAAGCTTTATGCCTTAAACAATAAATCATTCTTGAGAAAATAATAATTATTAAATACCTCTAATGAAAAGGTAACTAAAAGGTAATTAAAGCTAACTTTATGGCACATTTGCTAGTTTATTTATAGTTCAGTTCTCTGTACTAGGAGTGTTCAATATCTTATTTGTAAAAATAAACTCATCATTTATTCAAATTGACTTATTTTTCTGTATTGATTCAACTAAATTAATTCTTTTGACTTAAAAGATTCCCTGTCTTTTAGAACTTCCATGTAACGGATTGCAATGGCAACCTGGAATATCGGAAAACACTTTTCAACAAGGTAGTAGGGAAGAGAGATGCAAAATAAATAGTATCATACTGTGGGTCATCCACAAGATGGCAATAATGGAATAATTTCATAAAAGTTCAAACATTTGTGAAACTGGCCTCTTTGCTTCTTTTATATATTTGGAAATTTAATTTGGATCAGAGAAAAGCTGAGATAGAAGTTGCTGGCTTTGTTGTCTTTTTGTTCCCAGAATTATAATACAATTATTAAAAATAGAGCATAAACTTGCATACAAAACCCACTGACCTCACATATATATATATATAAAATATATAAAACAAAAATGTCATTGATACAGATGATTTTTTTTTCTGCACAAAATGTTGTGTATGACGTTAATGTTGTCTCTCTCCATCCCAACTCTATTTTCTGTGAAGGGACCCAATGGAAATATTTTAAGTGTTTGTCAAAGGACTGGAAGAATGTTTGTTTGAAATTAAGCACTTGAATAAATGTCCTAGATTTTAATGGTGCTAACCATCTTTCAGTACCCATACTTGAATGAGATTTGTCTGCAAATAGGAGTTTCTCCAAAGATTAAGCTCTAAATATCTTTAAAAGACATTTAGAACCTCTTCCCCGTAAAGACTTGCCTCTGAGGGTTCATTCCTGTATGCTCCTACATTTTGAGGCCTTTCAATTGCCTCAGGAAAATACATAAATAAATTAAACAGAAAAGTAGGGGGAAAGGAATATCATTCCTTTTGCATTTAATTTGTTGTAAATGCTATCTAATTATTTTATTGTTGTTCAAATTTAGTAACAAAGTGAATGAATAGATGGTAGTCCTGCCTTTCTTTACATTAATTTGGGTAGGGCTGATAGGTTTATGTTCCCTAGGTTTAGATGCTGATCATGCCTAATTAGGAGCTGACACCACTGTGCTTTCTATAGACCAAACACTGGATTTCAACATCTTAACCCTCAGCAATCTCTGCACTGTTTCCACTTTCCAAAACCAGATGGAAATAAAAATCCTATTTCAACATATCCAAGTATGAAGTTGGTAAAATGAAAATGCTTGAAAACAGGTACTGTAATCAGTAAGTACCTTATGGTTGTAATGAACTGAATCATCCCCTCAAGTTTCCTTTCTTCACTGTCCATATAGGAAGCTGACAATCACTAGATAATTAGGGCAGATATCTTCAGTGAAGGGAGTCTCCACTAAGAGAAAAGATTCATTATGCAAGACTGAAATCCCATGTCTGAGTGCTTTCATGCAATAGAGTTTGTTTTTGAAGATAGTATTTTTGGCCTCTTTCTCTGACATGCAGAATGATATTTCAAAATTTTCACCTTTCCTACATACTAGGAATGTGAAATACGGAGCTCAATATTTTTGTTTTCTTTAAGATCTTGTTGGTAGTAAATTTATCATGGATTTGAATAGAGAACAAAGGAAGTACCTTGTTTATGCAGAAATTGAAGTTTCTGACAAAAATAGTATTTTATCTGTACGCATTTCAGAGAACTTTTTAAACACTGTAATGATGAGTGTACTTAGAAAACAGTGTCTTATAATTTGTTAAAGCATAGGATATATATTTAACTGCAGTCAGTATCCTGTTACTTACCATTCCTGTGTTCTTGATACATGAACAGCTTTTGGCTTAAACTTTTTTTTTGAGGAAGCAAACATTATAATGTTAACAGTTACAGACATGAATAAAGAATTATGTTTACATCAGCTGAATAAAGAATAAAAAAGTTCTTTTGTTCTTGTCTTAGTTCAGTGACGGTCTGAAACATGACTGCTCAAATTATTTTTGAATACCAAAACTCTTTCATTCATCCACAAACTTTGAGTGAAATTATTTACTGACCTACAGAGTCAATTTTGACAAAATATCTTTTGCATCTTTTTTTTAATTATTATTTTTTGGTAAATCTGATAAAATCAAAAAGTATTCCAGTACAAAATAAAAGGCAGAAATATTGAGAGATTCAGGCCTTATCTTGAAACACAATTGACAAAAGCTTATTAAAATGTCCCCAAACAGGCAGAGAACCAAGACATGACAAAACTGATCTCAAGATTTATAGTGCAAAAATGTATCATGCATCTTCACCTGTGGTTTTGTATATGTATTTTCATGGATTCTTTCCAAGAGACAGGTTAAAGGAAGGAACTAAAAGTGAGTTGGCCGTAGGATCCTCCATTTAAATATTTATTCTTTTGTGAATTTTTTGAAAGTAGTAACTTTCCAAATCCTTTGTAGTATCGTACTACTTCCTGTTCCATCCTCTCTTTTGTTGGACTAATTTTTCATAATAGAAAATGTTGTGAGAATGTAGGCATTAATAACACTATGTATTTTTTTTAATTATTTTTTATTTTTCTGCCTCTAGAACAAGACTAGTATGCCCACTGACTGTGCAGGTGTTATGAATCTCTAATGCCTTTTAATACCACATGAGGGCAGAGATGATCCATCATTTTCCCTGGAAGAAAAAAAAAAAAAAAAAAAAAAAAGGAGCGACAGTGATTAGCTTGCTTTCCTTGTTTTCTTCTCAGTGGTTATCTACAATTCGTTAGAACTGGTTACCCATTTTCTCTCTCTTGATTGTCATTAGATGAAATCAAAGGGGAAGAAGAAGGCGTTAAAATCTGATCTTAACAGACAGAACATCAAATGAGCTAGCTTACTAAAATTAAGAGTTAAATTCAAGTCTAGAGCATGCCCAGAGAACTAGGCATTTTGATTACAGCTGTTAAAGCCAGACTCGTATTTTCATCATTATCCTTGCAGAGTTGTACAATCTGCAGCTGCCATGTACCAAGTTTGTGATATAATTTGTTTTCTAACTTTATATCATCCCCTCACCTTCTAAATTCATATTACCTTTACCACGAGCTATTGATATGAATTCTAGATTTTATTATTAGTATTATTTTTAGTTTTTATTCAACCTCTTGTTACTTCAGAATCCTATCCTAAACTAGTTATTTAATCTCCTATCACCAGTACACTACTATAGACATTCAGCTTTAGCAATCTAAAAGTTGGGTGAGACAAATCACAGGCATCATCTTGCTGTAACATTTGCTAAAGAACCAGTAATGTACATTTTAGTTCACAAATATTGTCTTCAATTTAAGATGCAACATTTAAGAGTGCTAGTAAAATACATATTTAAAACTTCTGTATGAGTATAGCTGCTTAGATCTGCTGAATTTTTAATTGATGGACACTTTCTAAAATGATGTATGATTCCAATGTAATGGACAATTTTTTTTTTCTTTTGTATTTTTATCTTGGCAGAGACTATAGAAACAAGAAGGTCCCAGGTGAATAAAGACAATTAACTATTAATCAAATCTCCAGTATATTCTAATTTGACACTAATTACTTTGTTATAATTTATTAATAAATATTTAATTTGGCCTTGAGCATGTACTGCTTGTTTGTTCCTGTTAAGACCTAGCATGAAATCATTGTTTCTTGTGGCATTAGATCTGCAACTGATACAGCAGACTAGAATCTAAGGAGCATAGTTTAATCGAGAAGTTTCACTAAGGCCTTATACAAATGCAAACAGGTGTGAAGAGCCTCTGATGCTTGCACCTTGTCTTCTGGCTGAGCATTTAAAAGCACCTCTGCTTCATACATCATTGTCAAACAATAAGGAACGCTATATTCCAATGTACCCAGCTGTTAAGTAGTGTATGATATTTTTTGTCTCAGTTTGTGTAAGCGAAGTGCCAAATTTCCAAGGAACTTCCTTTACAAAGTACTTAAGCGTATTTCTTACATATAGATAAGCCTAGGAAATAATGGTTTTGTCATTTTTGTCACAGTTGATGTTCACTTTAATTTCATTTCAGTTTAAGGAATCCAGTACCAGCACTCTCTTCAGAAAAGGTTTGGGTTTTCTCTTAATGAATGTCAGAGTATGTGATGTACATGGAAACAACAACCACAGGTCTCTTGCTCTCATTAAACACCATTGTGTAAAAACAAAAAGACTAATTTCTTTCTGCAAAGGTGCCAAATGCTTTTGCTTGTCAATTAGAGGATCCTGAAGAGAGACAAGACAATGAAACCTCTGTCATCTTCAGAGTGTGAAAAGGGCAAATATCAAGTTCTTGCCCACTACCACCTTAATTCTGCATGTATTTCAAAGCAATTCCAATAAATGTTTCTATCTACACTTTAAAATTATCTACATCTTTAAAATTAATCTGTTCTTTTCTTAGAAGTTGCATTAGTGTATAGCTACATATATTTATTTATATGCAATACATATTTGCAATATATATTTACAATATAGGTATTACATATTTTCCGTGTTTTATTCTTCTATCCTAAAAAAGGATATCATTTTTTTAAATTTTATTCTGGCCTTTCTAGTAAATATACGTATACATTTTTAATATTGGTATTCCAATCCTTGTGGAAACAAGCATTTCTAAATCAAAGAATGAGGCTGCATTGTTGTAAAATACAATGTTTTTACTTTTTTCTACCAGGGCCTAATTTTTGAAAGCATTTTAGGTTCCATTTTGAAGATTCAAGGTATGATACAGTCTGTGAATATTTCTAGCCATGAGAGGTATTATCTGATACAGTAATGAGTAATGATGTAGGTATACACCCAGTTGTAATCAGCAGGTGGAGGTTTCAGTTCTTTCCATGTCCTCACACAGTTTTCTTTTTTCAGCAGACAGCTCTAATTTGATTCCCACAGTATCACTACCACCCACATTCAGATAGATAAGAAGCCATGAATAAGGATCATGAAAAATGCACAGGGGAGGTGAAAACTGACTGTAGTAATCTAGAAATGCAGGGAGCTCTCATTGGTGTATGTATTTCAGCTTGTCAACTCATGTTGGTATCTTCTGTTTCTGATGAATCTTCCAAAACATTATGGAGTTGGACTTTTCCCTACCAATCAGAAGACAGCTCTGTACAAGTTCTTCAACATTCACACATTTCTCCTAGGTAGTGGGTATCATTCTAAATGGCCATCCAAATATATCCAAATTTTCAAAATTGCTATTTTGTCCTGAATTTATGGTTATGGACATTTTAATTCTTAGTGTCTTTGATATTTATAGCATCTGTATGCACACAGTAAAGACAGTTGCCCTTTTCCCCTCTCTTTCCTGCTGCTAACATTTGTAAGTCTGATTCACATCCTCTGTATCTAATGATCAGATACTAAAATCAGATAAGCTCACTAAGCTTTCATACTGACTTTAAAGGAATAAAAGAAGCAAATTCAATAATATGTAGATATAAACTTAATTCCATTGAGAATTTTTTTTCACATTTTCTCTAAAGTGGAGGTGGGGTAGACTTCCTATAATTACTAAAGATATAACTGGAATAGTTTTCTAATCTAACACATTGAATTTAATCCCCACTGTATCTCACTGGCAGTAAATACAAGAAAAATCTGGAAATAAGGGCTTAATCAAACAACTTGAGTTACGTATCTGTTCTGGAACACTGCTATTAATGTAATGGTAATCATATATAAAAATACTCTTCACCTTTTTTTTTTTTTTTTCCCCCAGAGTCCCAGGTACATCCATCTGCACCCTACCTACTATGCCCCACTATATGTGTGTTAAAGAAAAAAAAAAAAAAAGGCCAAAATGAAAAGTAAAAATAGAAGAGTAACTGAAAAGCATTCTCATACTGTCTATTCTGTCCTTCTATATAAAGAGAGGAGAAATTACTCTTGTACAGAGATGCAGACATTAATTGAAACTTATTGCTTCTGTATGAGGCAGTTTGATGTTTGTGAATAATTGACATCCAATTTCCAATATCTAATTCTGTGTTACTTCTCCTATTGCCCTTTGTCCTAGCACCAGGATCAATAGCAATAGTCAAATTTAAATAGCACAGAGCTCAAGTATACTGCTGTACTTGATCAAAGCTTTGTATAAACAGGGCAGAAGGAGCTTCATTCCATTGTGCTGCCCTACCAGGTGGAAATAAATCACCTGAAAGTATAATTACAGTATAAGTTGAAAGGGATCTCTGAAGGTCATTTGATCTGATACCCTGCTCTGAACTGGCTGAGTAGCACATTCTGATACTACTGAGTAGAGGAAAGGAAAGGAAAGAAAGCTTTTAAAATCTCATACTGAGAGGGTTTGTGTAAAAAGATTGAAAGAGACTTCAACATTTTTTTCCTGTAATTCTTTATTTCACAAGAGAGGAATAAAATAGTTTTTTTTTTTGTTTGTTTGTTTGTTTTTTATAAATAAAAATTCTGTTCAATGTCAGGGAATACTGATGAAGTGCTCTGCACATGTACACTAATTGTTATTTTAGGAGTGACTGTTTCTAGTTGTCTGTGAGGGAACAAAGTTTGAATTTTGATATTTTTGCAGAATTTCAATGAGAGCATTTTGGGGGGCTATTTTTTAGACAGAAGTTAGAGTAGCTATACAGGATGTGCATGATTGAGAGAGGATTTAAAGCATACTGGACTATTCTGTTTATGTAGAGTGTTGGTACATATTCTTCAGACTGCTTTATTTGTAATAAAAATAAAATGATTTTCATATACCAACACTGCAAGTTTTCCATAGAAGTCAGTGCAGAATTTTATTTGGAATGTTCGATAATATTTCTGTCTGAAATGTGATTTCTTAGTTTTCTATAGCAACACTTCATATTAAATTATGTCCTTCTAGCGTCTCAGAATAATTCAGATTTTCCTGTCCTGACTATCACACGTCAGCTTGTACTGTACAGAAGCTTGGGAAAACATAGAGGGTGCTTAATACCGTCTTCAAATCATTGTTTTACTAACTGTTTTCTAGAATTAAAAATATTAATGTAATAATGTTACGTTCACTCATCAAAATATCTATCTTATAATGGAAAACAGGCAGTGAAAAACAGCTTCAAAAGATTGCAGAAAATGTCATTTAGAATATGTGGCCTTACCAGGGGCAGAACAATACGTAACATATTTTAGGCTAAGGTTTTAAAAGCATTATTAGGTGCCTAAAGCTGGAATTCTGGCTTTGTATTCGAGCTCTTAATTGGTTGAGTTTTCCTATCAACATCCTCACTGAATTCAGTGGGGGCTAGTTATCTCTGAAAGCCAGATAACTGAGTTTGGGATTTACCTCTAGACTGCGGAGGCGTTTTTTTGAAGTGTTGACCCTAGAGTCTATGTACAAGTATTGTAGATTTGTATCGAAGGACTCAAAAACTTTTTTAATTCTTTAGAAAAATAGATTCATATACCACAGTGATCATTTCTGCCTTCCCTATTCTAAAGGGTGATCAACAGAGCTTTCTGTTACAGATTTATATACACAAACCAAATACAACTATTGTCTATGCTATTAATTATGAGCAGTTTTCATATGTTCCTACACAGTTAAAAATGTAGTGAAATTATGCTAAGAAGTAGTTAACACCAGTGCTGTGGCCTCGGTCTCTTGATTTGTTTCTATCTGGTACAAGTCTCGTGCAGGTATCTCCTTGTTGTAGTCCAATTCCTTGCCATGTTTCTCCTATACTATCACTTTCCACCAACTCTGCTGTCTGCATGCAGACATTGCATCATACAGTTGATCTGGACTATCCTCATCACAGTTAATTTCTTACCTGCCATCCATTCACCTCTCTGCCACTTTTGATATTTTCAGTTTTAATTCCTTAATTTGTTACTCACCACCTCCTTTCTTAGCCTACACTATTGCACTGTTAGACAATGAGACTAGACACACCTGAGTTATCGTAGTCAAATATGTTTATATTCAAAACCTTGTTCTGCTGTGTGGCTGCTTCAACGAGGCTGGCTCATAGCATGTCCTACTGTACAGGAGCCAGTCATTGATCCAAGACGTTTTGCAAGCATAGGTATGTGTGGCAGGTGGGAAATATACTATTGTTACTTCTGTTCTGTTCACCTTCCCAAGTCTTTTCTTTATTGTCCTCAAACTTCCAAGAATGTGGAAGGGGAGAGACAGTTATTTACTTTAAGAGCACTATGTTTTGGGCACTTCAGGCAGATTGTAAGCAATGTTCATCTGTCTTTCTAGGGAAACACTGATTGCTGTGTAGTTTTGAATAGGTACACCTGCAGTTAGATGGTTGAGAAGCTTAAGTAAATATAAGGCTCGTTATGGAAGTACTACTGAATTTAGGCAGCTACCAAGGTTCAGTGTTACTATAGAGTAACTGGATCAGAGACGGTGACTTCAGTCATTCTACATGCCTAACATCCCATTTAGGGAGTTTGAATCCCAACCTATCAAGAATATTGTCTTCAATATATATCTTCATAACTGCTTTGGACATCACATATACATAATCTGTCATGTTTTCATTACACACTAAATTCAGTCATTGTATTTAATATTTGTAACTATGTGTGCCTGATTTGGAAGTGAAGGGTAGAGAAAGGGAAGACAGAGTGCTTCATCCATTCCTAGCAAATATAAAGTATAGATTAGTGAATATGGAATCACTTTCCCCTGCTGATGCCCAGGTGACAAATTGTAACTCAAATACCAGTGCTGAATTGAAGGGGATTTTTTTGTTTCATTTATTCTTGCTAATCAATTATGCAGCTCCCAGCTAGAGAGAGATATTTTTGTCCCACCACAGTCTTTGCTGCATATATTGCTTTATGACTTGATTGTCAGACAAACATGCCAAGTAATAAATTGATTTTCACAGAAAACAGTGGGTGAGACCAGTGTGTCAGCAGACAGTCTTTTGAAAGTCAGATGACAAACAAAAGCACCGACTGAGTTAGTGAGGTAGAATGTAGCCCCTCTGACTTGCTGGGAGACTAGGCAAAGAGGAGCAGGAAATGCCAGTCATTTTGATAAAGTATCTGTACTATTTAAGACTTAAAAGGTTTTTTAAAAATAGCTAAATGTTAACAATAAGAATGGTTAGTTGAATCAACCCTTCCTGTAAAAAATAAATATATATATGTATTCACCAAAGCTCATATTTGTGCATGTTGTTGACTTTAATAATGTGAACAAGTTGAAATGGTTTTGGTTAATGAGCCAATTTCATTCAGACAAGATCACAGTCATGCAGTATGTTGTGCTTAGCTAAATTGCTATGTAAATACCTAGTAGCTTTCTATGCATCTGATACTTCTGACAATGCAGTGAAGAATCAGCATCACTTGTCAGCCTGAGTTTGTGATTTTTCTGTCCTAAGCCCTCCAGCTTTGGCTAAATTTATTCTACTTCCTCATCTGAATCTGGAATTATTGGCAGAAAACACACCTGTGCTGAAGGACGTTTTCTTTTCTATTTGCCTTTGTGTTTGAAAGAAAACAAAGTGAAAGTATCTGATAAAGTGTTATTCCATTTAGGTTGTAGTACAATCAATACACAGACTTCAAATAAATTAAAATATATTATGTTCAATGAAATGTAGGTCTAAATATTTGGTCCTTCAAGTATTTCATTCCACATCCCTGTCAACTGGCTTAAAGCATTAGTTTACTAAAACATTATTCTAAAATAGAATAAAAATTACAATGCTAATTTACATTTCTCTTTATTGAATTATTTATTCAATAGAACAGTGTTAACTACCTCTTGGGAAAAAAAATAGAATTCATAATAAATTTCAGAGTTAGAGATTATGTGAAATATAACTGAGGTCTGATAGCATAGGTTTCTGCCTTTTAAGAAGAAATATTCTAACAAATTGGAGTAAAACAGTATCAGAAAAGCAATAGAAAATCTCTTACTTTGGCAATAAGATAAATAGAGAGTGTTGTACCATCTACTGTTAGCTATTTGGTTATTTTACTGGACTGAAAAATCAAAATAATGTATATTCAAGAACAAGAAACATACTGCTGGTGAAATGTTCTTGACTTTTTTTTTCTCTATTAGATGGAACAATTCCACATTCACTAAATATTATTTTTTTTAGAGAGTATGCTGTTCCTTCTTTTCTCCCTTTATTTGTGGTTAGCCAAAATGTGGTATTTTGTTGCATTTTTAGGAGGGAGAGATTGATTGAGGAAAAAAAAAAAAAAAAAGTGAACATTTTAAAGGATTCCTGTTTATTGATAAAGAAAATGCAAAATCTACTTTATCTAACCTAAGCTAAATTTCAGCTTAAAAATCTAAGTTTTTTTTTCAACATCAGAGCTGCATTGCTTATTCAGGTTGTGTTCTTGGTTTTCTACCCCTTCTCTGTAGCATTTCTTTTTCATTCCTGTCTCACACAAATGCTTCTTGTCTTTCCACATCTCTCACAGGCATGCATCACTTCACAAATTAATAACTAATGAAGCCCCTATGCCTTTGCATGCTTTACATATGCCTTTGTTCTGGCTGGTGACATGTGACTGTATTTTCTGTGAAGATTTCTTTGGCTTCAACAATTGCCTCTGTAAAGCAGGATAATTATTTATAAGAGTTATCCTGAAAAAGTAGCCACTGTTTAAATTATCAAAATAGATAGCTATAATTCCATTAATACCAAAATATCTTGAAAATTTTGTCAGTATCTTAATTATTATAATTCTGGATAGACAATATTAATTCTCATTTGCTAATATAATATATTTGTACTATATCTTTTTAAAAGTCTATTTGATAACAGTGTGGAATACTTGCTTACAGTTGGTTTTCTTAGCTTTACCTTAAAGCAATTTTATATGGGGAAGGAAATAAAGTTTAAATTAGTAATTAAATACTAAAACTAACCCCTACTTTGTTTTCATCTTTCTCAAAACAATATTCTGAATTATGCCCATAACCATGCTTCTTTTTCTTTTCATTCCACTTTCCATATGATGACCTTCTGCTGCAAAATATTCTTTCAAAACATAATTGTTTTCAGCATTAACAATTCAGAATACTTAAGGCTGAATATGTAAAAGAAAAAGAAAAATGCTGCAAGCATTGCCTTCCCCCCCCCTTTTTAAAACAAAAAACAAAAAAAAAAACAACACAAAACAAAACAAAAAAAACTTGGTGAGAGAGTGCCAAGGTCTTGTATAATATGTAATAATGTAGTTTCAGTAGTGATATCCAGTGATATATGCTACCTGAAGACCTTGTCTGATGCCTTCTGGGCACATTCAGTATTTCAAGATATTTTCATAGGTAGTGGTTTACAAACTGAAACTGTTATACAGGGGCTCACAATATAGGCAGAAATAAATTTTTATCATCCCAGCATTATTTATTTATTTATTTATTTTGCATCTGTCCTGTTCTTGAAGGATTTTGGAGATTTTTTTTTGTGTAAATGCTCTTCATAATGGTTTATAGAAATGCATCCATGATCTATTTTTCCTGTTATTTTTCCTTTGTAAGGAAATCCATTTCTTGAGTTTCCAAATAACCCTAGTGCTATGCTAACTGAATCTGAAATACATCTCGTCTTTTCCCCGCCAATGTTTTTAGTTCTTATTAAAGCTTAAGACCATCAGGACTCTTTTTTCCTAATATTGACATAAAAGGGAAATACTGTTTCAGACACAATTCTCATTGCATGGTTGGTCCATGTCTTCATGGCTTCTCTCCGTGTGAGAAAGGTACTTTTGGTAAATGTTTGAGAGGTACTGTTGTCATTGTTAGTCTGTTGTAGAGATGCTACTACTATTTTATGCAGCAGTTGCCTTCTAATTAACACTGTCTAGGCATACTCTATTGGGCACTAAATCTGGTCAGGGAAATTGGTTTCAAATGAGTTTGTCCAGAAATCTGAAATACTGATTCCAGAAAAAGTTCCCTGCTGTTCCCCCTTGGAACTGTCAGTTAAGTGTTTGATATCACAGTGTCTCTTAGCCAACATTTACTGGCTGGAGCCTCTCAGAATGGTGTTTGTATGGTAACAGTATGACGACTGTAATATATTGTGGAGAGGAAGTGTGACTAAAAACTCAAACCATGGTGAAATGGAAGCCAGGAGATAGAAGATACTGTGGCAGAACAGTATATTTGGTCCCTTGTGGCAAAACCTTATATTTAAGCAATATTACTCTATGTAATAGAAAGTGATTTTTCTGTTGTGCACAAGAATGCCATACCTGTATTTCTACACTAAAGAAAAAGAAAAAAAAAATGGAAATTTCTATCGTAATTGGGGACTAAAAATATATTTGACACTGATTTTGAAAATGATATAGCTCTTGATATTAAGATGATTTATTTAAAATTTATGTCTCTTTAGAAGATAACTATGTTTTGTGAAAAGTAAAAAGTGTCTTCCTTGTTTTCCTATCAATTTGATTACTTAGGCTTGAAAATAAAGTCCATGCTACATGTAGCATAGCCACACACCTATCATACGCACTAAAAATCTATGAAAGATATATTCAGAATCTGTG
Organism: Nettapus auritus; assembly: GCA_011076525.1. Taxonomy (NCBI): domain Eukaryota; kingdom Metazoa; phylum Chordata; class Aves; order Anseriformes; family Anatidae; genus Nettapus; species Nettapus auritus. The sequence goes on from CM021775.1 coordinate 7,976,332, forward strand.
TATTGCACTGACAAGCTAAGGGATGAAGTACAGACTATGTTTTCCTACTGTGTGTAACAAATTCCTGTGGACATGTAGATATGGAGATGCTTAATTATTTACAGTTCGAGTTAATTTTCAAACCAAAGCTCATTAATTTTTGTAATGCTATAAACTCAATGTGTTGTTGCAGTAAAGATATTAAATTAAAATATCAGATTTTGGTAATTACATGTTATTCTCATGAGACAGCTGGAGTATAAATAAATATTGTTATTTACTTGGCAAAATCATAATTATATCAATTATGGTTTTGATCCTGAAACACTATTTGAGCAAATCTTTAACCACTGAAGGGCTAACAGTCTGGCATTTTTGAGGAAGCTAGGAGTAAATTAAAAATTGAAGACAAAATGACCTGCAAATTGCTCTTTTTAAGAAACACAAAGGATGTCCCATGAACAAGAAAGGGATTATCAGAGTGAAAGCCTGTGTGCTAACCAACATTCAGTTAAAAGACACCCTTGCAAATCTCTATGTGAATAACAGTGCTACTCAAAAAGGGGATTAATCATATGGAAGTCTCAAATTCTCATTTTGTTTATAAATCTTAAAGCTTCTTTTCGAAAGATGTTCTGTTTCAGAATACATCACCTATTTGTGGTGTTTTAGCATTGCACAGAAACCATCACTCCTGTTCTACAGGAAGCGTATATATATGTTTGTGTGTGTGTGACTGAAGTAAAGCCAGCATAGTTCTCTGAAAAAAATCTTATTTAAGAATGTTTTGTTAAAAAATCTGTAGGTAAAGATGTTGTTATAAATTTCTGACTATTTAAGTGACTTAACGAGAGCAATGTGCAAGAGGACCTCAAGAGTAACAAACCTACTGTTAACTCCTGTGGATAAATAAGAAAAAATGCTGATCTGTTCTTCTTTCCTGAGAAACAAAGGTGAAATAAGAGGGAACATTTTGTTGGTAACCTGTGGAGAGTAAGAGAAGCTAACTGGATTATCCAGGCCTCATTTACATATCAGATGTGAAGTGTGTTTAAAAGTGAAATATTGCATTAAGATTAAATTTCTGCCTGTCTGTAGACCTCTGAATGAGAAACATTAGATGAATCAATAGCCAAAACTGCAACGTCTAGTTATAGAAAATCTCAAGATTGTAGGGGAAAGCATTCACAAATATAATTGGAGGGGCATATGAAGAGAGTAGTTCTGAATACTGTTAATTGTTCAGTTCAATTGTCAATTGTTAATTCTTTAAGTAGATGTTTTATTATTTTTCACTGTTCTATCCAATTATATCCTTCTTAAGCCCATTTAAGTTATTGAGGAAACATTGCTTATTCTTCTGTAACCTTCGGTAGGCCTTCCTGGTGGGTACTTGAGATGTTACTGGTTTTGAGTCTCTACAGTTACCTCTGAGGAAAACTCTAGTAGCTGTTGAATACAGACAGAGAAAGGGGGATTGCATATTATTCATTATCTTCCATTTTTTCATTTTTTTCTTCTGAAGAACTGCAATATAAATAATGACCTCGCCATTAGCTTGAATGGCCTAAGGTAGTTCTACTGCTGTTTCAGTCCTAATGTCCACCAACGTGATCTATGTAGTTACATCCTGTATCTCAGTTAAGTACCTATCTGTGTATGTAAATATTCATAAAGTGGGTTAGAGCTATGTGTGGAGCCATGAGTGCCTCCTGCAGCCCGGCATGTACTGGAACTTGCAGTAAAAGGCTTTGTGAGCATGACTGCGCCACAGCACTTGAGGTTTAGAGAAACAGGGTGCAAGTCAGCTCTCCCTGATGGGAGATATAATTAATTTCTTCTTCTCTTTCATGAGAAGGAAAAACACTTCTTTGTCATCTTAAAACTCTGTTCAAACCTTGTTGACGTCAAAAGGGAGTTGCCAGCTAGCTAGGTGTGTTTTCAGTGCTCAGATCTGCAAGCAAAGGGGAATCTTCTGTGAAAGAGTTCAAATTAAAGCACACTGAATGTCAAAGAAATATGTAAAAACGTAGTTTTTTTAAGGTGGCAATTGTTTAATACATTTCTTCCAGTTTAATGGTGAATTTCTGTATATTCTCTTGGTGGTCTATTATTACATTATCACATTATCCGTTAAGTGTCTCTAACATATTAGTGTGTGAGTGGCACTTGTGGTAGTAATTACTTGTCTTTTCAAGGGTAATGTCATATGTGTTTAGTGTCTCTATCTTTGGTGGTATTTTCATCTGGTGAAGTAAAATAGCTTTTTTTTTTTTTTTTTTTTTTAGTGTGTTGTTTTTCCCATTTGACTGTTTTTACATATCTTCATGACTGTCAAGAAATTAAAAGCACCTTTTGGTGCCTAGTTCTGAGAGACATCGCTGATGTCCCAGTACAAAGAGGATAACTGAGCATTCTGTAGTCCATCCGTCTTAGAGTCTTGTGATGTGTAGGAGTAAATCACTGTATATCTTCTGTGTGCAGCTAACATCTAATGCCTTTTAGGTGAATCCAGGCACATGTAAGGCACGTGTGCTTTTCTTTAAGGTTGAAATGTTGCAGTACTCTTGTCACTGTTGCTGTTTATCATATGTAGCCCAAAGGGTGCAAACCTGATAAATAAAATACTATGGTGTATCAGTTGAGTAGAGAGCATTTCTTATAGTTTTCAGCAGTATTATCATATTAATAGGAACTTTAGGGGAAGGATTCTGTCACTTACAAACTTACAGCATAGAGAGAAGATCTGAATTTGTGCATTATAAAATCATAATTTTTTACTTTATTAGGAATTCTGGGTCTTTGTGTTATTGCTCAACATGCCTCTTAAGTTCCTAACTTAAAATCAAATATTGTCTTGTTTACTTAAAGCTGCTTGCATTTATATTCCATTAGATTACACCCTGTCATTGCTGATGATGCAAATCAGTTCCAATGAATTCATGTAGAATCATGACGAAACTTGCAGTAAGTGATAAAGGTTTAGATGCATTTAATTTCAAGTATTGAATTATCTGATTATGTTCTATTCTTTAAACAAGGAGAAATTTTTACTTTTTTGCCTTTATAATAATAATGCCTCAGAAGCTTTACAGACCCAAGTGAGTACCGTATTTCCTTTACAACTTTCTTGAGATAGAAATAGCCAAGGTTCATAGGTTCTTGCCTGAGAAAATAGCCAGGAGACTTCAAAAGGTAGATTTTCTTTCTATGCAAGTAGAAAATTGGGTTCTTAGATCAGTTTCTTTGAGCAAGTAAGCCTTTCACAATTGCTTTTCTATGACTGTCAAACATGGTAATGCCAATTTAATTGCATAATATGAGTAATCAGCATTTCTAGAAAACCTTCCCCTAGTCCCATGTACCTTTTATTTGCTGTTAAAATGAGTTTATTGCTGGTTTATTTTTCACTGCCTATCAAACAGATGTTGCTCACTCTCTGAGGAATTTTTCAGCTTTTCCAGTCACTCTGGCTGGTGAGTTGCCAGATGTTTAGTTTCTCTTCTGCATTTCATAAAGGTACTAGAGATATGGAAAAGCTTGCGGAAGTAACAGAAACACAGATAAAGTGTTCTTGCTGAGAAGATGCTTCAGAGAGGAAAGCATGACAAAACTGTGAGAAGAGCATAATGCATCCATAAATGTCTACCACATACATATGCATATTTCCATTGTTAGCTCTCAGTAGGCCTGCATGATATGATCTCAGTTATTTCATACTCCAAACTCCCTTCTCTCAGCCAGAAACACAGGTCAGATGTTTTTTAAACTAAATTAATAACTCAAAACAAACAATTGTAAATTGTGCCACTCATAGATTCATTAGTATTCAACAACAAAAGTAATTCCCACTGGATGAAGAACAGAGACAGAGGGAGAAAAAAGGCAACCCATATGGAGGATGTTTGGAAAATGTTTGTAAATATTAAAAGATCAGGTACCATTATCTCAACTTTAATGGATTTTCCTGAACTTCTTACCAGTCACGAAACAGTAATTGTTTTGTTAAGGAATGATATTGATAAGATACATTAGGGGAAAAAATAACATGAGAAAACCTCTTAGCACAGGTGATACTTAAGATATTAGTTATGGTAACTGAATAGCCTAAAATGAACTGAACCAAGACTTTCTGAAGTGCCTTTTCTATTATAATCCTGCTGTGGTCTTAAATACAGGACAGCCACCAGCTCCCCAGCCTAGCAAAAACAAGCTCAGCAAAAATGCTAAGAATAAGTTGCTGTTGCAGGTGTTGTTCTTTTTATTTCTAATGTGTTTTTAGCTATGATTGTTTTTTACTGCTACTTCCACTTGAGCTCAACTTGAAACCTTTGAGCTACCTGAATACAAGTTTCTAGGAAAATGTTTGGAACAGATATGCTCATGGATACTGTTGGTCTGTCCACATGTGCTGAGTGACTGCACGGTAAGAAAGGTTGCTCCTCAACTTGCATCCTGCAAGCCTTTGCTAAGTGGCAAGAAAAGGTTTAGAAGAAATTTTGTTGTGCTTTTGATGGTTTTTATTCATTTTTGCACTTCCCAGAGGTGAATCTGTAGTGGGGACAAATTAAATCACTTCTGCTGGAAATAATTTCTCTGGTAAATTATGTGTTATAACCTGGTGGCAAAATCAAAATTGGGCTGAATTGCAGGGTTGCCTTTTAATGAAGAACAGATGTAGGACAGTCACTTGAGAAAAGGAACTACAGACAAAATGACTACTCATCTACTTGTGGACTGTGACTTTTAGCTAGCTTAATAAAAAATGAATAATGGAACTGACTGGTAAGAATTAGGAATTATCCATATCTAATAGGAAAATAAAATAATTCAAAATGATGGAGCAGTGTTGTACTAAATATGCTAATATTCATGTTGAATCTGGTCTGATCACTGTCAAATGGAAGAAAAAAGTCCAACAAATGTTCTTTAAAATTACATTTGACAGATTGAGAGGTACTATAAGCTGTGGATTTGTTTGATTTCTGGCAAAGATATATATTATTGTTTATATCGGTGCTCTTAATCAAAAACAAAACAAAACAAAACACAAACAAAAAAAAACAACTGAGGTTGCCTTTAAGAATAAATATCTTGGTTTTCACTTCTGCTTGTTAAAAATCTCTCTGAAATTGTTGTGGGAGATATTTCATAAGCAATTAGAACATCTCTATAACTGTCTGCTTTTAAATAACTTCTGAAAGCTTGTAAATGTAAAAGATATTGACAAAGTCTTATGTTATATATTAATCAAACTCTTTTCTAGCAAGGTTCCAGGTGTTATGTATGGGAAGGTTTAGAACAGATACTATAGGTCTGTAATACAGTTAGTCAAATGTTTGGGTACTCTGTTTTTATCAATTTCATCATCACCATCTTGCTTTATTACTAAACATTATTTTAATCAGTGTAATAAAGCATTTTCCCCTACTCTTTGGTCCTTCTAAAGATCACCCAGACAAAAGAGATTTGAATCTGAAAAACAGATGGCACTATTCCACTTATAATCTTGCCAAACATACTTTTGTAGAGATTAGGTTGAATAAAACAAGTCTGTGACTCCTTCAATATTCAAACCTAATCTCTTTAAGGCTTTGATTGTATTCCATATACAAGGCAGGGGATAATTCCAAAAGCTCCACTTTGACCAACCTACATGCCATCAATTTAAATCAAATCTCATAATTAAATTACAGATCAAAACTTCAGTGGTTTTCTCAGACTTTTCTTTATAGTTTTAATGGCAAATTGAAATCTTTAAGTCCAAAGAAATCTCTGCATAGAGAATAAGGGAACTGTGACGACATAAAAAATGGGGGTGACAGAGGTGTTTTGTACTGTTCATTGTACTCATACTTCAGTCAGCAGCTAAATATCTATTTATGGATCTGATAGGAAAACATCAATATCAATTATGGTGTAAACATCACTGATATCTTGGCAGACGTATCCAATATATGTGAAAGAGGGCTGGGAGAATAAAATTGGAATGAAAATCCAAATGAGAGTTCTGAGTGGGTACTTGAACTCTACATTTTTGTAAAGTTAGGAAAAAGCGCTTCAGTTTAACTTACCTCCCATACGCTTCATAACAATGGTGACTCCTATGTCCTGGTATATGCTTTAGGAATTGATATCTGTGGTTATCTTACTCTTATTTCATCCATATGAGTTCCCAAATATCCTGACAATTTGCAGCTGAAATGTCTTATAAAGGAAGATTTATACACTCATCCATGTTTTAGGCCATAGTAAGGAGGGAGATAGGCCTTCCCATTTGCTGTGTGCTGCTTAGATCTCCTGAGCACACAGATGCTACAAGTGTTATAAAAGCCTTCTGTTCTTCATGCACAGTTCTTCACTATGAAGAAAACTCATGCTAAAATTAAGCTTTGAAAGAATAAACTCTCTAAGAGTGCAACTCCTGCTTGCCATGTTTAGGCTGTAGCATCTGGTAGGGATGTGCTGCACATAATACAGCTGTCTTGCAAGGGTTTAAGCTACAAACTACTTGAAATACAAAGGCTTTTTAGAATATTATATGTTTTCATATTTGGTTTAGATATACAGAAATACATATAAAAAATGCCAAAAAAAAAAAAATGTTTTAAAACACAAATGATTAGTTTATTAGATTACATAGGATGTATTAAATATGTTGTACACAAAAATATATAGTACAGAAGAAACAAGTACATTTAAATATATTTTGAAATTTAGTAAGTTCAGACCTTTGCCTAGAAAATATTTCCATTGCATTTCTTTTGGTTTGTCCTGCTTATTCAAATACTCAAATTCCCCCTATTATTCTCTGTAACACACAATTCTGAGCATATGAAATGCTGTTTGACAAAATATAACTTTTAAATAGAGCCACATACATACATAATGTTGTTTTTGTCTAAAAACTTAGTCAGAAAATAGTTGTATTAATTTTCATGATAATGTAGCCTTCTCCAGTTACCTACCTAAACTTTCCAAACAATGAGGTCAAGCCACCTGTCCCAGATCACTTACATGAGGTTTGAAAAAGAACAGAGCTATCAGTGTTTCTAGTATTTTAAATTGACTTGTAATCAATTTAAATATAAATTAATATATATAAACATTTGAAAGACCAAATATTATGTCATGAGAGTGCATAAATTTAACTTATTTGGCTCAACATATTCTACAAAAGGATAGATGTTTTCTCTCTAGATTCCTATATCCCCCAGTAGTGTCTTTTACTAGTTTTGATACCTAAGCCATCTGACTATTTCTAAGTTAAGCCAAATAATAAAATTAGACTTCTGCTATGGAGAATCAGATTCCCTAATAGCAAATGTAAATGTTGTTGGATATACTGCTCCCATATTTCAATTAATAAATCATTAACACGATTAATAAGGGCCTGGATGCCTAGTGGTCCTGTCTGCTTCTTGAAGGAATAAGAGAGATGAAGAAGAGGTAGCTACAACACTGGTGCTCGTGTGAATTTAGGGAACTTTTTTTACAGAGATTTTTGTAGGGAACTGGAAAAGAAAGATTCAGCTGTTGTATTATCACATGCTGAAGTGGAAAAGTGAAATAGAGAGAATCAGATTAGAGATGGAGCAAGGAAACCAAGCAAGTTATTTCTGTTTCTGTGATGAGACATATCACATCTGATATGAGCCACACATTATTTAGATTACTGTTCTCTGTTTGCAGCTTAAGGGTCAGTCCGAAGGTCCATTTCAAATTGCAATGACTGTTTATGACCATTTAGCAACATCTCACTTCAAACACAAATGAGACCTCGCTAAATGAAACTGAAATTTTTTAATGTAATCTGTCAACATTATATGCAAGACTAATATGTAATTAATAGTTGCTTTAATAACACCTTTAAAACTGTAATATTATGGGTTTTTTTGTTTGTTTGTTTTTTTTTTTTTTTTTTTTTTCTCTGATAGTATTAATGTTTTCTCCCCAGTGCTTTCCAAATTTACCAGTTGAAATCACAAAATGTTAAGAAGTTGTCTGGTAGAAAACCTGCAATATACCAAAATGCAATGGTTTTTGTTTGTTTTATCATCAAGAAGTAGGTAGAATTGCAAATGTATGGTGACTGTCTTCTGTTCTACAGACTGTACTCATGTCATTCCCCATCCCCTAAAGTCTTTGTCTTAAGCAGTGGTTTGTTCCCTTTCTCATCTTTTGGCATAATGTGCGTTTTGATATATTTGCAACATGAGTTTTGATAGAGCTGCAGTTTTGATAGATCTGGGGACGGCCAAATTCTGCTGCTTTTGAAATGATACATTCTGAGATGTGTAACTTCCCTGCAGAAATAGTACAGTTAACAAGTTCAGTAAGAAAAGAAATAGTCTTCTGCACGTTGCTTGTTAGGTGCTTAGAAGACAAGCATCTCTGCCTCTACATAGTGTGAGTTGGATAGGGGAGAGAAATACTTGTAGAAACTAAGGAAAGACAATGAGACACAAGGGAGGGCTTGGGAAAGAGCACAGGTAAAGAATTATCTTTTTCATAAATGCAGCAGAAGCCTGAGACACGGAGAGAGAGGATTTAGACGTCCTCTGTGCTGTAGTGTTGTCAGCAAGAGGCAGACAGCAGTTTAATTTGTGTTTTCTGAGCTAGGAAAGGATGGCTATTTTAGTTGGATTGATGCAGAACTTCAGTATTTACACCTTTTCGTTGGTCCTGAAGATATTCTCAGGAAGACTTTTGGAGAACCAGAACCAATCTGTGGCAGCCAGTCTGGCAGTGGGACTAGATTAATTTATCCTCTCGCAAAAGCCCATATCACTCCTATATGTTTGACAGAGCATCTTACAAGCTATCTTACAAACCATTCATTAGAATAATGTATGCAATAGGAGGGGGAGAAAATAAGGATAGGCCTTAGTCCAACACAATGTAATTCATTGTGGCTGGCAACTAAATATTCATTTCAATTCTAAAAGAAAGGTGAACAAAGGAGTATCTGATCCAGTGTGGGTTCTTATTTGAAAGTTAGGACTGTGTCTATTTATATTGGAGAATTCTGAAAAAAAACAAAACAAAAAAACAAAACAAAACAAAAAAAACAATAAGCACAAATAAAGAGCACATTTGGAGGAGTAAACATGACAGGTACTTTCCAAGTAATCAATATAGGCAGAACTGCTAGAGCAGCATGATTGCATATAACTTGGATAAAAAATTGCTGCTTTTTATAATCTGGATTTGAAAACATCCACATTAGCAAGCAAAGAAGCAGGAACCAGCCCAATACACAGATTTTTAAGGAGAAATTGTGATGAAAATGAATAATAACAATGTGAATATTGGTGTGGTAATGATAAACTGTGCAATCTGAAAACTACTAATGTTTTATGATTAATCTAAAGTATATTAACATTAACGAAATTATCTTTTTCAGTGGACATCAAGGAAGCTTATGACAGAAGTAAGAAAGGGTTGCGTGATCTTAGTAAGATTTTTATCTCAGAATTACAGTGCAAGCATTTTACCAAATCATTCTTGGCACGAGAGACTTTTGCCATTAAAACTTCAGCATTTGTCCTATTCTTTGCAGTCCTGCATCTGGTTCTACCTATCTTCCCTCTTGAGACTATTTGGGCATAACAACCCTTTTGATTAGACCTTTTTGTATGGTCCTTTACCTACTTTGTAATATGCTTCCCATGGAAGAGCTCTAAGTCTATTCTTAATGATAGATTGTAAGTGTAATTGCTAATGCACTGTAGCTCTTCCATGGGCATGCACCCTGCGTCTTCCTCCTGTCTCCCTCAAACAAAAAACCACAAGGTCCTTAGAGTCAGCAGACATGGAGTTCCACTATATCCTTCAAAACTTTAGCTCTATAAGATGAGAAAAGTGTTGCAATGCATCATGTAATAACAAAGTTCAGCATGTCATTTCTCCCAAGCATTGTGTGCTTTGAGCATGCTAATCCAAGCACTTCCTTCCATCTTTTTCTCCCTGGCGCTGTTCTTAACTCTGTTACCTCAGGTGGCATTACCCAGCAGTGTAGGCAGAATGGGTTATGTCAGGCAAATAGCAGTCAGCCTGCTGCCAGTTAGTGAAAATGAACAAATGTTTAAGAAGTTTATCCATGACTGAAATAATAAAACCTGAAGAGAACTTTGCTTGTCACACTGTGGTAATTAATACTAAGATATTTCTCCTAGCGTGATTCAGAAACTATTCCTGAATGTCTTTCAAACAGCACAGCTTGATGACCTCTAAATATAAGTTCCATGACTGGAAGACTTTAATTTTCTTAAATCCTTAGTAAATGACAGGGGCAAGCCATTATGCTTAACTGTCCTGTTGTACAAGCCAAGCCATTAAAGATCTCTGAAGTCATTGTTGCTAAACTTTTTAGGGACAGTGCTTTAATAAATTATCTTTGCTTTAATAAATTATCAAGTTAACACACACACACACTTGGCAGTGTCTGACCAAAGTAGTCCCACTGGTGTTAATAGCACAAAATGAGGACTGCTCTATAGAACTGTTTATGAAAGACCTAGGCTCAGAATTGGTTTGAGTACAATTTAAGAGTAATTTGAGCAAATACAGTAACAAAATAGTTTAATTTATAGACTGTGAGGTGTTAAAAATCGTTACATATATTAAAAAAAAAAAAAAAAAAAAGTGTTAACCTAATGCCTAGGTCCTCAAACATAAAAATGTAGCAAGAAATGATCAGGGAAACAAGTCAAAAGGATTTGAAAATAAATGTTCCTTCATCTTCACAGCAATGCTACACAGCCTGATTATGCTGTTGCTGGACTGAAGGTCGCTCCAGCCATTTCTCAAGTTTTGACAAGACATACCAGGCTTAAGTGATGGAGAAGACAAAGCTCTGTAAGACTTCAGAGTTGTTGGGGACTAAAATAAAGAAAATATTCTGTAATGATACATAGTGAACCATTTTACAGCAGTTATAGTATTGAAGCTATGCAAGCAGAACTGCCTGTATCTCATGCCTTGTTTCAAGGTGAGTGACGTTGCACTTCATTCCTGTGCTCCCACACTGAATTCTCTTTCTCATAAAAGAGGAAGTTTTATGTCCCTGTCATACAACAATCCTCTGTGTCAGGGCAGAAAATCCCCCTTTTAACCTGAACACCTATAATATCCGTACTAGGCTTGACATGATAGTTTTTGTGATTAATACCCTCTAAAAACATAAGCTACTGCAGTGTGTATTGTAGGACTCCAAAAAAATAGGGACAGAGTTATAGAAATTTTGACCCATTTTTAAAATTTGAGAGCTCACTTTTCTATTGCTTAAATAAGCTCTGTATGAAATTTGACATCAGCAGAAATTGTTCAGATGGATTATTTTCATTTGTCCAAAGCCGTATTACAGTTGTCCAAATGTTAAAGGCTTCCTGTGACTACAGATTCCCTGAAAGCTCATTAAACACCTCACAGTGCTAAACTTTGATGCTGGTAATCCAAATATTAAATAAATAAATAAATAAATAAATAAAAGTGGTTATGTAAATGCTGAGGGGTAAAATCACTTGCTTTTTTCTAATATTCTAGAAGTCACCTTGCCATTTTCATCCTGCACTAGCCATCCCAAGTACCAATTCACTTGGAGTGAAAAGAGAGAGGCCAGTAGTGTTCTGCTTAACTGAGCCTCTGTAAAAGCAATCAATAAACTTTCATCTCCTCCAGGAGGACCACACATTTACATAATTGTACCTACTTTCCTTTCTGTATCTGATTCTCTATCTTTTCCTAAAGGTTAAGATACAGGGCAGATGTCTATATGCTTGCTGCTGTTATTAGCGTGCTTTGGCCATCTCATTTCTCAGTGGCTTTTATTGTGCTCATCTGTTCAGGAAGACTAGGTTTTCCAAGGCTCATTTGCTGGTTAATTGCATTCTCAGATCCTCTAAGATGTCTGTAGCACCTGCTCTCCACTTCACAGACTCTTTTGATCTCTCTAGAAATATCCAACTTTGATTATGTGAAAATCTTTCCTAACTGTACTACGTGCCTAGAAAGCAAGCTTAAAAACTGCCATTGTGACTATTGTGACCTATGTTAGAATTGAAAATATAATTCTATAATATAAAAGCCTGAAATGAAAAGTGATCCTATTTGTTATTCTGTTTGTGTGCTTCACTGCTGCCTCTAGTTTTCCGTGCCTTACCAAACACTTCGGCAAAACACAGGATGTTGCAAAATGCTAGATTACAGCACTGCAGCATACAATTCAATAGCTCTAAAAATACACAGTATAGGCCAAATTATCACCTGCTGGCATGAATTTTCCACTTGCAAATATGCTGAAATCGTGTTTACCTGAAATATCTCAATTTGTTTCTATCAGTATTTATTTGCAAATGTAAAACAGTTTCAGACACAATTGTCTATTCATTAATACAGATATCCTTTGGTAGGAATAAAGGCTTGGTTTGTGTACCTTTAATAGATTGCAGGCATTATTTGTTCTTGGTTTGACATTTGTTTCGTAGTCAATATGCTGAAGAACAAAAAATGTGGAATACAGCTCTCCTTTGTTACTGACTGATTGCACAATTAAGCTGTTTAATTAATGTCAGTATCAGTTTTTACGTCTGTCTACCTACTTTATGGGGCTATTTTAAGGGCTACTGACTAAAATGCTTTGAATATGTATAGTAGTGCCATTTTCACCATGCATTGTGGAATCAGCCTTGTGAATGGATTAGCCCACACTTCTTTCCATTCATTTATAGCACTGCATATTTTTAGTTGATTTTTCATGAGTTTCTCTCAGACTGTATCTGTTTGCAAAGTCTTAGCCAAAACAGCACAGCTGTTTCTGAGGGCTGGAAAAATGCTGTACCTCTTAAAATATTCCAATAATCTATGTGGTTAACGTAAAATCTGTGTAGTCTAATTCTTCAGCTGATTTGTAATCAAAGGTTGAGAGGAGTTGGCCTTGTGGAAAAATTAGATGTAAATGCATTAAATTCTAACATCATTATAAAACGTATCATAGTATATATTCCCAAACAGAAGAAATTTATGTTATACAGCTAACTTTAATTCTAATGTTTCCTAACTTCTAGTTCTTGACTTCATAAATTTAATAGTGTTCATAATATAATTATTTGTGGTTGCATGCATGCTGGTGAGTGTGTAATTGCTGCCGTTCTGTGTTTAACACTGATGTTTTGTAGTGGATAGTCATGAAATTGTATTTTTTGGTCTCTGTCTCATACTGATCTATGCAGAAAATGTACTGTAATACATTTCAACTGTAATGTAATTAGAAGCAATTAGAAGCAGTGTTTGTGGAAATAGTAAGTATGGAGTGAATTCACAAGAAGTGAATGCCATTGGGAGATCTAAAAGATGGAATTTGATCTCTTTCCTTTGATAAATGAAGGTCAAATTGTCCATGCCACTGATAATGTAATGGCTGCTCTGTGTGATGACCAATCTTCACACTTGCTGATGTGCACACTCGCTGAAGGTGTATTTGCAATTGTGCTGTAATTTCTCGAGTGAAGAAAAAGCTTAGACATGACACTGCTTCACCTCAGAATTCAAATGGAAACACTAATGATACTGTCCGCAAGACTTTCAGAGTGCCCCCAAAAGCACTAAGCATGAGAGATTTATATCAAATGCTGTTGGATTTTCTAGCCTTCTCAAAGCTGACAACTAATTTTGGGTACTTACTGATAATTCAAGGTCTGATGAACAAGCCCTTCAAGCTTACTTGCAAAAACCTTGCAAATTTATTGAGTCTCATGATGCAGAGCAAGTTTAAAAAAAAAAAAAAAAAAAAAAAAAATCCCACCAGATGCCACTGAGGCACTCAATGCCAGAAAATATAAGCTGGTCTGAGTCTGAAATTCATTAGTGCCTCTAAGCAGTGCCTCTAAGCCAATGTTCAGAGGGTGATTATTTTCCACGGCCCTTATCCTGCAAACATTTTTGGACAAGCCTTGCTTTATGCCCATGTGGATAGTCTCCCATTTCAATGCTGGTATTTATGTGCTTGAAGCTGGGCAGGTTCCTAGTGCATGCTGTTCAGGCTGAGAAGACTAGATCCAGTTACTGCAGAGAAAAAAGATGAGAAGTTTTTTAGAACCGATTCTGTTTTTTTTCCTTCCTTTCTTTTTAAAATAATTACATATAGAAAAAATGGTACGATATGCAGAAAAGCAGATTTAAGATTCAATTCTGAGTTAAACACTTTACCAACACTGAACAATTTTATCTTCCAGGCCAGAATTCAACCAAATCTTTTTCATAGGTAATAGAAAAACTACATTAAGTAGCCATGTGTTTCTGTCTCTAGTTCAGAGGTTGTGAACCTTAGCAGTTTCTGTGAAAAATTCTGTTTTAGGCTGTGTTCTCAGAGGACCTGAATAAATAACTTGGTGCAAGTAAACTGTCAGATATAGTGTTTCTTAATCATAAGCAGACCCAGACTGCTTCACATACAATAATCCAATAAATTATTTCACTATCAATGTATATATTTTCATTGGAATCTCTGATGTTTTGCATTAGACAGATATTTGAGAGAGACATAACAAATGTTTAATGTTTTGTGGTACATCATCTTTGTGTGTGATATCAGGCTACAAAATTATAGTTTGTCATATCATTTATTTGGCATGCATAGAAATAGATTAGCAAAGATGAGAGGTAAACAGAAGTTAAGTAAAATGTTGATGGGTGAGAGATTACTGAACCCCATGGGAGATTTATGGTAACTAAGATTTTAATTCTGTACATGTTGTAAGACTCCTAGGACACATCCCAAATCAAATGAGGAGAGCTTTCATTAATAGGCTCAACTCATGTGGAAAGGAAAGGGTCAGTAGTGCTGAGTCTGCTGTATCTTTCACTAGGTAGTAGAGAAGAATTTCACACAAAAAAATATTTTTAATGGATGTATTAACCCTACCTATCCTTGTCCTGCCTCCCCTCCCCCCCCAAACAAAACAAAACAAAAAAATTTTTTTCAATTGCAGAGAATACCAGAAAAGAGCAAGGATACACTTGCAGATGTTAAAATTGACACCATCACCACCCTAATCCTCTTTCTTCATTTCTGTGATTACCTTTGTGGTCAGTAATAACTGAAAAGCACCCTATTTAAAATCAGCCATAGAGATGTTGAACATATTTCACATACTGTTACATGATGAAATGTACAAAACCAAAACAAACAAAAAGAAAATGCCTTTTTTTTTTTTTTTTTTTTTTTTTTTTTTTCCCCTGTCTCTACTTTCTCTTGCTTCATTTCCTGCTTACTGTACCAGGAAGAGCTTTTATCTTAATTTTCAATCCATTAATCTGAAGCATAGACTGTTTGCTGACATAACAGAACTGAAAAAACTTGTTTCTTTTTGCTGCTCAGATTATGATAGGTTTATTGAACACATTTGCTTCAATAGGCACATCAGGCTACAAAGGAGAGGGGACGTATCAGACTATAAAGGGTTGCAACTAAGGGTTTAAATTGCATTGGAAGGATATGCCACTACTGGACTTATAGGAAGTATTATGCTTTATTACTGATAACTCATAACCTGAGCTGTTAACACATTTAATAATCTCAGCTCCTTAAAAATGTACCTACCTGTTTAAAAATGCTGGGGAGTTCATCATACTGGCAAGGAAAAGGTATTAACGTGTTTGACAGTGCTGTGAAATTGTTGATTTGGTGAGTAATCTAGAATCAAGGCCAAACTTGTTCTCTCATAAAGCAGCTGTTGCTCATACATATTAGATGTCCAGACTAGAAACTTCTACTAATAGCTAAAGGATACTCTTACTGCTGTTTTTGCATTGGGATAGTTTCTCTGTGAAGCCACATTGCTTCTCTCAGTACTTTATTCTGTCCCTCCCCACCCTCGTATATTGATACACCCTATGTATGCCTTCTTGGACGGGGCAGTTTGTCAGACATGCGGCTATGAAAATTGTTTTAAAGATGCAGACTGCAGCTAACTACATAGCTGCAACTAGTAGGGCAACGTAGCATTCACAGAGGGGATATGTCTGCTGCAGCACTGGCATCTGCTGCTCCATGCGCAGTCCTTAGAAAAGAGAATTAGGCAGTTGCCCTAATTACTCCTTAATTTCTGCTTTGTGCTGGGGCTGCAGAACAAAGTGTGTCCTACTGAGCTGAGAATCTTCTTCATATCTGTACTTTGATCCTTGCTGATCTATCTGTATTTGAAAGATTGGGGGTTATGGCTGTTTTTGGTGACAATGATCACGAGATTTCCTGGAGCATGGAGAATGGTTGGCAGAGATCCCCTGGTCGGAGGTTTTCATGCATCTGGAATAAGTCCAGCCTGAGTGAATCATAGCTGTGACCTAACAGTTTTTTTCCTGGCTTGGTCAGTCTCTAGAGAGAGGTTAGATTTGCAAGAGAAAGCACAGTACTAGCAGTTCTACTGTTCTATGTTTGTTCTTCTGTTCTGTATCTCTTTGCAAAACTGTGGTTTTGTATCAAAAATAAGCTCTCTGTGTAAAAAGATGAGTTAGTCCCTGTATAAATTCAGAATAAAAATAACAGCCTCCTGCAACTCAGTTTTGTAATAAAAGATATGTAATGAAATGTTTTATTTTTAACAGCTCCATTTCTTTAATAAAATGTTGAAAATACCTTCTATTAATTTCCATGATTGCAGAGTGTGTTTGCAATGTCTTAGCTATTCATTAGTTACTTTACAGATCAGAGAGTCTAGCTTTTGTAAGGCTGAAAGTTGTCCTATAAGGTTGATGAAGCCATTCCTATAAAATAGATGAATTCTGGAATCAAAGCAATGGAAGAAGAGAGAAGCTCAGAAGAAATGTATGCACTATTTGCTACATAGACTAAGCTGGCTGTTGGTGGGTTCCATATATGCACGTACATAGAATCAGTACCTAGCCTAGGGATTTGAGAGTTCAAAAAGCAGACAAAATTGACAGGTTTTAGAAAGCATGAAGAAGAAGTGTTATGCAATTCTGGAGATGTTACTGAAGTACAGGGATATGAAGTGATTTAACTATAATTTATTCAAAGGCTTTCTAGGGAGAATATCAGAGGCTAGGTACTGATTCTTTGTACGTGCATATATGTCCAGATTCTTGTCCATGAGAATTTTATTCATTTTCAATTACATAATATTATCAAGAAGCCATTTGACTATCTAATATTTCTATTTGAATCCTAAATATATCATTAGAACTATGACATTAATTATATATGTATATTTTTTCTCATTTTGCATACCTGGCTAATTTTATAAGAATGGTTTTGCTGACTAGAAGATGAGAATTTTATGCCATTTTGGTCCTTTTTGTCAAGGCAACTCCTTTAAAAGGCTCAATGCACCTAGCCCCAAAACTGCATGTCTGACTTTGAATGAAAATAATGCTGGATTTCCTCAAAAGCTACATCCTGATATTCAAATGCCATTTACACTGTTGCTATTGGCACTACAGCCCTGAAGTAGGAAATGTTCAGGTTTGTTACTTTTCTCCTTACCAAAAGCATTGAGTTCTGTGGTGACTGGATATGCTTACGCTTCTGAGTCATAAATGGCCACTGTGATTCTAACCTCCATTTGCCATGTCTGTGCTAATAAAGCCAACAGGTAACTGAAAGCCTTTTCTCAACATAATCTAAGAATGCCAATGCACTTGGAAACCCAGGGTGTAGTGCAAAGGACTTCTAATTCAGGAATGACTTTCTAATTGTTCATATTCACAAGAACTGATTCATTAAAAACAAACAAACAAAAAGTTTTTAAATAGATCTCTATTTCAGTTTTTCACTTAAGCATTGCACTAGGATAATTTACTTTTTTTCTTCAGATTTTTCTTGGTAATTCAAGTGAGGAGAAAGATGATTGAGACATGCTTGAAAAAATGTAACAACTGCTCCTTGCCCACAATCTAATACTAAAATAGCAGCAAAGCACAGCTATGGTATAGTGTTTGCACTGGTAAAAAAATCAATTCAGAAGTTTTCAATATCGTTATCTTCAAGGAATACTGAAGCAAAGTTTTGTGAAATAAGCTTCCCCAAATCTCTCTTTACAGTACAGAGGAGAAAACAGAAGTAGTCTTTCAAATCCATTCTCTCTTCCTGACCAGTAGGATACCCAGCATACATGCATCTGGTTATGTTTTCGTAAAGTTAACTATTTATTTACAATAGGTGGTTAGACCTTGTCTTCATGGTATATTTTTTTGATGGAAAAAAGGAATTCAATTATTCTGAACGTGCTGCTGATGTTCAGAATAGACATGTATGAAATTAATGTTTTAACTATGAATTTATTTGCCCACTAGGGGACACTGGGATGTTATATTTTTGTTCAAAAGAAAGACATTTCAAAAACAATAAGGAAGGAAAATCCTCTTGTTCTTTCTCTAAAATAAAATAAAAATCACACATATCTCATTTCTAATCAGTGCAGAATGATGTGTGATATGTTTTAAAAAGCTTAATGAGTGGCAAGCTTATGGGCATGAAAGCTAGATCTAGAACATTATTTCAGCAAGTAGTTTGAACTGGTCCATGATATTACTGGTTTTGAATTGCAAAGATAATAGATCATATTTTTTGCATTTTCCACTCATTAAAAACTGTGTCAGAATGATGGATTAATCTATGGGCACTTTCTTTCTTTGCTATAATCTTTGTCAAAGTAATGAGGTATTAGAATCATAATGCCTTTTGTACTATGTGAAATATGAGGGTAGGCTTTAGAACTTTTTTTTTTTTTTTTTTTTTTTTTCCCCATCGTGGTTAGATAACTTGCTATTTCACCCCTTTTGCAGGTGAGCAAACCCAAATGCACCATTTGAGTGAAAGCAGAAGCTAAGTTTAGAATGATAAACTAATACGAATGAGAGTAGGTTAATGGTGTGTAGTCTATGTAAAAAGCCTTATGTACTTTCCATTAATATATTACATCCCACAAATATATGGTTACTGACTTTTCCTCTTGTTGACTTTTACTAGAAATGAACCTATAATTTATGTAGCTAGACTGTGAATCGATCTGTGCTTTCAAGCAGGGAAGGAGGCGCCCTCCTGTGCCTCATGAAAGTTTCCACTCTCTGATTTGACTTCTTTCCTTGGCAGGTCCTGAACATGGGGTTGGAGATGTGAGTGGTTTCCCTAGTGCTTACTCTGTGCAGCTCCTCTCATGTGGGGTACTTTAATGTATTGCAGTTGTGGGATATAGGCGTACTGTGAAGAGAGCTTATGATATTGAAGTGTCTCTCTGAACAAGTGCTTATGAAGATGAAGCACCATCTACACATCCTTAAAGGGACAATTTAGATCCCAACCTGAGAGTCGAATCAATGAACTGAGTTGTCCACTGGCATTTTTCAATTTGTGAGCAGAAAACATATGATGAATATCATCTGAATCATTCTTTGTCTGTAGCTTATTTGGAACAAGATACATGCACAGACACTTTAGTTAATTTATTAGATATTTGTGGCAAATATATGACAAATGATTATAGGGCCTACATGGTTATTTCAGCCTAGTTGTAAGTTTTCTTCCTGCAAAATTCTGTGTAAAATTCAAAGAAATTGTACTGTTAGTTTGAGCATCATTGACAGCAAGGAAGGAGAATCAGGTATAAAAGTGAAAAAATAAAAATAAAAAAATCCACAATTCTGTACATTGCAACTTTCACTTTCACCCTTTCAATAAAGGCTAGCACACATCTTTTTCTGACTTTGTCACTTTTTCCTTTTTTCCTCTTTGTTTCTTCTCTACCATTCCAGACATTGCTCTTTTAGTGAGATGTATAGCAGCTTTTAGCATTTCCAAGACTACAGTACTCAGTCATTCTCTCAGTGTCATTATTTCTAACCAGTGTGTGACCCAACACCTGAGACACAGTCATCTTAAGTCCCAAGGATCCGCACGTTGTAAAATGACAAACTCCATGCAATTTATATATATATATATATATTAATTAAACACATCCCACATACTCTTGATGTAAGAGGACTTACAGCAATTACATAAACCTAAAATGAAAGACTTCCATTCATTTGTATCAGGCTCTTTAAGGAAGTCACCAAAAATGGCAAAATGCCCACAAAAATATAAGGTCATTTTCCTGTCTTTCTGCATGTGATACATTTCTTAGTTTTTTGAAGACTGTAAAAAAGACTTTCCCACTTAAGTACCCATATGCCTGATACTCTGAAGTCGATTGTGATAAAAGTGTTAATACCCTTCTTTCCATAAATTAAGGAACATGCAGTTCCTGGTTTTGCACTATTGTAGCAGTTCTGTAAAATCATCAAACTATCCCGAAACACAGCTTTTACTCAGTGTTTTTTTTTTTTTTTTTTTTTTTTTTTTTTTTTCATATCCTTCATATATATTCATATACTTGTTTTCTGAAAAAAGGCTTACATGGATTTTCTGAATGTTGTAAAAAAAAAAAGCTGAGTCTATTTGTGAAACCTTTTATGGATTATTATATTTCTTATGATACCATTTGGAAAATTATTTCTTAATACAAGTGCTCCCCTCAGCATCCAGTCTCTTAAGTAATTCAGCCTGTATCAGTGGCATTGTTTAATAGAAATAGTGAATGAAATACTTGTCCTTTTGGAAGTCAGTGATGGAATCAAGCAAAGTCAGGATTTTGTCACTCATGTTTTTGAAAAGAAAATTGTGATAAAGGCATATACCCAAGTGTTGTAAGAATAGAAATATACAGGAGACAATCCCTTTATCCTGACATAAAATGTAAAGGGATGGTATATTAAGGAAAAAAAATGTAGCATTCCTATGAGTAGATCCCTAATGCACATACCACATATTCATGAAAATTTGTAAAGTGCTTATTAAATGCTCCTTTGTTGTTCTCTTAGTCATAGGAGTTGTAGTTTTGTCGTTGCTGCTTTTGACTTCTTAAAATATGTAATTTCTGTGTTCATATTTCTTTCAACAACCTATATTTTTTTGTTCATAAATAACATACACAGAACTGACTTCACTCCTTTGTCATGAGGGAAATATATGTAGCTCTATGATTAAATTCTCATGAAACCTCATCATACCATTTGCTGTATAGCAAATTTGCTTGTACTAAATAGTACTTAAGAGTTCTTTTTCAGTGTTTTTTTTTAGGTAAAGTATCTTGAAAGTGTTTCTTAGATTTCTTTTTCCCTCATTAGTGGCTTCCTTCTTTTAATGATGAGAAGGATGAGAAAGCTGAGGGACTTCTCTCCTGTGCTTCCACTCTGGTGGGAGCCCTGCTTGGAAAGGTACATCAGATTCTTTCAGTCCTCTCTTTGGCCTTCTGCATGCGGATGATTTGTGGCAGAGCTTTGGGCCTTATCTACGGAATAGATATCCATTTGGTATATTTATCTAGTGAAAATGCTAACTATATTTACACACATGAATATATGCTGATACTTAGTTATAGAGAGGGCATGTTGAATGAAAAAAAAAAAAAAAAAAAAGAGTGGGATTGGAGAGGGGATCAGGAATGGAAATGCCACAACTAACTAACTCAGAACAAAAAACATACATAGAAAAAAAAAAAAAAAAAGAGAGAGAGACTATACTGTGTCTGCTTGTCTTATTTTGCAAGAAATCCTAGTTACTAGCTGCCTTCATTCAATAGTTTAGGCATGTGGCTTTAAAAGATCTCAAGGTCCTTTTGTTTAGGGTGAGGGTGTATAGTAATCAAGAATCCTTTTTTAGCCAGCCACCTTTTGTATCTATAGGAAAGCTGGTACTTAATAAGTACTCATTCTTTCAGACTATTTAACAAAATCTGCTTTTTTTAATTATTTTTTTGAGTCATCATACGGTGAATATAATACCATTGCCTTTTTGTGTTTAGAACAAGTGTTATAAATGCAAATGTTTTTGTGATTCATAAAAAAAAAATTCCTCCAGTGTTTTTGATGCCTTTCTGGAGTACAAAGTACAGCATGTTACAGGAAAAATGTTAATAAAGTAGTTTACATTTTATGTGGTAAAAATAAATAGCTTAAAACATTGTAAAAGATGAGCTATGCTCTCAGCTTGTGAAAGCATTGCTGTACACAGAATATTAAGAGAATATTATAGGAGCTTGATTTAATGCAGACTATTAATTACTATTAATTATTTAAAATGTTATAAAATGTCTCCATAAATCCCTACTGAGATGCTGGCATGTCAAGCAAGCAATTAAAATACAATACAGTTAACCATAAAATAGAGAGAGCAAAAGGAAATAAAATATTAAAAAGCTAAACAAAGAGGAGGTGTTAACAAATCTTGTTCAGTAATGAAACATTAAATTCCTGAAACTTAAGCAAATGCATAAACTGATTTGTTTTTTAACTTATTAAATCCTATCTTCTCCATAGATCTTATATACTTGTCTTTCTTATATGTAAGTTTATGAGCTTTACTATTGCAACTGGTTAATTTATGTCTTAAAGAGAAAGAAATGGTCAAACCCCAGCAAACAGTAAAGAATAGTGATTAAGATGGTATTTCCTTGTTTCCAAGAGATATTCTGGGAAGTAGAGTGAGGTGGCTGTTAGTTACAAGGTTCTTCTCTTTCACTGACAGCCAAAAAAAAAATAAAATAAAATAAAAGAGTGAAAATTTTGAGATTTTTAAAGTGAAGAAAAATAATAGCCATGGTAAATGCCACACTACAAGATAGAGCTGTTTTGCTCAATTTTCATGCTATGGAAAAAGCCATAAATATTTTGCCTTTTAAAGTATTTTTTAAGTATCCTCCAAATAACCAACTTTCTAAAAAATGATATTTGGTAGCATTTCTTTGTATTTTGCCTCTAAGCAGCATCACATCATGGCACTCATTAATTGTGTAGGAAGCCAAGGTGATGGCAGATTTAATGAAAGGATTTAAGTGGTAGGCCACTCTCTCAAATATCACTGAAAAAATAGTGCTATATATGTGGCCCTATCTACTGTTTCACAAGAGACACCTAACAAATGTACAATATTATACAACTAGTCCAACTGGGGTGGGCCTTTCACAGCTTACTCCTGACATACTCTTTTCTTGATAACTTAAATATAAATTGCTGAATGAAACAGGGGTGTTTTCACCCTGTTGGCTTCTGCATATCATTGAGTCATTCATCAAAATGTATTTGTAGGAGAGAGTTGGTTTTTCTCACCTGGATGCAAATTACAACAAAGAAATATTTTTTTCTTGCTATTAAAGCTTTTGAAATTTTGTAGTGATTGTAGTTGTGCCTACATTGCCATGTAGGTGAGGTGATGAACGATTCCTTCCTCAAGACCCAAAGAGGTCTTCCTGTGCTCATGATGTATAAGGTTTCCTTCCATATGCATATTTTAAATCATATGCGAAGGTGTCCTTATGTGTCTTCATATGGCACATCAAGCTACCATACAGGTAGCTTCATAGGGTCCTAAAGAGCATTTTCTTGAACCACTGTCTTCTGTTCAATGGTTTGTCTCATCAAAGACTTCAGAGAGAAAAGTTATTGCCTCTTGCTATCAGCTGGCATGACCCTGTGTCTGTTTTGTATGTTAGCAGCAGAAGGATGGCAGGACCACAAATACTAAGTACAAAATTAACAGGAATAATACTAAATTATGAAAATATGTTAGAAGGCGTAGGAATTCAAAAATAAAATGTGTTCTACCTTCCTTCAGCTCCATGTGATGGAAAAACAACTTAGGAGAACTGAAGCACACTGATCCAGACCCGTCCTCTCACTTCATCCTCCTGTTTTCTTCCATTCTCTCCAAACATAATGAAATTTAATTTTCTGCAAAAATTACTATTTCTTATTCAAAACTTCTAGCTGCTAAGCTTATAGGGGAGATGTAATGTAGAATCAAACAAGGGTTCTCAATACTTTTTCATGTCCTTCATTTATTTCTGTCACTCAACATGCACATTATCTGCATGACATTCTTATATCACCACAAAATATGCACCCACCTCTGTTATGAAATTTACATATCTTTTTCTAGCCTTATCTCTCCACTATCTCTCATCTCAGTATACAAATTTGTGAAGTCCCAATTTTATGTCAAAAATCCAAGAGATGAAAAGAAGGAGTTTTGGATAGAAAACAAAATAATCATGGCATTTATTTTGGGTATCAGAACCAACTCAGGTTGTTTTTTAAGTTTGATGTTACTTGCTTTTGTTGTTTTTTTTTTTTTTGGGGGGGGCGCCCCCATCAGTGTCATGAAGTATAGCGCCTTGGATCAAGTAATACCATGACACTGAATTCCCTTGATGTTGATCTACAACTTTGTTGTTCCATGTATTCCATTCATTACTGAAAAGATTTTTTATTATCCTGATATTAATATACCTTAAGATTTGTTATTATCCTGATATTAATATACCTTTAACATTAAACAAGTATTATCTCTTCTGAAAATTGAAAGATTTTATAATGTGTGTGAGGTTCTCTTACTTAATTCTAATTATTTTTATTTTGAGTTGAAAGAAAATGTATGCCACAATGACACTATTCAACCAGTGTTTCAAAAATGTAAGCAAATACATATTTGTGCTCCTCACAGCAGCAAGTTTCATTAGAGAGCAATGGCTTGGTAAAGATCAACATGAACCCTTTTCCTGTGGGACCTATTTAGACATTAGCAAATTACAATGCACTTAAATAGACCAGAGTCTGCCTGTACTAAGAAGTTAGGCATGCCACTATAAATAAGTTATTTAAGATAAAAGCCTTTTATAATGTAATACATCTATTTAATTTTTCCTTCCCTATGTCACTGTAGCAAGAACTACTGTCTGCATACTAAAATGCTGAGAACTGTTGACTCTTCTTTTGCTTTTTTACTGCAGTTGAGTAAGCGGAACTTTACAATCCTGAAATTTAACCTACAAGTAATGCCTATTTCTAGATGTAACAGAAAATGTCTGCCTTTGACTGTAGTGTCAAATGCCAAGGGCTAAAATTTTCTAAGTTTTTCCCCAAACCTCAGTATATGATATTATGTATTTGCCTTTTATCTAAGTCTTACCTATACTTCTTTGAGTCTTCTTAACGCAAAAGACCAGTGTGATAGGCTTTCCTAATGCACATCTATCAAATCAGGAGTGTGAATGGGAAATGATCCAATGAAATATTTTGCTTTTCGTGTCCTACCTTCCTCTGTAATTACAGCCAATTCTGAAATGCAACAGTTTAATACAAATGCTGTCTCTCTACTCAGTTGTTAAGCATAAGAAAAGAAAAAAAAAAAAAAAAAGCAACCATCTGTGTCATGATTATTAGACATGCCATCATGATTTGTGCTAAAGTTCTTTGAAGTACTGTAGCTTATATATGTCAATTTATATTGTGTGATCCTTTACTCAATATATACATTTTGTACAACAGTGTCTCAAGGGAAGGCTGTTTACTTTAATGGACATCCCAACAACTGTTAAAAACACAATTGTACTATCAAATGATCAATGCTTAACTGAAGCAAGACATAAAACTCCAGAAACGTTGTTACAGATCACATTCTACTGTTTTTTTTTGTTTTGTATTGTTTTGTTTTTTGGTGGTTTATTTGTTTTAGTATTTAGCATACCCACTTGATAGTTCTGATTGTCATTGGATGTGATTTGGAATGGTAGAGACTTGTGCATTTCTATACCTACAAAAATGTCTGTCAAAATCTGCTCTCAAAAACATGCAACATTTAAAGAATGATTGCTATAGTAAAAAAATAAAAATAAAAAATCACTTAGAAAATCACTTAGAAAATTAATTAATTTTAAATTAATACCCTGGTTATGGTAATTGTTCTCCCTGCATCTCAGACTGCTCCTGCTGTGATAGTCCATTGTATCCTTCCAAATATATTGATTTAGAAAGCCTTGGAATGGGATTGTGCTTTTCCCACTTATTTATGTTTTGTTCATTGCAGTGAAGGTCTTGCTTGGTGATTGGTGCTAGATATTCTGCAGTACTAAAACACTAAGTTTCCTCCTCCTGAAGCCAAGTTCTTGAAAAAATAAACAACCAAATAAAACACTTGAGAATTTTTTTTTTTTTCAAGAAATGATTGGGAACTTCTGGACCTTAGTATTTCGAAAATTACAATGCAGGTAGGCTCTGCCCCTTCTGCTTCATGGGCTTGTATAATGTTTTAGGAGCCCAAGGATACTAAGGTTTTAACAGCTGGGATGGGCATTTACTGCCAAGCATGATCAAGTCCTGCCATAATGTTTTTTTGTTTGTTTGTTTTGTTTTAATAGAGAATTACAGCAAGGCTATCTTTTCTTGTCAAAATACATTGCTGTCAATACTAAGAAGTTTTTGACTTTTCAGTATTATACAGTAATAGTGTTATTTCTGTGTGAAATTAAATGACTTAAATAAAGCTTACAGGATCCAGCCTGTTATTGTAACATTGTTCGTAATAGATTCAATTATTTTTGGATATTATATAAGTATAGATAGTGAAACAACTCCATTTGATTTGTTTTCTTCTGAAATGACTTGTGGGGTAAGTTTTGTAAATATATATGTATGTTAGTTTGTGTCAGGCTTTTTCTTCTGCATTCTTATTTGAGCAGTTACATGAAACTCCTTCTGGACATCAAAATATTTTTTTTTGTTACTTCATAACTGTTTTCACAGAGTGTAGAATTTGTTTTTGTTAAAATGATTTAGGCTGCAGCCTGTATGTATAAGGGATTTTTATTACTATGAAAAATTATATAGCAAGTTGTTATTTCTTTACCATATATATATATCAAGCATATACATGTATGTCTGCTTTTAAACCAAACCTCATTTTTTTTTTTTTTTTTATTTGAAGATATACTGAAACACAATTTCAATAGCTAATAACAGACTCTACTTCTCTATTTCTGCCTTTTATCCCTTATTTCACTAGCTAAAGCTATAAGCATTTAAGCAGTTAAGCAGTTATCCCCTTTAAGGAGTTACCACCTTTTTTTTTTTTTTTTTTTCCCCCAGAGGTTCTTTTTCATTATTATGACCATGATTTGAGTATCATAATTTTAAAGCAGTAACATTAAGGTCATGAAGAATTAATTTGGTGAATATTTGGTCAAGTATAATTATATTAAAATATAATTTCTACAAATTTTAATAGTAAGTAAAGTCAGAAAATTAGTACAACATCAAAAATAATCATAATGAAACTTCAGTAGAATTCTGATAGAAGAGTAAGTATTAGTTCTTTTGTCATAGACGTTATAGACTTGCTTCTGCTATTCATAAGCAAACATACAACCTTACTCCAGACATTCAATGAACCACATGAGACATTTTTTGAGAATAAAAGATTAAGGTTTGTATCTTTGAATGCAAAGATTCTGTTGCATTAGATGAATCTTCCATGCATTCCTCTTATCATTGTAATAAACAATTTACACTAGATAGTAAATCAGGGATGACTTTTCCTTACCATTAGCCAGTAAATAATTAAGAGATCTGTGGGAATTTTGGATTTAAAGTTCTCCTTGCAGGCTTTGGCATTATTCAAAAAAAAAAAAAAAAAAAAAAAAAATGGAAAATTTGTCCTAGAAGTATTTTAGAAGTATTTCTGACTCCAGGGCATTACAGACCAGATTATATCATAAGGAAAGAAATTAGTCATTGTTAAGGGTTAATCCTATATTTGAAAAGATTTAAAAAATGGAGAGGAAGCTGTTGGTGGGAAGTTCTGTGGAGCTTTAGAGACTGCAGAAACCTCAGTAACAAGCTGATTGAGCTGCTGTTGCTCAATATAGCTCAATCAACCTAGATGGTTAAACAGCTGTTACCCTGTAGTTTAGAGCTCCTCTAGCAAGCAGAGAAGACTTGTTTGAGAATGTCTCTCTCTCATCAGCCTTATTTTTCAGAATTAAATGTATTGGGCACTGCACAGGAATAGTATGGAATTAATGTAGCCACCAAGGTCATCACATTGTAAGCAGCACATAGGAGAACTGGGGCCTCAGAAGAACATATGCAGTACTTTTTCGGATTTTGCAGCCTGACTATATCTAAAGTCACAGGTGCAGCTCTATGTTGTTTTCATTTTGAAAATTGCAGTAATATGGGTCTCAAAGTGCGTATGAATATATCAGCAAAGAAGGTTGGGATAGGATAAGAGAATATGCATATTACAGCCATGTACTATGTAATCAAAGGCAGAAAGGCTTTTAGGCAGACGCCTCTTTTCTGCAAGAGAGGATTAACGATATTGCTAACAGGTGATTTTCTAAATTGTACTTACAGGTCTCTCCTAATGTGGGCTTTATAATCTCTGAATCCATTCCCCTGTTTCACTGCCACTGCTGCTAGGAAGATTTCTTTTCTTCCCAGTATTTCTTTGACTCCGATGTTCTTTATTCCTTTGAAGACTTTTTCTTACTACCAGCAGGTCAAAATTTATTCCAGTTCTCCTACTGGTCTATTATACAGCAAAGGTAAGAAGCATTGGAAGCTTAAAAAGATGCAATTAGAGGAGAGTTTTTCCTAGTCTCTAGAGAGGCCGTGTGAATAAAACAATGTGAATAAGAGGAAACATTCACAATATCTTGTGTAATCTTGCTTTCAGTCATGTATAAGACGATCAAAATTTCTGTAGATAAGGTAGAAGTGTTTCTAAAGTGTTCTTTCAAATTTTTGTTAAAATTTTAAAGACTATTAGAAAGCTAAAAGATCCAGAACATTTTAGAATTAAAAATGTGAAAGGTCTCTGTTATATCTAAATAACAACATAACATGAAAATATGGAAAAAAAAATCCTATTAGTTAATAGATAATTAGTTACATATACAGATTCATTACTTTTCCATAAGAACACGGATGAAAGGGTCCCAGTGTACTAAGACTAAATTAGAAGCATGGATCTGTAGATTATTTTAATGGCCCCTTTAAATACTCACTAATTTTTGTTAATGAATTTGGAAATTTGCCTGATTGATCACTAATTACAAATGAACTACACTATTAGATTAGTGATGGTATTTCTTGGACAAAGGAAATTGAATTCTCAAGGTTAGTTTTTCTACAGTAAGCCAAATATTCCCTGGCACTCTGCAGCACCATTTGCATTTCAATTAGATTGTGGCTCAGTGCCGCTGATTACCGCACCTTGTCTTCAGTCTAGTCATCCATTGACTGAAAAATAAGAGCATTTAAAAAAAAAATATATTATTCTAAAAGTTGTTCTGTTATGTGTTTTTTTTTTTTTTTTGTAGTTTATTAAACACAAAATCAGATGCCGTAGTTTTTTTCTCTAGTTTTAAAGGGATAAAACCAATACATTTGAAAGCTTATTACCATGCATAAATGACAACACATATTTTATTAATATCCTTTAAGAAAACTAGTGATGACAGTGACAAATACATTGAATGTTCCACTCACCTAAAATGAGAATAAGCTAGCTTAAATTTCCAGAAGTAAACTTTCTAACTTTGTACTTCAGTGGTATCTTAAATCTGAATGTTTCACTTCACTGGTCCTTCATTAGTAACAGAATTTGAGGGAATACAAATGTTTCAGATTGCTTTTCTGTCTTCCATTAAAAAACAATATATAAATATTTATATATATATATATATATATAGTCACATAACTCTCTGTTCCAGAAGTCCCTAAAAAGTTTCTCTCTTTGTTGGTTTGCTACATCCATTTCTCTAAGCAATTTTTATACTAAAAATCAGATCAGAATAACATACTTAATTCTGATGTGAGATAAGTGCAACAAATAGAAGTTACCTGTATTTTATTTTGTTTGCTTGATATCCTGAATTAGCCATGCCATATAGAGACAGGTCTTCTCTTTCCTTTATTTACTTATTTATTTTTTTGACGACCTATTTCAAAGACATACAAATAAATATTGATCAAATGGACTCCCCATTTTTATGCAGTCTCTGTTCTTTTTGTCTTTCCACTTGCAATTCTCAGATGTTTTGGTTTCAAATGTTTTAATGTCCTTTTCTAGTTGAATTGAATAATATAGCAGTGTGGTAAATCAAGATCAGTGATCTAGTACAGAAATATGGAAACCCTTGGCAAATAGAAGCAAGAGAATTATTACTCTCCAAAATTCCTCTTCTTGTTAAGCTAAATTAATATGGAATTTTATATTATGTCTTTAGAATGACAATGTAGACTGGCAGTGGGGGTTGGCACCTGTCAACTAAAACAATAGGTAGGAAATAAATGCCTTCAAATTATCATTGTACAGATTAGGCAGTGTCAAAGACAATGTCGTAATTCTATTGTTAGCATTAAGAGTATATGAAAGACAAATCCAATGAGACATTTTGCATGGAGTTCTCAAAAGTGATTCTAAAGAGCAAGAGAGAGTTTAGTGTCAGCATGTTTTAGGGATGATATTGAGTACTTTCTCAGGTCTTAAGAATCTATTGTGAATCCTGTTGTCATGTGTTGATTCTTTTACTGCATTTTATTTTCCTGGTTGTTGCTTGTATTTGATTGGGTTGTTTTAAGTTGCATTTTGATTAATTTGAAATGATGGGCTGCTCTCAGCATTTAACCACAGTCAGACCAACTCTGGTTATGCTCTTGTTAGGTCTCAAACTAAGCAGATCCATGTGAATTACCTGTTTAATGAGAAACCTTCCAAATAAACTTCTTGTTACAGCAGTTTGGGTAAATGGAGACTCGTTAGACAGAACTGTGGGGTATGTCAGAATTGAATGGTTTTCTCACATTAATTGCTCTGTGCTGGTAAAGATGTTGACTTTCATATGTGAAGAAAAAATATTTCCATTCAGAATAATTAAAAAAAAAAAAAAAAAAAAAAAAAAAAAATTTTAATATGTGAAGAAAAAATATTTCCATTCAGAATAATTAAAAAAAAAAAAAAAAAAAAAAACAAAAACTGAGGCTCTTTTGTGTGTGTTTGTATGTGCAAATGCAGCATATTTATCACAGTTTGCATTTGCTTGCTTACTGGTTGGTTTTATGTTCCCTTCCTAATGTCATCAGAGTGCTCCTGGGGAAAAACCTAAAACAGAAAAAAATCAAACTGACAATAGGCAGGATAAGTATTCCCAGACTTTGCATCATCTCAAACAACTACAATAAATAAGTGCTGCCATAGCATCAAGCAAATGTTTGACCAAGAAGTGGTGCCTCACGCTGCATTTTAAATGTTAGCAAAGTCCAAGTTCTGCTGAAAACTGGCATGGAGCAAATTTAACAGCAGGGTATCTGAAAATTCCTTATTTCTGTACCAAGTGGAAACCCTACACTGAAGCACAGATGCACTCAGGGGAGATCACTGACTGACTGTCCACACAGAGTTTCTGTATTTGTAGGTGCACTAGAGCCCAAAGCACATTAAAAGCCATAGCTTCTTTTCAGGTCTCTTTTTAAGGGAACCATAATGTCAGGCCTACATTTAAAAAAAAAAAAAAAACAAAAACAAAACAAAACAAAAAAAAACTGTAACCATGTCTGCCCTGTCACTTTTCCCTTCTCTCTGCCTCCACATACAAGCACGCTCTTTCCACGTCCCATGGAATAGGCATTTTGGAGTCCTACAGAGAAAGAAGGAGCTATGGGTTCCCTATTTCCAGCTGCTCTGGAGACTAACAAGTAGTTATGCTTTGGTCCCCATAATTTTTATGTTGATGTTATTCCTTTTGCAAGCCTAAACAGTTAATGAACAGATGTTGGAGGCAGCCTGCCTCACTAGTAACGTTACTAGTAGATCACCAAGTTATGCTCATTCAGAATCGATAAACATTAGAAATTATTTTGTTTAGTCTCTGGAGAAGAACTACAAGTGTGAACTGTAAAGATGTTAGGGTGATTCAGTACATTAAGCAAACAAAAGTATACCTTGGTATAATCTTTGAGACAGGCGCTTAAGCCCTACAGTGGGAGAAGATAGTAAGCCCTTTACTGTAACCAACGTTAACTTTGAAAATGAAGAAGGTAAACCTTACCTATTAACAGTGTGCAGAACCATGGAGTTAGAATACCCTTTTAAAAAGACAGCTGCTTCTGGGATTTTAATTTCTGTCTGTTCATGGAGATCACTTCAATTATGAAGTGAATATTCTATTACAATTTAAAGTTACACTAATGTCTTCAAGTATTTCTCAGTTTAAAGTTGTTGTCACAAAGGGATTTAAGACATAAGGCTTTCTATTTTGATCTGCTTGACTCAGATACTATAGTGTGTACTGTGAAGTTATGTAAAAGCCCGGTTAGGTTATATGGATATGTGAGCAAATTTTTGGCCAACATAAATCAGCATAAACATATTGTCAGTAGAACTACATGGATATTTACCTCCTACTGTTCCAGTTTGTAGCATGGAAGTTTGTAGAATTTATCTTTTGGAACTTCTTAATTGTGTGCTTCCAGCTGTATCGTTCAAATGACAAGAAGATAAGGGGAAAGAAGAGACCATTGATATAGCTTTGGCTTTATGTTGGTTTAAATGAGGGTGTTTAAACTATAATTAAATGGATAAAGAACAAACAATATTTTAATTCTTCTGTAAGACACAGTGAAGAAAGTCTTTGCTTCTCAAAAATATGTGTTAGACCTTAGGGGGCTGTAGGGAACACCAAGGAGTTCATATCAAACCTCCGAATGCTGCAGTGAATCTTTTCCTGCTACAGGTGAAATGCTGTTCTTTCAGGTTATTTTTCTGTTCCTGAATTATTTATATGGGAAAAGTCAAGGACATTGATCCTTGAACATTTTAATGTAGTAACAGACAGCTCTGGTTTCTGGATATCATATTTAAGGAACAACTTCCATGAGATGTCTGAGTTTTACTGGTCTAGATTTTTAGCCTTCAAGGATTTCCTGGCACCCAAAGAGCAGTTGAAATAATTTTGTAAGTATTGTAATCTTGGATAGAAAAGATTCTTGACAAAATTACGTATTTAGGTTCCAATGGTGCATATCTTAAATTAGGTAACTTTTGTGAATCTTGGTTGGTTATTATTAAATGACAGACTTAGTGTCTAATTATCAATAATAGTAACAAAAAAGCACTCTAGATGTTACTTTGAAAAGTGGTGTAGTTTTGGCTTTAATAATGTACTGATACTGTTGACTAAACTACTTTTTGTAAGGTTTACTTTATAGTACTTAAAATTTTATTAGTGGCTGTGGGCTACGCATGGATTATGGTCAGTGACAGAAGTAAAAATGTGTATTCTGGGGAAAAGCGATTACCCTCCCCAAACATCTTTAAGTGGTCAGTGCATTATTTCTGTATTTATGTATATGACTGTCTCTCCAGGTCGTCAGAGTCCACCTGGATGTTGAAGGTGTACTTTTATAGTGCAGTACTTTTTAACTAAAGAAATAACATAATTGAGATTTTAGAATTATCCAAATATTTGGTTTTAGATGTGTGGGGGTTTTGTTGTCTGAGAAATCTTTTTTATGAAAGACATCTTTATCTCCAGGGCTTAATGAGAGTTTGTGGATGTGAAAAAGAAATATTTAATAATTTCTGTATTATACTTACAAAATACAAAGTCTTTATTGTCTCTTATCTTTGAAACATAGAATAAAATCATAGGATCATCTAGGTTGGACAATACCTTCAAGACTGAGAAGTCCAACCATCAAGCTGACCTGCTCAGTCCCTCCACTAAACCATGTCCTTTAGTGCCTCGTTCACCTCTCTCAAGTGCCTCTAGGGATGAGGTCTCTACCACCTCCCTGGGCAGGCTGTTCCAAGGCTTGACCATTTCTTGTTCCCATGAAGAAGTTCTTCTGAATATCCAATCAAAACTTCCCCTGGTGTAACCTGAGACAATTTCCTCATGTCTTATTTCTTTTCAGTTGAGAAAAGAGACTGACACCCTCCCTACTGCAGCTTCCTCTCATGTACATAGAGGATGATAAAGTCTCCCCTCAGCCTCCTCTTCTCCTGACTAAACAGCCCCAGTTTCCTCAGCCACTCCTCATAAGTCTTTTTCTTCTAGTCTCTTCAACAGCTTCATTGCTCTCCTCTACACATGTGCAAGCAACTCAATAGCCTTGTTGTAGTGAGGTGTCCAAAACAATATTTGAGGTGTGGTTTTACCAGTGCATACAGGGAGGCCTTTTACCAGTACATGCAGGGAGGCCTTAACTTCCCTAGTCCTGCTGGCCACACTATTTCTGATGCAGGCCAGGATGCCACCTGCCTTCTTGGCCACCTGGGCACACTGCTGGCTCATGTTCAGACGGCTGTCAACCAGCACCCCCAGGTCCTTTTCTGCTGGGCGACTTTAAGGCCACTCTTACCCAAGGCTGTACTGATGCACTGAGTTGTTATGATCCAAATGCAAGACCCAGCACATCTTAGGTCTTAGGATTTCTATACCAGACCTAGTAATTAAACATAAGGTACCACATTTCAGAGATCATGAACAGGTACTGTGATTCTAGTACTGTATTAATAGACTTCTAGAGATAAGTTTTCCTATGTCTCCTTTAAGACTTAAAATATGTAAAGAATCAGCCAATTCGTCTCTTACCAGATGTTAAAACCTGAGGGTTGTTTTGTATGCTTCTGCATTTTGTTTCTAAGTTAGTGAGTCAAGAGTCAAATTGTAGGATATTCCTATGCTACAAAAAAGGATAAAACTAATGTTACTAAAAACCAACAGTCTTTATGAAAACTTCAAACCAATTTTGCAAATAAAGGAGCTTGAATAGTTCAAAATTTAAGTACATCCTTTTCCAGAAAACATTATGTATATCGCTGTCTCAGTATAAAACATAACTAAATTGTTGGGTGTCTCTTTAACATTTAAAGTTTCATGTATTTTTACTGATTACTACATAAAACATCAGAGATGACAGCTGGGCACTTTTTATTTATTACTTTGTTTTTATTTCTTATCTTCTCCTGTAAGTTGTATTCTATATATTTATTTTCAGTAAATATTTGTACAGTGTCTGTTAATTACAGCCACTACATGGGCAACGATGACTGAGACAATTAATAAAATATATGCATAACTTGATGCACTTGATCTACAGTTTCTCCAGTTTGGTCCAGGACCTGACACATTCAGTGTTCCTGAACACGGTTTCAACTACTGGAGTATCCCTTAGCGTAACAGAATTGGTTCTTCAACATCCTGCCTGCCAGAATAAAAGACCTGGGAAACAGTGTTAAGCCAGGACTTCCTCATGCTCTAGCAACTCCTGGAAGCCACAGGCTTCTGTCTAGAGTCATGTTCTTCATAAACATGGTGTACAGCCAGTCAAAAATTATGCGTTCATATTCTTCCTCCCAAAATACCCCCTGCCCCCAACTGTATCTAAATTATCTCTTCTATTATCAGTCATGAATGTCATTGATGATATACTACCATTTCAGACAAAGTCAATGGCTGTCGTGCCAAAATGAGAAATTAACCTTTGCTTTTATTATTGCTGCAGGCAATGAGTGGTGGGAGTGGGTGGGAGTTATTCATATGAAGTAGTCTCTCCTGGCCTCTAATATCAGACTGTGTGACTACTACTCCAAGCTTATTTAAGTCCATGGTTTTCCAAAGCATGTGGACATCAGTATTTCTTGTCTAACAGCTACTGCAGTTCATAGAGATGCTTTTACCAATTTTTGAATCTTAGTATGTTTAAGAAGATATTGGGATAATGCCACTTGGCATTTTGGATTATTAGGCTATTCAGCATAGACAAGGCTATTTTTTTTATTCTATTTTTATTTTTTTTATCACCTTCACCAACTTATGTCTTATTGCTAGTTTGGGAGCCATCCATCATCTATCTGACACGGTTATTCAGCAAGTCAGAACTGATAAATCTGAATTATCTGGTCTCACTTGTCAGCATACATGTCATCCTTGAACAAATGCAAAATCAATTCCAAACCAAAGGGTATGCTCCTGCCAACTGTTAACTATTGACTGCAGAATAAGTTACATGTTTCCTAGTGATTAGGAAATGTTGGCAAACTTCTTGACTCACAGCTTAGTTTAGAAATTAGGATCATATGTATACTTTGAGGAGGCAGTGGGGTAAAACAAATAATGACTCTTGTAGTCTGAAACAATTTCTCTGCATCCTTCTTCCTTTTTCTTCATCATTTTCTTCAAAAAAAAAAAAAAAAAAAAAAGTGGTAAAAGTCTCCTTAATGGCTAATCAGAAAGTCCCTTTAAAGTATAAAATGGACAGAGGAGGGAGAATTGGACTAAAATGAACAATTCTGTATTTCTTGGAGTACACATCTATAATGCATGGCCAGGCCCAGGCCTGACTTAGCAAGCCTTCTGTCCAGATAGCCAGATCACCTTTTGAGAAGCCAACCAAGAGGCACTTTTCTTTTCTGGGAGGCATTAACCTGTATCTGAAAGGAAGTAAAATCAGCTTGTCAAAATTGGCTGAAGCTAACCTTTTTGTACCAAAATGAGCTCAAGGTGGTTTAAAATCCTCAGTACTGCCAGATGCAGGTTTCCATTTCTCAGCTGGAACATATGCTTAGTCTACCTTTAAATCACTCACACTGCACATGCAAACTTGCTCGCAAGGTCATCCAGAAGGGCTAGTTGTCTGCTGAGCATAAATTGAGCATTTCCATTCATAAGGAAAGAGAATCACAGAATATGAATGAGTTAATGTTGAGCTGAGTTACAGAATGATCTTCAGGAGTAATCAGTTTTCTGTGTATACCTGACAACACCTGAGGTTGCTGCTTATCTTTCTCAATACCAGTTGTTGATGCAATTTAACTTGGAAAAATCCAGAACCTCAGAGTTGCTACTAACTGCGTAACTAACCCTTCAAACTGAATGCTGCTATGCTAATCTTTATATAGTTTATAAAATATGTGAGAGCAGAGCTTGCAAAAGAACAGGTCTAACCACATAAGTAGACTTCACTGAATGTTTTCAGACACTCTCTTCTCAGGTACTTATATATCAATGTGCGGGGGGGGCCCCAAAAAAAAAAAATAACTCTGTATAACACTGTATACCATCTAGACGTGTCAAGTTATAAATAAAATAGAAGGAAAAACAAAACAAAACAAAACAAAAACTAAAATAACACTGGACCTTTATATGAAGAAATAAAGATTCTGTGAAGGTCTTTTTAATTCAGAGAAACCATGATAAACATAATTAAACAAACAAACAAACAAAAACTTCTACTGAAGCCTTTTTACAGGGGACTACTTTATGGCAACTAAGTCTGTTTTTATATCTTTAATTTGCTGAATAAAAACTAGGTGGTTCTTTTTCTCTGCTTTGTAGGAAAACCCTGGAGTTAAAAGCATGAACGTAAGTGTACATACTTTTTCATGTAACTGATCCTTATAGCAATCTAGAGAGCAATACAAAAATCCATTAAGTAGAGATAGCCAGCTATCTTCTATAGTTGTGTCCAGCGTAACAAATAATGTAATGTGTAGGGAGATTTTTATTCTTTGTCTTTAAAGATTTCTAATCAGTCAAAAATGTACCTCCTAAATTCTCCTACAATAATTTCTGTAAGATCAGTCAGTTTACCTTCATCAAATGAGAGATTTTGAGAGTCAAAATACAGGAATAGAATTTGATGTCCAGTGTTAATGCTTAATTTAATTTCTCTTTGATTCACATGATATTCAAGCAAATATTCAAACACCTAATTCATAACTCAAAAAATACACTTTTTTTATAAAGTTTCTGAGAGTTTGTGATGGCAACTATAAAATAATCTATCTGATACTGCCAATCAGTGGATCTTCAGTGGCTTTCAAATGGTGTCATAATGTTTTTTGCTTCTGTGTTTTTGTACTTATTTATTTGTTTATTAGCAGCAGATCCACATCCAAACCACAGTGATGTTTTGGGTTTGGCCTAATCTGAACAGAATAAAGTACATGTAGAGAGAGTGTGAACATGCTTACACAATCTAAGAAGAAAAGCTGTGTCCCAAGTGTAGAAACACTGCAGATGGTGGGTGTTCTTAAGTAAAAAGATAGCCCACCATTATCACACTCACCAGGATGGTTGTTTTGCAGCCATTTACTTCACCAGCATGAGCACTTCACTCAAATCCCACTTTCTTAGCAATTCTAGACATTTGACTGATTACTCAGCTGACTATATTTTCCAACCTGGACAGAGATGCACTTTAGCAAGAATTTTATGCTTTACATTCTTATTTTAATGTCTAATTTAGAGGACAGTATTTCTTATTCTGCCTTTCAGTTTCATGATACATCAAATCACTACTACTCAGATATTTTATTCCTCTAAAACATTAGAAATTATTTTCTAACTTGATTAAGTAGGTTAGTTGCTTCTTGTCTAATACAAAAATATTTTCTTAGATGATTTTCTACTCTTTCTATTTTTTCTTTTTTCTTTTTTTTTTTTCTTTGCAATGTTTATTATATTACTATTTGGTCAGTCCAAATAATTTGTCTTCTCTTTTTTGAGAAGTGAAAACACTATCCTATTATATGCAAATACTCTACTTACTAATGTTGTTTTCTTTTGTACCATTTATTGTTTCTTCAGGGCAACTCTAAAAGATAACTAATTAAGCTTTTTAAAGAGGGTTCTGAAAAATTAACTCTTTTATGTATGGAGGAAAAAGCTAATTAAGTCTCAGGTACTAAAAATGTGGATTTTGTTGCAGACGTCATTTTTCCTAGTTAGAATTCTCTTTCTTAGATAGCTCATCTGATATTTGCTTCTGAAAAGTGCTTCATTGTTCTTATGTTATTATGCTGCATGATGGTCAGTCTGTCATTGTCAACCTTGTCCTGTCTGCAGTTCACCTCCCCAAGAAATTCGCTGTCCTCTTTGGAAGAATAAACAAAGATAAAAATATTAAAGAAATAGAAAACATCGTTTATTTAGTTCCATTAAAAATATTTAACAAATAAAATTGTTCAGCATACATATTTTTGACATAGATCTTGATTAACTAATACATTTATTTATTTATTTATTTAATGCTAGTGATAATATGTGGAAACTGTTTTTGGAGCCTGTAAAAATACACAATATTTCTTGAAAAAAGTTCCTAGCTTGCAATTCTAT
The DNA here is from genome assembly GCA_011076525.1 of Nettapus auritus. Taxonomy (NCBI): domain Eukaryota; kingdom Metazoa; phylum Chordata; class Aves; order Anseriformes; family Anatidae; genus Nettapus; species Nettapus auritus. The sequence goes on from CM021775.1 coordinate 8,015,328, forward strand.
GCTGGAGAGAGTTTAACAAAACAAACAATGCTGTTGCATCTTCAGCATTTATTTACAGAATTTAAAAGGAGAATATGGTGCCTGCAAGGATCTGGTTAAAGCTGCAGTTGGATGTCATGTTAGTTGGTATCTCATTAAATTTTTTAAGTGCATTCTCAGTCGGTCCTAAGAGACATTTCAGATTTTTACATATAGCCAAATATCACAATATATTGTTGTTACATATGGGTGGTGTGATCCCACCAGAGTTACAGAAGTTAAGTTCTCTGTCACATGATAGTCAGACCTAATCAACCAGATTCATAGTATGGGCTTTGCTAATCCTGTTTTTGAACCTATAAAACTATGGGTAAAATCAGTAGCATGTTAACACATAAAGTATGTAATTAGCGATGAGTAACTGAGGAGACCTTCTTCCCCTGTACAGAGGTTCCAAACTCATAGTTTCACATTTCAGATTAAGAGAACGAAGGCTATCACATTGTGGCTTTGTTTTGGTGGTATTTATTATTATTATTTAGTTTCATTTTGTATTCAAAGACGGCATAGATATGTCCTTAGATGTGCTCTATACATTCTACTATCAAGATCTTGGTAAATTCTTGCTTTTCTATACTGTGAAAAATAAGATCAGAAAAGGATAAGATAAGATCTAGAAAAGGATAAAATCAGCAATTGGCATAATGTTTAAAAAAAAAAAAAAAAAAAAAAAAAACTAATAGAAAAGCTATTGAAGAACTCTTCATCCTACTGTATTTCCAGCTCTTCAGCAGACCATCCAGGTTAAAGTCCTGATGGTACAAGGAATATTCAGATTTATTCCACACTATAAAGCAGGACTGAGAATAGCTTACCACCAGTTCCATTATAGACAAGTCCTTCTAACAATAGCAGAAATGAAATATGGCTTTCTTTAAGCAACACATTTGAGACCTTTTTTTGTAACTTATCTTTCATAAAAAGGTAAAGTGGGCCTTTTTGCCTTTTTTTTTTTTTTTCTCCAGATAGCAGATGTACTAAAAAGGATTATTTTTCAGTAATTCCTTCTATTACCCAGAAAAAGAGATCAAAAATCCTTTGAAAAATGTCTGGCAGATTAAGGAAGGTAGTACAATAAGAGAGCAAGATTCTTTCCATCTATTTATCTTCTTTCCCATTTCTTCATCAGTTCATCAGCAGGAGACGCAATATTTCATATCTGTGAGATTGTGATCTTCATGCATTCATGGAATATTTCAGTGAAATAAAATTTTACTTCAAACTGTTTCTGAATTAGGAAATAAAAGTATGGATTTTTCAGTTATTGAATCCTACCACGCTTTGGTGATAAGGTCATTAAAAACATATATGTTCAGATAATACTACAGTTTACAGTGTTGGTAGTATTAATGCAACTGTACCACTCCTAAAAAATAATTACATGTTACAAACTGCAGGAAAGTATAAGGCTCACCTTTTACACCTCTTACCCATCATCAGATTTTCACTGTTCCCTTTTTGTTTTGTTCTGTTATTAAGTTCTTTGAATTGCCTAAGCAGTCAATGGGAGAACTACTTAACTGCTATTCACAGTTCTTGACATCAGCTAAACAATGCATGAAAGCATTTTATAGAAAGAGACAGACAGGAGAAGAGATGTAGAGAAACTATAGATATAAACTGACATTACACATTTTATGAAATGACAAAAGAAAGCACACTGAAAGTCAGAAACCTCTGACAGTTGTACCATTTTAGAAGACCCTGTAGCACAGCAAACAAGATTCTTCAGAGTCTTTTGGCTAAATTATCCTTGAAAAAATGAAAGATTCTCCTAGCAAAGAATAACTAATGCTGAGAAAATTTGCTACTAGCAAATAACTAATGCTGCTGCCACACTAGTATCCTATCCAAAGGAAAAGTTTATGGGACGATTATAGTGCAGAGAACGTTTTTAAAAATTACATATTAACATTCTTTTCACTGAAGTGAGAATCTATTTTTAGTTCATTTTGTGTGGTGTTAACATCCTTCCTTACATGGGCCTTGTTGTTTATTTTAATTTTCTTCTTTGTTATTCTGGTCTGGAAGAATTGTAACTTATTGGCAGTAACTGAATAAATTACAACATTCCTCATGCCAGTGTTAGGGATGACAGGATTTCAAATAATTTAATTGAATCTACATTGCTTTAAAGCCGTTAATGCAGCCAGGTAACTCACAGATTTAATATTTCACCTTACTTGGCTAAAAGTTTCAATTTTCTTTCAAATTGGTCAAATTTGGGCTGTTGGTGTGAGTATTATTCTTTGGTTCACATAAGGTTGCATGATTCAGACATTATTCCCTGGGTGTGAAGGAGCAATCTAGCTATATGTTCCACTTATTTCAAGAACATTATTTTACATTATCAAACTAAATAATATTAAGAAGATATATGGAATTGGTAAATGATTCTTGTGCTAGATCTCATACAGCTACCAACAGAGTATGATACTCATGCAAATTTTCAATGAATATAATATATTGAATACCATGGACAGTTATTTTCATAACTCCTGACAAAGATAATGAAGGGTGGGCTCACTTCATCCTAAGATCTTAACTGGCATATATGTAAGAATATAAATGTAATGTAGTGACAGAAGAAGAGAAGTAGGAACCAGAACTTGCAAATTCCTTTCCTGATTCTGCTGCTGACTTGCTGTTTGCCTTTTGGCCAAGACTACCTTCCCTGTTTATTACTCAGCAACTTTAATAAGCAAGTATAATGCTTCTTACCAGTCCCTTCCTCTCAGGGATGATGTGAAGCTGAATTAATGCTTAAAAAGCATTTTAAGATCCTGTAATTGAGGCAGTGTCTAAGTCCAATGTATTAATATTTTACTGAATACAGTAATTCCTGAATTTTAAACAGGAAGCATGCTGTTAAACAGTATAGTTGGCATGACTGTAAATATTAAATTGTAGCATCCAAATTAGACTTTAAATCAGATTTCCTCATGGTAAAGCCACCATAGTCAACATTCTCTTTTCAGCTGGAATCTGCCTCGGTAGAATTTAATAAAAAGCTGTTTCTTAATATACTGATACCTCTTAAACTTTAACAATACAGACAGTATGTTGTTGGATTTTTATGTGACAGATATAGATGACAATGAAATTATTTTTATAATGAGGCATCCAGAAGTACACAGAGCAGAGGGACAACAAATGTTGGTTAGAATTAATATTTAAATCTGATTGTTTGAAACAGTCTTCTTGAAAGAAAATCATGAGTGATTTTTAATAGCATGGAAACCCTTAGAGTCCTTTTGCTCTATCAGCTCTGTAGTGTCAGTCTCTTTTAATCAGTCCTTCTTTTATCACTAACCCCTAGACGACAGCCTGAAGTTTCACCCTGAGGTGTAAAGCATTGAAATATATATGTGACTTATCTGACTTCAACTTTAAAAGAACTGTATGGAAACAGAAGGACATATGCTGTCCTGTTCACATGCAGCTTCCTGGATATCATTGAAAATAGCACTGGCAAAAATGGAGTGGCCTAAGAAGTAGGAAATAGCAATTTTCTAAATAGCAATATTTTATTTTACATTACAATTGACAAAATCAGCAATCTCATAAGTCTCCGAAATTATTTATAAAGTCTTAACGCTGATAGGAAAAGCCTAATCCACATAAAACCAAAGGTAGCATTCTTTGTTGATGTGAAGGGATCTTGTATTTTATCACTCATATCATGTTTTGACTCATGAAAATTGAAATTCATGTGGCAAATACCCCAAAATTGCATTTCAAACCAGATTTTACTTGTATTCTCTCTTGCATCATATTGTGTCAACTATATTCATGGAATCACAGACTGGTTGAGTTTGGAAGGGACATCTGGAGATCATTTGTCCAGCCCCTCTGCCAATCTGGGTCACCTAGCACACATTGCACAGGATCACATCCAGGCAGGTTTTTAATATCTCCAGATAACGAGACTCCAGAGCTTCTCTGGGCAACCTGTTCCAGTGTTTACCTTTATTCAGCTATGAAGTGTCTTTAAACAAGTATTTTTTGATAGTACTTCATAGAGATCATAGGGAATTTGAAAGCGCCTCTGTATAAAGGTATTTCTACAAACAAAAGAATGAGTAACAACCAATCTGATTTGTTAGTTGTTGAAATGCATTGGATATCTTGGGTGGATGTGCCACCAGTAAGAATGGATCTAGTAACAAGATGAAAGGCTTTTGTCATGACTTTTTTGTCATGACGAGTGTCTGGCAGAGACACTGGTGTCTCACAAAAGAGCTTACGCTATCCCAGGTCCTTCAGAAAGGGAAATGTTACAGCCTTCTCTCTCTCTGCTTCCAACCTCCCTCTTCTGTCTCCTTATCCTGCAATTCTGTGCTCCCACTTCTTTTGTGATCACCCTATAAACCTAAATGGAATAAGCAATGATTTTGTGCCTGTAAATTTAACACAGTATTGAATTATAAGAGGGATATATCTTTTTTATTATCAGAAAAAAAGATTTCAACTATATTTTAGACTTCTCCATATGCAACAGCTAAGACTGTTGTTTGCAAAACGTATACAGTGGCTTAACTTTACTGTCCAGGAGTACTCATATGCTTGATTTGATCAAAACCTTTAAAGTTTATAGCATAGCAAGAATATCAATATTTCCAGGTTAGCTAGACTCTTCCCCATAGAGATAATCAGTAGTCAGTAGTGGTAGTTTTCTGGCATGTGTTCTGGTAATCTTTGTATCCATGTATGTATTTATTTTTAAAGAAGTCGCTCTTGATTAACACGGATGTATGTAGTAGTTATATACTACATTATAGTATTATAATGTCATTTAGCTATTTTTTTTAAAAAAGAGAATATTCTAAAAGGGTGTAATAGTGACTGAATTTGTCATTATGTGATGTTGAATTTGGTGAAATAAGTGGGGGGAAAACAAACAAACAAAAAAACCCCTTTAGATCATGTTTTAAGAGCAAACTCCAGTTGGTCTTTAAATCCTTCTTTGAGTGGATGGAAAAGCATTAGCAAATAGCTGTTGTAACCAGTACTAGTATGAAATTAAAGTCTTTCACAACGCTATTATATCATACTTAATGTTTATACCTAGAAGTCTGGCTAAATAATCATGGTTAATACTATTAAGTTCTTTGGCTTTTTATATGTCGTTTGCAATTTGAAGTGTTTACAGTCATAAGCTTTATGTTCCTTTTGGTATGTGGACAGAGAATGATAATAATTTTACCTTAGGTGTTTTAGTAACATCCTACCACAACTCATACATTATATTTCTCGTTTAATTTTTAGTTACAGTTTTGATATCTTAAGACAACTGTGTTAATATAGTCCTGGGATAACTAACTTCTAGTACTGATTACCAAAATTTAATCCAAAGTATCTGATATGATATCTGATATATGATATTTGAATTCAATGTTCTCTTCATGTTTACCATTTGGGGGTTTCGATTTCTATGTGTGTGTGTTTTCAAAGATGCTTAAAATGACCTAGATGTCAATGATGTTTTCCAGACTATGAAAAACCCATAAAAGTCTGTCATTTTTGCATGTACTGACTTCCTCTTTAAAAAAACAATAATAATTTATAATGGATGAATCAGACACCTGTGTGTTTCCCAAAAAGCTTTCAGGAATGTAACTGACTCCATGGGAAAGCTGTATAGGCATTTTGATTTGAATCACCTTATTCCTCTAGGGGGAGACACTACTTCACTACTATTCATAGTGTAATCTTAAACTTCTAGTGCAGAATGAAACCAAAGATAAATCTGGAGGTATGTCACCTCCAACAGACCAAATTACCAGATCCATCAGGGTGAATAAACCTAATGTTTTCTGGAGGAAACTGAACTAACAAAGGCTGGATGTATCAACCAGCTGAATCACAGTTGGTGAACAAATTTGCTCTGATCCTCCTTAATTAAATATGTTTTCCAAAACTATCTTAAAAACACCATAGCCTACTAAAGTAGGCCTCCAATAAATGTTCTTTTTAAGATGCAGTGAGTGAAACTGGGCATGTTCTTTTTAGAAGATGCACAAATGTTAATAAATTGAAGATCTCCTGACAAAGCTTCTTAGGAAACGTAACTTTTTACAAAAAGGCCAAATGCAGCTTAATACAGCTACACAGCTGCTGATATTTCTCACAATATGAGAAAACTCTAGAATTGCTCTTTTAAAGCAGAGGCTTTTTTCTTTAATTAAGGAATTCTGATGGTGAATCATAATTATGTAGTATGAATGCAATAATATATCTACGAAATCAATAATTCCTGTATTAGACATGTTTAACACTAAATGATGAGTTCTGTTCTTTTATTTAACAAAGAAAATGAAATCACTTGATGTGTATGTAATCCAAGTGTATTTGGGTGTATTACACTTGCCGAAGCAAGAAAGATTGGAAAGCTGAAAAATATCAGCAGAGGGAGCTCCTACCACATTTATTGAAAAAGATATATTATTATTTATTTATTTACTTATTTCCTTGGGTGGACATGGCATTTTGCAGTTGTTATGGAGAAGGTGCCCCTTGTGATATGCTCCCTGACTGTTTAGCAGCATATTTGAGGCAAACTACATAATAACACAAAAGGAAAATGGCTTAATATCTGTCTGGCTTGTCATCTTTCATATATTATGGATGTATTGCAGGTTGCAGACCACATATAGCATTATTTCTGTAGTTCTCTTTTTCTTCTGGATCTCACACGAACCCTTTCAGTCACCTCAAATGTCAAGCAAAGATTGAAAAAAATCAGTGCTCAAAAAAAAAAAAAATGGTGTGGCATGGTAGAATTTAATTTGTCTAAGTGAAGGGGAAAGAGAACAAAACAACATTTTTTTCCTCAATATCAAGAAGACAAGTCTTCTTGATCAATAGGATATACTATTTGCTGGTCTGAAACACCAATAATGGCTTTCCAATGTTCTTAAAAATCTTAAGGGTGTCATTTACTCATTTTCTCACCTGACTTTTCAAATAAGAAAGAAAGCAGCTTGATGAGATCAAGCGCCTGTGACCTTCTCTGTACAGAGTCCCTCAGAAACTTCTCTCGTATGGTTTGATTACTTTGACAGAAAGAAATTCATGGTCACTGTTAATAATGACAACTAGCAATACCATATGAAAAAAGCCCTTGGCATTGCTGACAAAGGTCAGATAGCAGCACACGTTGCATTTCTGCTGCTATGTTTAGTCATTTTCCAACACAAACTCAATTACATGTCTTGCACGTCTGAGCAGGCTATATAACTCAACACAATGAACTGTTACTAAAACAAAGTATAGTGAGGTTGTAGTTACAACTGAGGAGTCACATTTAATATACAGCTAAATTCACCTGTGTGATTTGCTCAAAAATTTGCTCAATATTTTCGAACTACAGCAGATGTCCAAAATATCATTTCTTGTACTTCTTTCTGTTTACTTATCAATTAAAAAGTTTGCACAGTTTGAATAGCTGTGCAAATATTCACTTTTGTGTCTGGGGAAGGAAAAACAAAACACAAACAAACAAAACACAAACAAAACAAAAACAACAGATTTTTGTGTTTTCTAAACAAAAAAAAGGTGCTAAAATAATCTCCAGGCTTTAAGGTATCTTGGCATATTTATGGTTATGCTTTCTTAATAATAATAATAAAGTAGGTAGTCTTGGTCAGGTTTTCAAGACATTTAGGTATCTGGATGCACACATAGGTATTTGGTATTTGGAAAGATTTCTAGAATCATTTAAATTCTTCTCAGATTTTAAAGCTTGCCTTTCTTGATACATAATGCTTTAAAAATCTTCTGCTTAAGTGACTAACATGGCAAAGTATCATTCTTAAAGAATTAAAAAGCATATTTAGTTCACTGGTTGATTCAAATTCAGGTTGCCTTCATATCTGGGTTTATTGAGTATCTCATTTCTTTATACAACTTTTCAGGAAATAATACATTGCACTACTTTCTTGCCTAAGTTCTTTTTTCCTCATTTTAAAGTTTTATTTTCCATAAATATGTTCCACATACCAATCAGATTAAGTAAATCTTTGGTGCAGGTTCAGTCAGAAGTGTATTTAATGTATTCAGGTCTTCTGAGTATAGTCCAATTGAGAAAAAGTTTAGTGATGCTAATGGAAGAAATGTCACCTTTTGGATTGATGCTATAGTTTGAAAACATACGCTATTTATCATGTACTATTCTAAATATCAGCCTCTTTATGGTGCTAATTATAACAATTTTGAAGAACTGATATATAACACATTTAAAATTGACACTTTGAACTGGTGAATGACTAACCTGTCTGCATGAACAAACATATGGTACTGTCGCTGGCAGCTTTGCAGGTAGCACAGAAGTACTGCTGTCCATGCCTCTAAAAAGCTTGAGAAGCCTGACTGTTAATGGTTGACTGCAGTGCGTTACATTGGAGCCAGTGCATTATGTTCTAGGCCAGCAGTGTTAGAAATGTATCACTTCAGATGTGCAATTTTGTTTTTAGAGAGAAAAGGAGATGGATAATTATGCTTAGATTATGGGTATTTTTATGCTCCCTGTAGATATATTGATGATAATCCCCTGGCCTGAGACATTTTATTCCATTCTTGAGAAAAGGCTTTCATATTTTATCAAGGCTTTTCCTGGAGCCAGCCTTAAGCACTAACAAGAAAAAATGACTGCTTGAGGCTCTGATTTAGCCTTAGCAACTTAGCCCAGAGACTCAAAGGCACTAGGTGTCATGACACAGATCTTTGCAACACCTAACTTTAGGCATCTGACCACCATAGCAAAATCCTTTCCACTGAATACTGAGCTGAGACCACTTCATTATCTGCAGGCAGAATCTTGTACTTCGGGATGAAATAAATGCAGATCAGTATGAAGAATAAAGAGACAGGCAAAATGGTAAGAAATTTCGAAAAGAGAGGGATGTTCTGTTTCTTCTGCCTTCTTTGGCTTTTTACCTAACTGAAACACCCAAGTTCACCTACAGACACAGCCTTTTTCATCTCCCCTGTACCAATCATGAAGAAAGATAGATATGTCGAGAAGGCAAATAGACCTCAAATGGAAAGGATCCTTCATTGCTGGAAGAGCAGGGAGTTCATATCAACTACCCTGCTGTCTCAGGAGCCTTGGATGGGTACATAAAGTTCATTAAGATGGATCTGGCCTTTGCATACACTAAACAAAAGTAGGTATCTTTCTTCAGTTGTAGTTGACAACTTGCAGATTCTTACGAAGGTAGACTTCTAATTCTCTTTTTAAAATCTTTAAGAGTACTACTTTCAGGTGAGAGACAATTCCTGTCCTCTTGTCCCTCCCTCACCCCTCTCAGTATTATCCAGTCTTTTGTAAACTAGAGCACTCAGCTAGGAATAAGGATTCAAAGGTTTGTTTTTGCACCTGTGAATGCAGTTTACTGCATTTTTACTTGCTTCTTGGAAGAATTCTGAAATCCCAGGTTATACAGCTTTGCTCACTCCTTTTTTCCACTGGTCATATCAGCCTCTTTCATTCTGTTATGCAATGCAGAACAGCTCATAAAACAGGAAGGAAGGAGAGCAGCCCTTCTCCTAGCTTATAACACAATAGCTTATAACTGTAAAAACTGACCATTTCAGCTTCAGGGATCCTAGGCATTTCTAATATTTGCCTTGAATTTAGGTTTCAGTAAAAGTCAAACTTGCAAACCGTATTTCTCATGACTTCAATGAATCATCATGCATAACAGCCTCCTTTGAAGTTAATTGAAGAGGCTTGGCCTCCATTGACTCTGGTTTAACTTCTGGTTTGGCAATAAAACTTCAAACTAAATAAGTTATGGCTGCTGTAGTTCTTATTTCATTTATATGGAAAGTTCTTATTGTACCCACAAGCATATAATAAACTCTAAAAAAATGACTCATTCCTAGCTCATATTTTGCTGACAGAGAAGACTATCTGCACGTGTAACAGTGCTTTCCATTGGTGCAGTTAGAATTCCTCAACTTTGGCTTTTTTTCCCGTTGATGTCATGAAACGGTCTGTAAAACTAGGCATCAAACTTAAAACCAGGACATATCTGCTGACAGTTTTAAGACATCTCATTAAGGACAATAAGGTAATTGGGAGATTTTTTAATAAGAAGTTATATTTGACCAATGTGATAACCTTTGAAGATGAAATGACTGGCTCAGTGGATGAGGGAGAATGGTGGAATTGTTTTTCTTGGCTTTAGCAAGGCCTTTGACAATGTCTGCCATAACATCCTCGTATATAAACTGTTGAAATAGCAGTAAAGGAAAATTGCACTGTATTATGAAAATAAAACTGGAACCAGGTCTCTGAAACTGTATTAGTGCATCCTTGTAGGAGCATGGTGAAGCTAATATAAGTCTTTTTTATTTTAATAGGACCTGGTGTTCTGAGCAGCATAAAAAAATTAATGTGATGAATTCTGATTGGTAATCAATGGATGCTCTAGTGAACTTATTACATGAAATCACAACAGATGACCTGACATTTCAATGCATATCCTTCCTTTTTGAAGTATACTGCCTTATGGGCTAGCATTCTCCCTGTCTGTGCTTCATCCCCCAGGCGACTGAGATATTGAATTTAATGGTTAGCTAAGCAAGGATGAGCTTAACACTGCTCATGTTACGTTAATCATTGTTTTCAATGTGAAAACTTGTTATAGAATGGTTTATGCACATTGTTTAGTCCAGTAACTACAAATATAATATGCGGGGGGAAAAAAATCACTGAGGCCCTTTACTGGCCACATATTATATAAGTTTAAATAAATGTGGAAATCACTGATTAAGGATTTGAACAGTCTTGATGAATTGACTTGAGACTCAGCTGAAGTCATATGAGAAAATTTAAGATTTTTTATGTAATAGATATGCCTGCTTTTTAATTGGCATGATATCAAGTGGCACAATTGTTTATATGCTAAATACTTGATAATTAACTATATTTAACTATAGTTAAGCATAGGTTTTTATGATTAATTCTTCATATTAATTCTTTTGTACCAGACAGGGATATCATTACCAAGAATGTGCTAGGTCATATAACAAGTAATTTTCATTCTTTAGTAAAACCCAAACTTTGGTGATTAAGTTCAAACTAAGCTAACAAGAATACTAATATTAATGAGTACTAGGGAACCCTGTATATTGGTGGGCTGGTCACTGGTTCTTGAAGGACTATTGCCTATTTTAATGTCCTTCCTTGAAGCCTCAATTGACTTGTGAAACGCCATTTCCTCACAGTGTTTTCTCCTAATTACTGTGAAAATTCCCCAGCCTATGCTCTCACAGCTAGTTCCAATCTAGCACATTGCCCAGTCATGCATGTCCTGATTTCTTATCATAATCACTTGAACCTTTTATAGTTCAATCCAATAATAATCAAAGAAGGCTAGATATGAAGGAACATAATAGATGAATGCAGTTCACCTCTTTTTTTAACCTAGAGAAAAATCTGGGAGCAATCACAGAGGTTGGTATTAGGCTTTAGCAGAAATTACCTTAGGAAGTAACAGACTGCTGCTCATCAGTCTAGGCCCCTCTATTGCAAATAAAAGACTTCAGATACCCCTTTGCATAGGTTTGTCTTTCCAAACAATAAAATCTATATTTATAACATAAAAATTCTGAACACATCTGTCTGGAATGAGAATTTGTTAAGGTTTTACTTGAAACTATATAAGGGAGCAGGCAGTCCAGCAGTCATCACAGATTTCTCAGGAACTTACAGCCTGTATTTCCAGTTGCTTTCAATGGCAATCTTTAGATTCCTTTTGTTATTGGTGTAGGGATGAAGGCACTTCTGTGACACTTACCTAGTACATGTGATACTGTGATACTTTACCTGGTAAAAAGGAGAAGCAGTAAAGCAGAATTCATAGAATGGCTTGTGTTGGAAGAAACTTTACAGACCACCTAATTCCAACCCCCATGCCATGGGCAGTGATACCTCCCACCAGACCAGGTTGCCCAAAGCCCCATCCAACCTGGCCTTGAACACTTCCAGGGATGGGGCATCCATGGTTTCTCTGGGCAACAGTGCCTCACCACCTTCTGAGTAAAGAATTTCTTCCTGATGTCCAATCTAAATCTTCCCTCTTTTAGTTTAAAGCCATTATCCCTTGTCCTATTGCTCCTCTCCCTGACAGAGTCCCTTCTCAGCTCTCTTGCAGGCCTCCTTTAGGTACTGGAAGGCTGCTAAAATGTCTCCTCAGAGCCTTCTCTTCTCCAGGCTGAACAACCTCAGCTTTACCAGCCTGTCTTTGCAGGAGAGGTTCTCCAGCCCTCTGATCATCCTCACGGCCTTCTTCTGGACTTGCTCCAACAGGTCCATGTCCTTATGATGGGGGCCAAAGAGCTGAACACCAGTGTTCTAAGTGGGAACTTGCAAGAGAGGAGTAGAAGGGGAGAATCACATCCCTTGACCTGCTAGTTACCTCCTTACTTCCTCTACTAGTTCAAGAAATGTGTATAGCTCCACCACTATCCAAAATTTCTATCAGTGGCTTAGTTCACAGGTAATCCTGAAGAAGGAAATAATTTTTAGATTATTATATCTGAAGATACACATAGAGCTTCCCAGGCATGAAATCTAAAACAGTTTGTATAAATTAGAAACAGGAATGAAGTAGAATAAAGTTTACTTTCTTACGTTAAATGAGTCCAAGTTATTTCCTGAGTCAAGCTGTATCAGTAACTGACACTTCCTGAAATGTAATGTTAGCAGGCTCTGATAATGCATGGTTAAACCAGCAGTTACCCATTTAGTGTAACCTTTGCTTCTGGTAATTGAGAGTATGTATTGCTTAGACAGCTTTGAATTAGAATTAGTCATGGGGACCTTTCAAGGAAAATATGTAAAAAGCTGCATTCTGAGTCCAATTAGATCTAAGGTCAGTCTTCTTTAGCCCATCTCATTAGTGCACTCTGGCAGCAAAAGTTACTTCAAGTCTCCAAATATTTGATTCCTGGATATTTGTTTTGAATGGATAACAGCTAATAGGGAAGGTGTAGTCAAAATATAAGAAGTTACTTAAACTAATTATTGTCCAAATAAAATGTGTATTTCTATATCAATTTTCCCCTCGTATAATGGTTCTAATCATTTATGAAGGCAGTCATGTTTGTGAAGAGTAAGTAGTCTCAGCACCCGTCACTCTAATATGGAAGCTGATGCCTTAGAGTCAAGCTTCATGACTATCCCATTTCCAAAGGCAGAATATCCGAAATTAACTGGAAAAAAAAAAAAGGGGAAACAAACAAACAAACAAAAAACAAAAATAGATAAACATGAATAGTTTGATAAGAGATTATAGCATCTTGTATTCAGTAATACAACACATATACAACCATATGTTTGACTGAAATCTTGTAAAGTCTGTGTGTGAGGCTGTGTTATTGTAGCCACAAAAATGAAATAATTGCAATTCTTATTCCATAAGGGTACAGGGAGATAAAGTGTATTTCCCTTCCTAGGTGTATCTAGAATATATAATAGCGTATATATCTGAGTAATAATTTATTTCCCTTATATATGCCTTTACATGTTTCCAGATGTTAAACTCTTCAAACACTTTGGATTCCAGAAAAGAATCTGCACCAGAGTGCAATTTTATGCCTTGGAATCAATTCCCAACCTGTCCTGCTTCATGCTCAGAGTGTAGACTGGAACTCTTGGTAAACCCAAGTTATTTAAAAAGCAACTCTATTTCAGATCCTCAGTGCCCATCCACAGCCCAGACATTGTTACAAAAAATGTATGTTCTTCCACAGATATCTAAAATCTTGGATCCTTCCTAGATCAGATGTCAAGGTTCTTTCTTTAAAAGTTATAACAAAAATGAGCTGGTTGGAATAACTCTCACTCCTAAAGTCACTTGACAGTTTCCAGTCATCACAGGCTTTTAAGATTAAGATATTTTTCATTATGTTAATTAAAAAGATTTCATGTCCAGAGTTGTTTTTTTTTCTCTATTTGTATTTTGAAAAGGCATAATTAGAGCAATTAGAGGAAAAGACTTTGTAAATGGTTTGTAATGAAAACTCTGAGGTAAAGTTATGAATCTTTTAAACTGGTAGTTTAATAAGCATTACAGGCAAAGGCTTCTAAGGAAGTGACAAGCAGATCCCATCTGGCTGCTAATGCACTGTAAGAACAGTCAACCAGATTGTTCTAGGCACAAACTTGTCTTTACAAAGAGGGCAGTATTGGAAGGAGTTAGTATTGGGAGGTAGAACAGATTTATCTGAGGACTAGACAGAGAAGATGTAGCAGAACATGGTTCAGCTCTTTTAGTAAACATGTTTTTGCATTAAAGTTACAAGGTTTCCAAATCTGGTCTTCTATCTTTACATCTCATTTCATTATTGGGCCTGCACTTCTTGTCCCTAGGCAAGCCAAATTACTTTTTCTATGATGCAGGTATGTTACAATTATTTCCAAGTTAAATTAAGTTTCTCAAGCAGTCCTTTATTTGACTTTCTTATCTGTATCTTACTTCCTTTCTCACTCCTTCCACATATTAAAATGACATGTTGTAAATTTTGATGGAGGAAGCCACCCAAACCAATTTCTAGCTAAGGGTCACAGCTGAGGATATTTTTATATGTATTTAGAATTTTATTGGTAATTCTAACTCATTTCCTTTGCTTCTGTAGAAGGAAAATTCAAGAGAATATGTTAGTGAATATTAAAAAGTGAAGTACAATGAATGTCATATACCCAATTTAAGTGTTCCAGATATGAAAACTAGATATATATGAAAAGTAGAAAGTGCATTTCATGAATGTTTCACAATTCATATGTTTTATTTCAGTGATTCAGGATGCAGAGAAACTGAGTTATGGCTTCCAAATAGTATTGCTATACTGGTTAAATAGGTCATTTTCTATGGACCATACAATTAATTGCAGTAAACTAGCCTGACATGTAATAATTCTTAAATGCAAAACTATACTTAATCCAAAGGTAAATCAGGTTGACGTGGTGACATTTCTAAGCAATTGCAGTTAAAGGGAAATGAAGTCTTAAATATCTAAGTGAAATAAAGTCCAAACGAGATAAAGGCAGTTTATAGAAGGAAAGCATAGTTATAAGATGGGTGCTGATTAAGTGTTAAATAGAAATAAATGTTTATAAATGTCTTTTAGAATATTTTCTAATAATTCTAAAGAAAAGAAAGTGATGGTGAAATAAATTAATGAGTTTGAGTTTTTTTTTAAAAAAAGTTAGAAATTGTGTATTTCAATAAAGGAGGAAGTGACTATTGTAACGATTAATGACAAGCAGAAATTATAACTGTCAGTAGTAATGTTCAGAGCTTTCAAGTGCAGAAAAAAAAGGCAAAAAGTTTTTATATAGGCTTGTAGATAAAGTAATTTGTGAGCAAAACTGTGTCTACGGAAGACACTAGGAAATGTCAGGAGTTGCACTCATTGATCATTATTGTTGTCTATACTGGAGTCAGAAGGGAGTAGGGGAGGAATTGTGGCTCAGAGAGGTTACTTAGAGGTTGTTTTTTATTCATTATGCAAGTGTGCAAGTGCGGCTTACAGTGTTTTTGCTATTTTTTTTCTTATTGTAAAATGTAAAAAAAAAAATAAAAAAAAATCATATGCCTAGTGTTGGATTTTCCACAAAATCCTAGTGTCCTTTTATATGCACAGTCTTCATTCTGATCTCTAAAGAAATTATTGAGTATGTTTCAAAAGAAAAAGATTATAGGTTTTTCTTGAGTTAATTAGTAGACAGCTGAAGGCCAGACTTTAAGGAAGACATAACCTTGTATGTCATATACATATATGCAGACAGTATCTTTATTGCTTGTCTGACAGGTGAAAATAGTATTTTATTGAAAAGACAAGGCTACCTTTTTAGACTCAGCTATAGTTGCAAATGAACTAGTGAAAAAAATACTAATTCTTAAGGTGTTTAAAATAGTACGCAAGTTACGCAAGGGCAAACCCTTAAAAGGGGGTTAAACCAACCTTTTAATTCCATTTATCCAGGAACAGAAAGCATTGTGAAATTTTGTATTATTCTTAAGTTTGAATTCTGTGTGGTATATGCAAAACTTTTTTTCATTTAAGAGAAGTAAATCTTGCATGTCAGATGGGCCATCCAATGTTTGTCAATAGAAGTAAGAGCGTATTAAGTTACTGATATGAGTATTACTTTGGTGCTTATAAAGATATTCATGAACCCTTAAAAATCTTAAACAGTCTTTCTTTAGAGGTGGTCATGTGTTTGCCAGTTTTTCAATGGCCAAAATATCCCATTTTCCAAGTCTGGTATAAGTCACGAATACATATCATCCTCGCAAGTATTTTGAACATATAGATCTAATAAATGTTGAATTCTATCAGGTGCTGCCTTTGTGGATTTTTGGTGTTTGTTTGTTTGTTCTGTTTGTTTCCTCTTAACAAAGATACTGGACTCTGAATACTGAACTGTATGATTGCATGAGAAAAAAGGATATGCAAAAGAATAATTTGTAATATTTTCATTTGTGGTGGGATCTTTGTGAATGAAAATAGAAAGAATAGGCTAATGGATATCATAGAGGCATGAAATAAGGATTCTTTAATTGCATTCTCAGCTTGTGTTCTTGATATATTTAGGTAAAGCAAATTGCTTTCCCTGTCTGTGTGCCGGTTATCCTAACTATACAATGAAAATATTATTCACCAAGTTTTTTAAGTGTTTCTTCAATTATTAGCTAAAGCACACTGGAACAGTACAAGCTGAATCAGTACAAACTTTTAAAGTGAGAACTATACAACAACAAAAGGTTCCTTGAATGATTTTAAGCTTAAAAGTAGGATTGGAAATGCCAAAAAGTTGCCTCTTTAAGTAAAAATGCCAAATGTTTATATATGTATATATATATAATTTAGCAAAACCACCTTCTGACTCCAGTCATCAAGGACATAAGAAATGCCTCACAGAAAAAGTTCTTTTAAGGGACACTTGCTCTATTCTATTCTATGTCAAGATTAATTAAGTTGACTGTACATGTAAAACACAGCCTCCCCTATTCTTTGACTAACCTCTCCCAGCATGCCTCAGCCAAGTCATCACTATGGCAACTAATTATTCCCAAATCCATCAGTACTACAGTGACCTGCATGATCCATCTTATGTTATTATTTATAATTGATCCCCATGGAAACATTGTTTATATGCATGTTACACAGGAGTTTGAAAATACATGAAACTGTCATAAGAGATTCAGGATGCCCATAATGTTTCCATGATACAGCACCATTTGCTATTTCAACAGCTCGTCTACCTGTATAAAGCAATAGTAAATATTGGAAGGTTGATATTGGAAGATTCTCTGAACAAAATACAAACAAAGACAAAGCATGAATTACAGGAACATAGGTTTAATATGGTCCCTATAGAAGAACATCCCTGGCAACCACATAGCTACTTTCTAGGCTGAAAATTGCTGTGGTCTTTCTATGTTTATTATCACCCAAAAATTATGAAGTGCCATAATTTTTAAATGTATATAGCCCCTAAGAGGTTGTTCTCCAAATATAGTATTTGGAAGAAGCAAAAGCAGAAATGGCTAGAATGAGTTTCACATCACATTCTGCCTTAATCCTCCTGGAAAATAAATAAATAAATATTATGAAAAAAAAAAATGTTTACTGAAAACAGCTGAGGACTTCTCAGTTACGCTCTTTACCACTGGAAATCTAATAAATCCCTTCTATTGAAGGGATTAGTAATTACTGCACTATATTTGAGTATTTTCTCTAATCAGCTAGGAGCAATCTGTTTTTCTGTCTTGTAGAGACCAATCTTGAGTTTGTTATCATTCTGGACTGCTGTAGTGTTCTCTCATGAGTCTTAAAAAGTTACTAGGAAGCTTCAGCTGTCACAGGAGGTGATAATCTGTCTGCTCAGAGGTGACTGAATATGATTTTGTACATCAGGTACCTTGTGGACTGCAAGGTACTTTAGGAATTGCAAAAACTTTTCTGGAATAAATATTCTGGAAATGGTGGTCAGGGGAGGGATGTGCATTTAGTAGAACTCTGTTTAGGTATCTTTTATGGCCTTCCTCTGTGATAGTGTGAATTGCTTTATTTCAGTATCTTTTCTTGGGAATTTGCCACAACCTAAGGTTTGGTTTTGCCTAGCTTGCTTTTTACCTTCAGGTAATTTGCATGAGTGTGTACTATTTCTGGGTAGCTGTAGTGGTTAATCAGAGTGTCAGAGAAGTAGCAGGTGATCATATCTGGTGCTTATGCCTTCCTGTTATAAGCATCTTAAACTAATAGGTCATTATATGCAGTTTATGTAGTCAGCCACATGCCACAAAAGCAACAGTATAAAAATAGAAGACAAGCAAAAATTAGTGATCCTGCTGCACCAATGGGAGCTATTGTTTAAGGTAAAACATATGTTGGATATTCAGTAACACAACTGAGAGAAATATATAAATACACTCTCATCAAGAGAAACCAGAGCAGCATTTTTAAAGTCCAACTGACAGCCCTTATGAAAATGAAAGGAGAAAAAAATTCATAAAACTGATTTTTAGCTTACAGACAGATAATCTAATCTAGATAAAGAGAATGCAAGAGTTGAAAGCTTTTGTTTGATTCCTGTGAACATCATCAATACCGTAGATTAAGCAATGTATTGTAAAAGTGAATTCTGTACTCAACAACTTATTTCAGCCAGTACAAAAACGATATGTGCTTTTTGTCATCTGTAAGCAAGAAGGAGTTGGATATGCTCCTTTGCATGAGAGTTAGTTTTATTAATATGAAGATTAGACATTTTGGGGACAGAATAATATGCTTCATTTTTAAAGAATGCTACTCAAGGCCACGTAAATGGAGAACAAATTTGTAGTGGTAACAGTGCATTTTAAGATTTAAACCAGGTACATTTTGCACTCAGAAAGCAATAAATTGTGCCTATACAATCTTATGGTTTATCATTTGTAAATAGCAAACTATATGTTAGGTCATCTTTAAAGTACAATTTGGACAATTGATTTTGTTGCTGTCATTTCTCTTTATAAGACATTACATGATCCTGTTTCTTAGGTTATAGCCTCAAATTGTCCGAACTATGTTAATCTGACAGGTCTCAATGAGTTTGGCCAGTGATTGGTTTTTCCTCTGGGATGCTGTGGCAGTGGCTTAAGGACTGATAAATAATTGTGTTTGTCATGAAAAGTAAATAAATAAATAAATAAATAAAATAAACACCACCACTAAAAAAAAATAATAATAAAAATAATAAAAAAAAATTACCTGTAACTATTTACTGTACACAAAGGAATACTTAGTGCAAGATAAAGGGCTGTAATGAAAAATTTAATACGCATATTTTTTAAGATGCTTGCTAAAGGTTATATCCATGCCTTTTACCAAAAGTGGGCAAACAGTTTGTTTACTGAAGTGTCTTGTGTGCTTTTAGTCTTTTGTTTCTACTGGCATCCTCACTCTGAGGTGCTTCTCAGAAGCCATTCAACTTGCCATCTTCCTTATACTACCCCCTTTGAATTTTCATGTTCCCTTTTATTCTGGTCTCATACAGAGGGGAGAATAAATCCAGCTGTATGTTGTGTATTTGACAACATGTATGCTTTGAGAGCTCTTTGTGTTCCTCGGTCTGTCTTACTGCTGCTGATCGCTTTTAATTTAACTCCTTACCGTAAAGCAAAACAGTATCAAAAAAGTGAACTGGTGTGCATATGAAATTCATAAAGAAAATATACGCAGTTCCCTTTTTCCCTTACAAGATAAACTGGTGGGGACAATCTAATAATCTACCAGAATGTAATTAAGTGGCAAGGTATTTACTGCTATGAGAGCTTCCCCTAAGGAGCTGAGATAACATGCATGGTAGAATTGCTTGAAAGGTGATGAATTTGAATGAACAAGAAAAAGCAATAATAAAGAGCTAGAGAGAAGATTACATTAATAGTACTTATATAGTGCTTCTAAGGGTCAAATGCATTGAAGTCAGATGCAACTGGAGAAAATCCTCTATGTCTAACAGACTATATAGACATTGTTTCATCAATAAATAAATCATTAATACATGGACAAATGTTTAATTACTGAATTAATATTTCATTCTGAATACAGAATGAAAAGAACTTTTTTTTTTTTTTTTTTTAAATAAAGACCAGGAATTCTTATAAAAATGAAGAAAGAAGAAGTAGTAGGAGACAGCTGAAGACTAACTTCCATAGTAAGAATTAGTAACTGTGTTGGTGTATAATGAGGAAAAAATATAAATTCAATACATAGGTCACTGAGGCAGAAATGGTGTTGGTATTACCACGTGTGAAAACAGCTGTTTTCTGACCAGGATGTGGGAACAGCCTTATATTATAGTCTAGTAGAGCTGATCAAAAACATTCTTTAAATTATCATACATATATATATATATGTATTTTAAAACAAAAAACAAACAACCAAAAAAACTATTTCTCACTTTTGTCAAATCCTTTTGTGTGTGCAGAACTTGACTCATGAAATCATTAGGTCACCATTTCTAGACCTAACCTTCTCTGCTTTTTTTAAGACTGGAAACTTACACAATTATTTGAATATTTTCACTCAAACTTCCAATTATCTTTTTTGTTTGCTACTTAGCCTTTATTCCTTTTAGATATTCATCTTTTCCTTCAGATCTTCAGTTTATCATTTACCTGTGTCTGATGGATGATTACTTGGGGCTCAGTGCGAGTCCTGTCACAACAGTTTATTCGGGTGCTCATTGTGACTTCTTTTACTTGAAGCTGTGCATCTAAGAGACAATTTCAAATCCAGTGTATTTTGGGGTTCAGCTAGTATCTCATCTGAAATAAATTTCATACACATAAATTACAACATATAGTTTGAGCACATTCTGTGAGCATCTGTCCAGTTCAGTCATTGGTATGTTCAGATGATGGGGATGCTGTTTAATTACTACCTTGAGGTTTCCCAAGTTCTTTCCATCCCATCCTGCTGTCACTTCTAATAAATAAAGGCGTTACTGGGTAATTAACTGATTGGATTAATGGTGACAGAGGGTGTTTTTCAAGTACTTGATGTAAAATCAGATAGTTTTAGATTCTTAATTGGAATGTGTTATAAGTTTAAATGTTCTTTAAAACCATTTAATATTTTCTTCATTATATTAAGTTTTTACATCAATTTCCTTCCTTAGTATTTTGAGCTTTTTTTTTTTTTTTTTTTTTTAATATTGGGAGTGAGTCTCATTTGCTCTCATGAAAACCAATAGTAATTTTGTTTAAATTTAGATAGCCCAATGCTTTTGATGAAATAAAGTAATCCATTTTAAAGTAATAGAGATATATTTCTGTCTTATACAACTAATTGTTGCATTTGATCTGTGTTACTGCATATTCTGAGCTTCAAGGAATTTGGGCATCTGCCACAGAACACTCCTGCTCAGGCCACAGATCATGTAAGAACAGCATATCTTGGAGAATGAGAAAAAAATGGAAAAGGAGCATTTTCTAAATTTTAGTTAGATTAAATCAATATTATCCATTGTGTTAATTCCATATGTATTAATACCTTTTTTGTGTCATTTTGTCTAGAAAATATGAGTAGAAATGTTTACTTTTCTTATTGATTTGTCTGATATCACATTTGCAAAATAGGCTAAAGTCGGGGAAACAGTCCCCCAGGAGACTACAGAAGAGAACTACTCTTCACAGTGTCTTTGGCCAGAGGAATGGTAGATCAGAAACATAAAATTCAAGAACAAAAAGTAAAAAGTCCTGTACTTGGGAAGGAGTAACCTCTTGTAACAATACAGGCTGGGGGCTGAGTGGCTGGGGAATGGCTCTGATGGAAAGGACTGGTACAGCAAGCTGAACTTCAACTGCTAATGTACCCTGGCAGCAAAGCTTTTGGCCACCTAAAGCCAATAGAGTTCTTGATAAACTGGACCAAGTTCAGCGGGCCAGCAAGATGTCCGGGTGGGTGGAATATTTGCTATGTGAAGAGGCTGAGAGAGCTGAGCTTGTTCAGCCTGGAGAAGGGAAGGCTTCATGGGGGATCCAACAGCAGTCTTCCTCTGAGGTGGTTGTCAAGAAGGCAGAGACAGGTTCTTCACATTGATGCATGTTGGGAGCAACATTGGCGTAAATTGAAACTAGACAGACTTTTTTATTCATTTATTTATTTTTAACCAGGAGGACAGTCACCATCATTGGAGGTTTGCAGGGGACCTGACTGCATAAAGGCTGCTTGAGCAACCAGGTCGGATCTCAGCTGAAACTGCTTTAGTCAGAAATTTGGTCTAGGTGGCCTCCTGTTGTCCCTTCCAATCTAAATTGTTCTATGATTCTGTGATTCTGAGGTTCTGTGATGCTCATTCTGTGTTTCTGTGATGCTCATATATTTGGTGGCTGAGAGCCTGAAAGAATTTTCAGATCAGCTTCCAGGATGAGGTGGTACTATCGTTTTCATTTAGTAGCCGAAGGCATGAGGAACTTAGAGACTGAAATGAGCCTGGTCCATTTTAGAAGTATCATTTGAAATGGCACTGTATTCAGATCTTCGGATTCAGCTCATAACATTCATCTCAAAGTTCTGCAGTGAATTCCACTGCCTTTGGTTGTAGTTCTAAAGCCTGTAGTTTGGCATCTAGGCTGTGACAATCCTCTGGACAAATCATGGATAAGACTTCGGTGACATAGGGTGATTAGCTCTGTCAGTTGTCATTCTGTTTCTGTAGCCCTAATGTATACTGTAAAACAACCTTTCTGATTCTTGAATCTCCTGCCTCATTCATTATTCATTTTTCACCTTCTACAACAAGTGAAGCAGAAGTCTTATGAACAACATCTTTCAGTGCACTTTAATTAAACAAGTCAACAAAATATATCTTGGGACCTGTGGGGAAAAATGCAGGGAAAAAATATGCCATGTAGTGTGCTACAATCCCAAATGTAGAACTGTAGATGCCTTCCTAGCTATCATTTGCACAGATTTGAATGATGACATTTCTATGTTATGTTTGTTAATTGTACTCAAGTACAGATTTTTTGGTGTTTATATTCTTATATTTTAGAAAAATGAACTGGAATTTGATATCACATTAACTCCCAGGGGTATTATCAGTAAGAAAATATATTTGATTCACTATATCCGTGCTGACCATGTCAGCAGTTCACAAAGCCTGAACTAGCACAGTGAAATGTTGTTTTATAAATATTAGGACTGATGTAGTATGTAACTCTCTGACAATAGGTTTCACAGACAGCAGAGTGAAAGTAATTAATGGCAATCTGACATGGAAAATTTTTATTAGTAAATTGTTTTTGTTTGTTTGTTTGTTTTCAACTTCCTACCTTATGCTTCATGCTCCCTAAACTGCTACTGTCATATTTTCTTCTCTCTTGCTTCTCTTTGTTAACCTTACACAGAGAGTCTTATCCACCTTATATAAGGATAAACTTTTCCTTTCCCAAAGTTCCTTTTTCATTTCCATGTAACTTTTGATCTGCTCTGTTTCTTTCCCGTACTCTTCTTCCTCAGCTTACAGAATTTAATTCCTGTTGACTAGTTCCCATGGCCAGTCTTTTCATGTCGCTGTCTTTTGATATGTAGCCCTCTTGTAAATGCCTTTCTAGCTACCATTTGCAGAATGCTGTACAGATCTATTTGCTAAAATATTCTACTCTCCACATGTCTTTGTTCCAAGTCCTCATCTTTCTCCAATAACCTGAGACTATCAATTTCAAATAACTTTGTGCCATAGCTATATTATCCCCTTCATATTTCTATTTTTTGCACCAAGAAGAGTTAAAAAGCATGTTGCTTCACCTCAGTTAAAATACCCAAGCTGACCTACAGTAATCCAGAATTTTAATGTTTGAATTCTTAAATAAATTTAGGTTTGGGGGGCTAGTAATTATCTGTTGAGCATTTGCATGCTGCAATTTTCAAAGGCTATAACTGTCAAATATAGGTGACTTTCAAATAGGTGGCAAAAGGTCTACTTGACATACACAGTAACCTCTGCCAAATTTCAAAATAATAAATGACACAAATGATGGAAGAAAAGGTCATCATAAGTTTTCTAACAAGGGGAAAAGTTATTTTTTCCTAACTGTTCAGAAAAAGATTAACTAATTTTTTTAAACCTTATTCAAACAAGAAAATGGATTTCAACCCAAATTGAATAGCACTCTAAACCACACAAACTGATAGTGGGAATGTTGGGCAATTTACCCATACTGTGTGTGCTGTGGCTGAAACCCTCCCCACTTTCCTTAAACAAACATCCATTGAAGTGAGTCCAAGGAGATTAGCTCTTTAGGATTATGTGCTTATGGCTATGAACAATAACATCTCATTAGGAAAACATTTAACATTTTTTTTCTGGACACCTTTTTGTGTTTACAGCATAATTTCATCTGGTTTAAACTTGTGTGTCACATTTAAACTGTTTAACTTAACCAACTGATTAAGTTAAAACAATTTTGCCTGCATCAAAGTGAGTATCTTAAGATATATCAGTTTTCATAAAACCAGATAGCTGTTTAAGAAATAACTTTGGATTTAATCCACTGATATGTACTAAGCATATCACTTTCTTGCTGACATGTAATAATGAAATAGATGTTCAAAGACTAACTTCTGCTGAGAAACAACCATCATAAATGTGAGTTAAAATTTTGATATGAATTGCAAAGGTATTTCTAATTTAAAGAGCTTTGTAAACAATAAAAGTTTAATAAGAAGGATTCCTAAACCACAGATTTTATTCCCTTTTTAAACTACAATTGAGGTTATGTATTTCAAAAAGGGAAAATTTCCAATGTGATTGAGAAAGGTAGTTGTCTTTCATCTCAGAACAAGATAGGTCTCTGTGATTTAAATTTTTGGCACGAAGTCTTGTGCTTGTCCAGGTGAAAAAAAAATAAATGCACAGATTGATTATCAGTTGGTGAGAGGTACTGTTTAGAAGTAAGTCACCTACTCTTTGATGTTGATTAGCATAACAAAGGAAAAATACAGATGATACTTGAGATTTCTTTAGTAGCAGAATTAGTGTGTTAGGTTCTGGATGATAATCAGGAGTGTTTAATAAGATCACTTTTATTTAGGAATACAATTATAGGTATGTGTGATTGAAAACATGACTGCGTTATCTGAATCTTTCCCTGTGGACCTTTGTTGTGCTGCTATTGCTCTCCAGTTTTCCTCTAGTGTATTAAATTCTAAACAAAAGGCTTTTCCCCATATTAGCTTCAAAATTTTTGTTGCTGGGCAGCTGGTGAAAATCGGGCTTTTAAATGATAAATCCAACCTTCCAACAAATATATGTTTAAAGGTTTTTGTTTTTATTTGAGGGTGTATCATTTCTGTCTCTTTCGTTTCTGTAGTTATATAACTAGGCCAAAAGTATGTAAAATCATCAGAGAATAAGAAACAAATGTGTTTGAAGGCCATGAGCTTTTAAAGTGTTGCATCTTAGCTTCATGGCTGTTAATAAATCATTTAGTATTCTCATTCAGGATTCTCATTCTATTTTATATAGACAGAGGGGAAATTTTTCTCCCAACTCTGAACTAATATAAGGTTTTTATTGCTAAAACTGACTCAAATGTATTAGACTGTACATAGATTATAGACTATATGTATATAGGCTATCAACTGTATGTAGATTACTAGAAGCACAAAAATGGTATTGATGCTTATAATATTGGTATCCATTGAATTTAAGACAGAATGGTATTCAAAAGAAAAATGAAATTATAAGGTGGTTTGTTTTTATTTTTATTTTTTTCAAAACTACCACAGGAATATTAGAACTTGGTGAGAACATGTACTTAAGTAATTTTATTCTTTTAAATTTAAAATCAATATATGTATAGTGTTATGCTAAATAAACATGATTAGACAATAACAAATATTTTACATTTCATTTTTATTTAAAGCATGGTTATCTCTTTAGACTAATCACTCTGAGTGTGTGCATTTAATAGCTGTCATTTTCCCATATTATTATATCTTTCACATAACAAGAATTATTATTTTCTTGTACTATTCCCTGTATCATTCCTGAGAAAAGGAGAGCTGGATTGGCCTTGTGTTTTCACCTCTGACAGCACAGCCAATTTAGTGGTAATGAGAATAGCAGCTGCTGAGAGTAGCAGGATGCAGGAGGTAATAGATTGTCTCCCTGCCTGTGGCTGGGGAGTAGAAACTGCAATGACCATCTTGCTTCCACTCCTGAAGGGGGATCTGGTGTCCTCTCCAGCCATGGTCTCTAGCCACTAAAAGCCTACAGCAATATGAGCTGGAAGAAAGCAAGCTGCTTCTGTTGTGCATCCTAAAACAGAAAACTGCCCTAGAGTGTTGGCTGGACTGTGGGCTTGGAAGAGAGTGGCTCCACAGCTATACTGGAAAAATGGGAGAGGAAAGAAAAGAAATCACAACACATAGGCTCTCACAACCCTTCTCAGCTACTTGCCTATCTGGAACCCAGTATCGTGCAAACCTACTCTCCCTTTGCCTCCCACTAGAACCCTGCTGCACTTACCCGATGTGATGGCTAGGCCGTCTTTGTCTGGCACTGATTCATATCACACAGTAACTTTAAGTTACTTATTAAACACAATGCAAGCTGTGAATGGAGAGAAGTATGTGCATATATATACATAAAAATTCATATATATATATATATATAATAAGAATGTATGTAGGAGCAATTTGATAAATATTGCCACGTTTTCAAGTGGCTAGGAAGATATTCTGGAAAGAGGACACCTGGAAATCAGTTCTAACTCTCTTAAAAGTATACCTACTGTTGCCAGGCAAGATTTGCTTGTTTTAAAACATAATTGTTATGGATCTAAATTATCTTTATGAGATGATTTTTGTAAGAAAACATACAGGCTATATAGAGAAAAATATCTTAATCTGTGATACCAGCTGAATGATGTGCAAAACTTACTGAAAGTAGCAAGGCAGGAAAAGTGTAGACAGGTATATATCAAACTGTGTCTGGGGGGAAATTTACCTTTTCTTTCAAAATTAATTGTGTTCTCATATATATCTATATGTATTAGTGCATGGACCAACTTACTGATAGCAAGCTTTTATATTTAAAGACTAGTTCTGAGATAAACAGGCATTTGAGAAATTGAGTTACTTAGGAGGGAAGCTTAACCTTCACAGACTCACAAATGGCTCCACCTTTATAAACTGAACATATCTTTGCAAATCATCAGGTGAATATATATTGCAGAATACTATTCACTGCAAATATGCAAACAGTCCTTACATAAGTTGTGATCTTAGCAGTGTAAGGAATATTAAGTCCTACCTTTCCCTGCATGGTCTGGAATAGTCTCAGGTTTTTGCAGGCAATATTGATCTGAAGCTGGTCAAAGTAAAAATATTAGCAAAATGTGTTGGCTGCCTTCATAGGCCTTGATGATAAAACGTCATCTTATATCACATCATGATTAAAAATACTCCTTGGGACAAATGTATCTGTCAGTGGCATGGCTTTCAGGGAGCAAGAAATCAGCAAAAGTAAATAAAAGAATAATGCTGAGAAAACGAGCAGAAGGGATGACTTGTTATAGATTTTGCTATAATTTAGAAGATTACAGCAGAAAAACAATAAAATTAATTATTTATTTAGATAGATTAGTTTGATACCTAATGAACATTAGTTTTGCGTGGTATCTAATGGAGTTTTAACAATACAGTTTTCAAATTCTATATGAGAACTCCCCAAATAACATAGTATTCTATCTTCACAGTATTAGTCCTTCAGTCAACAAAGAGCCTCCACAGGTAAGCAGAAATTAATGCTTCCAGATAAATAAAAAGTAAGAAATAATTCCTCTTCTTATGCCAAAAACTATTTTAATTAGAAATGAAAGAAAGAGGTATGGGCTTCTTTTCATTGTATTATTCTCTACGTACTTCAAAATATATCTTTGTATGGAAAACTTTTAACTGTCTAGTGTGGACTTCGTGTACTGAAACATGTATGGACACCTGTATGGATGGACACACAGATTTCAGTATCCAATTGAGTCACCTTCATAAAGATTCTGCTCATGTCCATAGGCCTCTAAGAAATTGTCCCCTCTTCCTGTCATGTGCGTGTTGGAGAGGACCATACTTTCACTAGGGAAACCTTTCAAATCAGGATAAGGTAATGGTGTCATGATGTTAGCCAGTAGTTGCTATGGTTGCCTATCATGATTATGGTAGGTACAGTTGTAACTTTATTCTTTAGGTAAACGCTCATCAGGACACATATCACAGCTTTATAAGACTATGTGGTTCCTGTGGGAATTTTAAGAATGTAAGGAATAGGACTCAGTATTTCTTGAAGATTTTGATTAAAACAATAATATACACAGTTTCTTTTTTTTTATTTTGCATATTTAGGAGACAGGAATTTTCGTGTCGTGGCAGATGCTTTACAGAAGGACATAACTCCTTTTTTTCTCTTCATATAACTAAATGCCACAATGTATTTGCTAAGATATGAATACTTATGCTAATGTAAAGAGTAGGCAGGTGCAGGAGCAAAATATTTTAATATCATTTTATGCAGAAAACTATATAAAACTTAAAAAATGTTACTTTTATAGCATTTTAAACACTTTTATTTAAAATTTTTGAATAACACCTGCTATAGGCAAAAAAATAAATTTGTTCTTGCCACTCTAAGAGGAACATTTTCAGTGTGAACAGTGATTTAAGTGCCTTCTCCAGCACTAATAAAGCAATAAAATAAAAACTGTGGGAAGTTTTGTTCTTTATGGAGGTTGGGAATGAGAGATGCAGTTCATTTGCTCTGAAAGGACAGATGCAGCCAAGCAGCAGGTGCTTTGGCTGGAAGGATGGCATGGGTTGGCTACCTGGGATCTCTCTCTTCCTTGGCACAAGAGGCTGTCAAATTGCTACCTCAGGAGACAGGAGATTGTCCAAGTATGTTATTTTTCCCCCTTCTGGCCTTGAGGCTCTGATGTTTGTGTAACCTTTCGTCATCTAGTAAATCACATTGTGTGGATTGAGTGGATTTATTTTCTAATTTTCTTATCATTCAGCATCTGCATCACATGCTATATGCAATGATTACCAAAGTTTCCTTCTCAGTTAATTGTTGCTCCAAGCAATTTTCATCTAAGCAAAAGATTCTATAAATTTAGGAACACTGCACCATTAGCATTTGCTGAAATTTTACTGATAATTGGGGGGTTAGTTTATCAGTGCCAAGAGCTATGCAAGCGTAGAATTCTAGCTGTGATTTACAATGTGTAATAAAACATTCCCTAACAACTGAAATGAAAGAGCACTTCTATTAGTATCACAGTGTATGGTATGTAGCTTCTATCAAGAATGTGATTTACAGGAACCAGTGATCTGAGGCATTTGCTTACTTGCACTAATTAGCTCAGACCACATTTTGTCTTTAAATGTAGCCTTCAGCAGTAGGAAAGGAGTATCCTCTAAGTCACTTCTGGTTATTTGTGTTTCTCTCACTGGACACTAGTACTATCTTGACACTGCTTGCCTTTTCTTCTGGTTAACTGCAATGATTCTTGGAGGAGTTCTGCTATGCTCTGGTGAGTGGGGAACAAGAGTTGACCTCTTTTTACCAGTGGCTAGTAACAGCAAACTACTGTGTGTTAGGCATTTGGATTCAAGTTTAGAGAGTGCATAACAAGTTAACTATTATGAAAAAATAGCATATTTTATCCTTTTATCAATAATAAATTCAGGGGAATTTATAGATTTATAAATTTAGAATACAATAAATAAGTTCCAAGTGTAATAAATTTGGGAGGAAGTCTGTTTCCTTTGACAATGCAAAAAATGAGAATGAGAAGAAAAAACAAAACAAAACAAAAACACTGTAGAGAATGATTTGCTAGGGAAGACTCAGCGCACTACAGAATTGAGCTATTTTGAAGTAGCAGAAGATAAATCTTATTCATCAGTTCAATCCAATGTTTTTAGTCATGTTCTGTTTTCTCTTCTGACCTGAGAGATGACAGAAGCCCAGTTAGATACTTTGGTCCTGCTTTGATATCAGGATCACTTAATGATGTCTTTTGGGGAATTTCTGCTGCAATTTCCTGCAGCCTTCAGGTCTGAGAAGCTAGTTTTTACTGGTTTGGTTTTTACTGGGTATGGTAATATTCATTTATGTTTGATGGAATTTTAAACAATGGTTTAAGTAGAAACTAAAGAATGTTCTTTCATCCTCTACTGAGAGATTTTGTTTTATCTCAGCTGAACCTAGGAAACAAGTGGGCTGAAAAATAAACAATTTTTAATGTTAATTATACTTACACCTCAGACTCTTTAAGTGTGGGAAAGAGAAATTCTACATATTACTGGGTTTGCTACTTTCTAAATTTCAAATATGAATTACACATGTCAAACTATAGAATGTCAGGTTAGTAGAAGTTATTAAAGAGCATATTAGGCTTTACTTAGCCTTTCTCTGAGTAAGAAACTTTACATGTAGGAGACATATATTCAAGGAGAGTATTGAATTACATTCACTCTGAATAGATTTTGTGTGATTATAGCTCAGTAATGTAACCCTGAGCAGTACAGATTATCCTGTGTAGAGTGAGGACACTGTGCTGCTACCTTCTAGGTGAGATAGAGAGTTTACAGTCTTGTATTATGCTGTATTTTACTTGTTTTTCTCAATTAAAGTGTAAAGCTTCCACTCAGTTGCATAGGTGTTGCTTCTTTAAGATTTCCAGATAAAAGCACCAACTTTAAAATGAAATAATGGCTTTCACTGAGATATAAACAACATCCAGCCTATGTCCACTACTGCTAATGTTCCTAAACAAAACTTGCAATTATACTCATCCTATAATGCTAAAACATTTCACAATGAAGAAAAAAGAAAAAAAAAGGCAAACAAAATGAAATCGTAATTCCTACCATCTCATGTTTCTACTTTATACTTGCTCTTTTAGTGCCCTCCTGCCTTGAATTCATAACATTTCTGTTTAATGATCTTATTTATATAATCCCCACTCTGGTAATTTTAAAACAGGTTTTAGCGATAAATTCTTTTTAAAGAGTATGTGTTCAATTAAATATGTAACCAGATGTTATTGGTACGCCTCCTTAGGTAGCAGCTTTTGTTTTACTTCAGCCAATGGGGATACTATATTTCCCATCTCACTTGTACACAATTCTATCAACTATTCATATTTTACAGATATCTCTGTTAACTGGTGTTCTTGCTGGCCTTTCCTGTGTTTCTTACACTGAAGATGTCAAGTTTGTGAATGTTGATGTGACTTTACAGGCATCTGGCAACCATTCTGGGGTGAAGGAAAGTGCACGTAGTGTGTACCATGGACAGATTGGAATAAGGTATATTTAAATGTTTTCCCAAAAACATTTAAATAAGCATGGGAGAGGTGCAAACTTTCTTCAGCCTGGGAAAGGGTAATGCAATCTGCAATATTTAGCTGAAATCTCATTAAAGAAAATTCAATAAAAGGTAAACTTCTAAATTCATTTCAAATTATGAAGAAAAGTGAAGAACCTTGTCAGGTAATTCCCTTACTGAAGCATAGGCACTTGCTGATAACCAGAGGGATTTTTGTCCAGATGTTAGACAATATCCTGGAGTAGATCAGGATTTGGATCACTTTCTCTTCCTGGGTTTTATGGCTTTAGAAACAGCTTGAATGTGTTTTGTAAAAGTGCAATAGCACCTGAAAAGCTGTATCAATCACAATTTACAACTTTTAAAAACATCCCTATTGTTAATTTATCATAAAACATCATACCAACATTGTAATGTGAAATTTTTTCTAAGCTGGTTTTCATGAAACTTTTCTTGTCCATTCTGGAGTCGTTTATTGATCCTATATGGAGGCAGCTACCCTAAACATTCCATTATTACTTTCAGAGACTGACAATAGTTATCATAGTATTTCTTTGCAGTCATACAGTGAGTACAGAACTTAGGATATTGAATTTAAAATATAAAATCTATTAAAGATGAAATGCAATTTGAATATAAATTGGAAGATATCGCCTGGTATAGGAAAACAACTTTTTGTTTGTTTGTTTTTTAATTTTTTCTTACTGAATCTTAAAACCCAATAACATCATACACTGTGACAAAAGACTAAACACTATATTTTCAAGGGCTTCATTTTTGGTGATTCTTGGTAACTTCTTAGAGGTGCTCAACACCCTCAGCCATAGTGGAGTATTTTAAAGGCTACTGTAAATAAATAATAATAATTTTTTAAATGTTATTTTTTTTTCTGTTCTGGGTTGGGCTTGGCCCAAGAAAGAATTCAGCTAACAAAATAAAAGATATTAAAGTAACTTAAAAAATCATACAGTTTAGTGGTACAATACATTGTACCACTAAATGATTCTAATTGTCCTTTCTTTACATTTATTGCATGTATACTGTACTGAACGTTGAACAAGTTCTGAAATTAAATGATTTATTTTTCTAATGAAGGTTTTAAGTTATTTAATACATCTATAGTGGTATTGTACAGTATTGCACAGAGCTATTATTTATATACAAATGCTCTTATAGTGCACTTCAACCTCGTGGAGACTTCATTTTAACCACCTTTCGTACAAGCACAGAATCAAAACTAATTCTTGAAGGATTTGTTTTTGTTTTTAAATAGAATTTCAGCTATCTATTCTAGTTGATGGAATAAATTTGCAGTTGGTGGCTTGCATATTACTTTACAAGAAAATAAAAAACAGGAAAATCACAACTCATTCAAATATCTCTCCTATTTTTAAAACAGCTTACCATATAACCTCTTATTCATGTGCCATTTAAAATTCTGTAATTCTGTAGTATTTCCGTGACTGGAAGAGAATGGAAAGTGTCACAGCAAAATATGGTATGAGTGATATGAATAGGAGCTGAAAAGTTGTCTTTTTCCACGTTTTCATTTTTAGGTTGTATTTAAGTTTGTTTTTCTCTTGCCGTTTTTGCAGAAATTAGTGGGATTGTCTTGCCTGGATTTTGTTTAAACAAGGATTTATTACTGAACAACAACAACAACAAAAGGCTGGTTTAGGAATAATCAGGGAGAAAAGATATAATCAGACTGCTGGAGTTTGAAAATAACTCAGAGATGAACCTGAATTATAATTTTGAAGAAAGTTTTATTATTTTGATTAGAATATTTTGGTGCTCCCTGGAGGGTAGGTGCAACTTGAATTATGGCTCTGAAAAGGAAATGGCTGTGGCTTTGTTTGTTTGTTTGTTTGTTTTCGTGGATGCCAGACTGAACAGTTAGGCATCCTTATCATCCTATTGCTAAAAATGCTGAGGAATAACTGAGGGAATAATTGAAAAGGGCTTATTGAAACAATGTTTTTAACTATTGTTGTTAGTGCAGTAAGACTCAAATGTTTCATTCAAACTGGCCTTGTTTCCTCAAAAAATAAGAGGAGAGAGGAAATAGTCTCTCTTGCATTCTTTTAGCACATACTGCTTTCCTGTAAAGGTATCATCTTCCTCTGAAAATCTCCCAACAATCTACACAGAATTTTTTTTTAAAAATTGTTGGTAAAAATGCTTCTGTTTAAGTCTTATTCCAGTCTTAAAGAAATTCAAAAAAAAATCCCCCCCAAAATTATTTTTAGAGTTTGTTCTTCCAAATACAGGAATATCGGAGGCACATGCATATCTATTGCATTATGCTCTTATATAAAGTGAGAAATCTGGTCATATAGATGTAATTTTAAGTTTTGTCTTCTACGTATGTATAACTCGTAGAACAAAATTGAATAATTATTTCATGAATTCAAACAGAGAGCAATTCATGGGGCCAGGAAGTTTAGAATTTTCTGTGGCATATTCTGCTGTTGTTGTCTAAGTTAGCTTTAACACACATTCACTGAAAAAGGGAATATTTGGTCTAGAATTATAATAGATTAGTTATGAAAGATAGAAAATTTTGGCTTAACTTCCTATTTATAGACCTCAGTAGAAAAGAAAAAAAAAAAAAAAAAAAAAAAAAAAAAAGCTTTGATAGGAGTGATCAATCATGCATGTCTTTATTACATATGGGAAACTGTAAGAATTGAATAAGTTCATATTTTTTCACAACGACTTTTACTTCAATCTTAAAAGTAATGCATTCCCATAATGAAAACATCTGCTCAACTGCATCATTTTCCAAAATGTGGAATTTATCAGAATTCTTAAGTTCATAATACGTGGTAAAGGTACAATGTATAATATACGAATCATATGATCCTGAAGTTTGTAGAAATTTAGTTACCTAAAGATGAAGGTTAGAGAAAAGAGGTAGAAATAAGCAACAAATTGTGGTCCTGAGCTCATTTAACAGCATGAAGACTTAAACCATACCACTGAGTAATAATTTCAGTGCTGTGGGAGAAAGGAAATGTTGTTACTAAAGATTAAGTATTAATAAACATAGCATCATAAATTGTTATATTTAAACATTTATATTTATTTTTATCCAGATTTACAACTCAGAGAAAAGTTAACTGGATACTTCCTCTTTAAATCATGCAGCTCAAAATACCAAACCCAAATCCCCCAGCATTAGTGAAAATGCTAGGGAGAGTCTGCCAAAAGGGGGACCTTTGCTGAATACACACTGTTCAGATCACAGCAGGGCCTGTTATTTATACTGGTTAAGTGGCGCTGCTGTTTGCTTCAAAATGCAAGCTCTTTAATGTATTATGGTTTTGAATGTGAAATAGCAACTGTTAGTATAGACCTGCAGTGTCTATACTGCCTCTAATCAACCTACTAAAAGATCACTATAGAAATATGCTGTTCATTAAATATGAAATATGACTGAGGACACGCAAGAATAGTGGATGTTGATCTGCCTACACAATTATTATTATTTTTTTTTTAATGTAGTGTTTTTTAAAGGAACAAGGCACAAGAGTACTTCTGCTCTTGGCTGCCTTATTTCTGATCCAGAACATTTACTCTGAAAAATGTCAATTTTTATAATCATGAAAACAAGAAAGTTAGCTTTGGCAAAAGAAGTTGAAGCACTGCAAGATTCTACTGCTTAAAAATAAATAAATAACCAGGTCATGGTACCCAAGTCTTTTTATTTGTAGCAAATTCGTCCTTAGCAGAAAGATGGTGTTGTTTGTAAGAGTTAAGAAACAAGATATTTCACTCATGAGAAATAAATACAGGAACTCTGCTAGCTTTTGCTGAAATAACATAAAACACCTAGGTCTTACTGGTTTCACCCTTAATATCAAGAAATAAAAATGGGGAAAATATCAACCTTTTGCCTTAACTTTGTATCTATTTTATCAATAGTCCACTTCTGTTTCAGAACCTCAATACCATGTATTTTTTGTCCGTGAACATTACCTCTAAAAAAATGAAGGAAATACAAAGCAAAGTTAAAAAGCAATCTATTCATTAAAAAGAAAAGAAGAAAAAGAAGAAGAAAACATAAGGAAAGTTCAAATGCTTGAATATGAATAGTGTAAAAAATAGACTGACTACAGGTACTTTAGTTAAGTAGTAAACCATAGACTAA
Organism: Nettapus auritus; assembly: GCA_011076525.1. Taxonomy (NCBI): domain Eukaryota; kingdom Metazoa; phylum Chordata; class Aves; order Anseriformes; family Anatidae; genus Nettapus; species Nettapus auritus. The sequence continues at coordinate 8,050,919 of CM021775.1, forward strand.
ACTCTCAGTAAATGAAGTAGGCTCATTTAACTAGCAGTAAATTCTAGGTAGTTCTCAAACACACACTGTTCCAAGCAGTATATTAATCTACTTCAAGTTTTTATCCTTCTGACCATAGATTACCATCTTTTGAGAGTTTATAGTCTACTTGTACAAAAATGAAGCTCAGAGAAAAACCCTGTTTTTTCTGAACTATGGATTGACCTCTCAGCTGGACTTCATAACTGCTGTGTCACCCTGAAGGTCCCTGATGACCTGATCTCTGGACAGACCCTGTCTACTTTCTCCCTGTCCAGCCCTGCTCCTTGTAGGATGAAACTTGGGTAGTGAGGTCACAGCCTTGTCAGTTGGGTTACTGCTCTTAGTCCTACAGAGATGCCAGCCCTCACTGCTCCCTGGCAGTCTGTAACTGAGAGTGGAGTCATCTCAAATCCTGAAAGCTGCATGTAATTGTCACTATTGTACTTCCTACAAGCACAGGAGAGATACTTGTCATAAGAGAGAAATCTAAAATTCAAACAGCTGAGGTTGGAAAGGACCTCTGGAGGTCCTCTTGCCCATCCTACTTGTTCAAGCAGTGCCACGTAGATCACGTTGCCTATGACTACGTTGAGGTAGCTTTTGAATACCTCCAAGAATGGCCATTCTACAACCTCTCTGGGCAACCTGTTCCAGTGATAAGTCAAAATTGACTCATTCACTTTATTCATGCCTTTTTTAATTTTTATTTTATTTGATTTTTAATTTGTTCTTTCAATGCAAATATTGTGTTTAGAACTTTGTTGCCATGGTTACAGCTGCTTGTTGATTTCCATGTTGCTCTTTCAGAGATAAATTATTAGCAATAATTGTAAGAATATCAATTACTCAAACATGATAATATCAATGACTATAGGGCAATTATCTGGTATTAAAATAACTTTTCAAAACATTTATAAGGTGACCAGGAAGTGAGTGATTTAGAATGCTTATATATGGTTTGTTATATAATGGTTGCTTTAATTTCTTAGTGTTATATGTAAATTAAGTAAGCTTTGGATCATCTACTTACTTTCTTTTATCAAAAATTTTCTGGTGTGCACTTTAAAAATAAAAGCACTACTCCAGGACTCTTTATTCTGAAGCAAGTTAATAAAGTTATAGTTCTTATTTTTAATATATGTTTAGAGGCAGGCACACACACAGCCACACACACAAAAAGAAGCCAGATTACTTGGTACAACACACAAACTAAGGTTAGAGATTTTTTTCTTCAAATGGTAATGGGTGCCTAATAGTTTTCATGGTTGAAATTCTGAAACTAGAGTGAATTGAAGTGTAAAGGCCTGAGGAAACTCCTGAATAAAATATTATGACAAATAATTCTAACAGGAGGTTAAGTTTCATATAGGACTGAAAGAGTAGCTTAGATATTTATTCACCTATTCTACAACATCCTTTTTGTATTTTTAGTTTCTTGCTAAGGAATGGAAGATTATGTGATCATTCTGTCTGTCTCTAGGTTCTTTGTCATTCTACATTCTCTAATACTTGACTGTTGGCCAAGTTAAAGTGCCCTAAAATCAGTAGGAATTTTGAGCTTCCATTGATTATCATTTGTATATGAATTAAAGAAACACTTGGCCATATGAAAGGTAGGCAGGGCTTGAGTGGTATCCATCCTACTTGTTAAAAGCATTGTGGGTCATGCTTTCTTTGGTAAAAACTATTGGCAGCACAGAGCAGATTTAAAAAACAAGCAGATTTAGAAAACAAGTAAGACTTAATAGCTGAAATTAAACAAACTAATTAAATACCCAAACATACAGAAATAAATATTTAGTAGTTATTTCTGTTCTTATTTCAGAGGTACAATTAGTCAGCTGGATTGTCTAATGTGCCCTGATAAAGAAAAATGCTCAAAGGAATTTGAGGCATAGTAACATCAGTTGGAATATAGTTCCAGGGCCTAGTTTTAAGCAAATCCTTCAATATTCTCTTCAGTTTCCTCAACTGGGTTGATTATTATTATAGCTAAAGTACATATTCAAATTCTATCTCCTCAAGTGTTTCAGTGTTTAGCATTTTTAATTGTAACAAATCTTTCAGTTAAAAATATTTTTATGAAGGAAGAGTTAAATGTCATTTAGAAGTATCTAAATCATAGATTAGTTGAATTGATGAACATACTTCATTAAAAATGAATCTTGCTGACTGATATTACTGCAATTTTGGTTATTCCATGTCTTTACTTCCTTGATTCCTCATCTGACTAGACTACAGAGTATTAATATTCTATTGAAATTGATTTTCTCTATTTAAAAAAGATAATAAAATACTTAATAGTGAATACTTAATAGATAACTGCACTTGAAAGCCTTTGTTTTTCAGTAATTTAAATTAATCTATAAAATATATTGTAATAGATAATATTTTTGTCTGATTACCTATCTACATGTTTAAACTTTTCATGAGTGAGTCAGTTCTGGAACTATGAAACATTTACCCCTCTTAGGTCAGTGGTTTCCTTTTCAAACACCAATGGTCAGGTGAACTACAGAACTGCTATGGACTACTTTCAGGTAGTGCTGGCGTTATGAATGCAGGAACTTGACCTCAAAATAAAAGCTAAATTTCTTTTCTTCTGGTTGGTTGTATTTTAATTTATCTTGCAGTATTTAATGGTAAAGCAGGGCCATTCAGAGCCATGGAATCAAAGCTCTGTGCTTTTCCTAACATCATTATGTTGCACAGTCTTGTTTTTTAACAGGCAACTTTATGACCCTTGATTACCACTAAGGCCCTGATTCATTCAGAGCATTAAGTATATAACTGGATATTTCTCTCTGCTCAAATTGGCCAATTTCTCTAAAACTCTTTATCTGTTCCAAGGTATTCTCTGCAGCTTCCTTACTTTCATTTATCTTCTTTAAAGGGTACCTGTAAATCAGACACACATACATAGCAGTGACATGTTTGGTGTGGTTGTGTTATTCTACCCATTACCTCTTCGTCTCGTCTGTGCCACCTGCATAGGTTATAAGGTTCCTGTGTGACAGAAGGTGTTTATTATACTGCTTGTACAATGTTTAGCAAAATAGGGTATCATCAGGCACCGTCAAAATAAACATGCTAGTACTAAAATCATCCTTAATAGATATTAAGTGTTGCAAAAGAGTTTGTCTGCCTCCTATGCACCTTAAATGACTATTTAGCCAAAGCAAAAGGGGAATGTTTAGGTGATGACTCCTGATGTGTTCATTAGCTGTGCCATTTTCCAAATGAAGCACAACATTTTTTTTTTTAGATTTCTTCCACATAATTTTTTTCCTATGTTACCTTTCTATGGAACATCCATGTCTAACTGAAATATGGATTTCTCATCTTGAAGAGATGCAAACTGCAATGTATGCACCTGCAGGTACAGCTTATTTTATTTGCAACTGTGCTGAAAGAAGTGAGTTGTATAGCATGCAGCCATTTTCCACTATCAGTTACTTCATGTGGAAGAATAAAAGAAAATTTAATGCCTATTTGAAAAATGAAATAAAACATACTGGAACCATTTTAATCCTAATTGCTCCCTAGCAGCACTAGCACATCTATAATGTTAGATCTAATGCAATTGGTTACAACAACAATGAAATAAGTAATTATAATCATAAGGCTGACTGTAGTTTTGAGGTTATTTTCTGTAAGTTTATCAATAAGAAGTTCACATCACATAATCCACACTGAATTTATTCCTGTAATATATCTTAACTTCAAGTGTAGCAGTAGTTAATTGCTAATCCATATTCATTGAACAGAACAAATGAGGACAGCAAAAGTAGATACTTTATGTACCATCAGATCAAATATGTGAACTTCTGAGCTCAGTTGTTCATCCAGATCACTTACATTTGTCTATCTTCTGTCCCCATGACTTAAGAAAGTATTTAGAGATTATCACAGAATTTAACTGGCTACAGTTGGTGCTTTTATTGATGATGTCTGGTATTTGCATAGGCATTAACTAGATATTTTAAGTTGTATATATATTCTTGATTGTAGTTATTGTTCATCATCAGAATGTGCTTACATTGTAAAAGGTTGATTGCATTTTAGTAATTACTTTTCCAGAGCACTCTTTTGAATCTATATCTCTTTCATCTGTAACATATTAAACTTCCACTTGAAGGTCCTTGGTTGTTGCTCTTGACATAACATACAGTTCTTTTTAAGGTTCATCTTTGAGTACAGCATGCTAAGTTTATCATACAGCTTTTAGGGCTTAATCAAAATCCCTTTGAGGTTGACATTAAAAATAAATAAATATAATTTAAAAGTCTCTCTTTGACAGTCAGCTTTGGATAATGTTCCTGGTCTTCTCCCTTATGCGCATTACTCACAGACTGATCCCAGCTAGGTACAGTTCTATCAAGTATTTGCCAAGTAGTTTATGTATTTCAGCAAACAGGTTCCTCACCAAGTATAGGGGATACATCACTTTCTGAATCATTTTCCAAATTCTTTTCTGTTCCCTATTACTGCTGCATGATTTGTAACTGAAAGAATTATTTTAGTTTACTACTGGGTAATGATTTGAACTTCTTTAACAGATGAGGAACAAGACATTGAAAATAGTAAACCATAAGCAAGTAATGAATATTCTTATCCCTGTAAAGTTATTTTGCCTTTAAATAAAACAAGTGTTTGTATGAAGAACTGCATTCTACACAATAAAACGTGTATGATATGAGTGTATGGATTATAATACTGATAGTGAGACAGATGTGATCCATGTCTTATTCAGCTTCCATTTTCTCAGTACTTGTTTCCATTATTATAAATTGAATTAAATGGAATACTGTTAATGGAATCAAATCCATTAAATATATGTGAAAGTAATCCATTCAGATATATTAGTATATTACATAAATTAGTATTTACCAGTAAAATTCAAGATTTATTTCCCAAAAATCTAATAGGAAAATAAACTTATTTGGACAAAAAGATCTGGCCATAATAAATTAGCTTCTCTTCATAAGTAAGAAAGAAATCTGAATGTTTTGACTGGGAGATTAGCAGAAGCTTTAATGATGAGGTGCTTTAAAGAAAACAGTTCATTCCCTTCTGAGTTTAAAAAGTAATAATAATAATAAATAATAATAATAAATACATTTTTTTTAGTGGAAATGCTTCTCTGATGGTCCTTCCTCCGATTTTCTATCGAGCTCTAAGTTTGAAAGTTTTCTTTCTTTATATGACAGAAAGTATTTCATTTTTAATGATCACAGTATATTTGTATAGGTTGATTAAGGATTGATATTTACTACCTCATGCTGTCATCACAAGGGAAATTGCCATGTCCAAACTGTAATTTAGACCTTATTTGTTATGCAGTATAATTCTATAAATATGCTAGCACATGCCTAAATTGCAATTTTGTTTATGAATTGCATGAAATATCTTTCCTGAGCTGGATATAAAGCAAATCCAGAAATAAAAATTAAACACACTTATATTTTATTATGCAGTTGGACAAATACAATAGGAAATAAAATTGCATAATATCTTCTTCATGTGATAAGATACCCATGTATCAAGTGTCAACAGGCTTGATAGCAGTGATCTTTGTGGGCAGAGAGCAACTGGCCGGGTTCTACTGAAGAAGGAGCCCTACAGAATGTGATTTCATCCTTGGGAAACAGAAAAAAGTCTTGGAGAAATAAGAAGTCTCACAGACATTTTGCCAAATACTTATTTTAAGAGGACATTTTAGAACCATTTCATAGAAGGCTTTAGAGAATAATTGAATACAATATTGGTTTAATGCAATGAATCAGAATTGTATAAGTATGTGTGGTTTTTGTGAGAACAGCTTTAGCAAACAGGAAAAAATCTACGCCTCATGTCTATTTGTAGTACCATATATATTGCATGGAGTACACATCTTAGTGTTTACTCTTTAAATGCAGCAAAATCTTACACCTTTTAATAATAAGTTATCCTGTATCTTCCTTTGAAAATCTGGTTCTGAGTAAATTTTTCTGTAAGTCACTTAAATTGCAACCAGGGTAGCTACATTCCCTTTTTCCCTTTCTTGTCATACATGCATTTTAATGATTCATTAGCTGTAGTTGGTTGGTTAGTTTTTTCATGTTTCAAGATTCAATGGATATCTAAACATATGCTGTAATTCAGCTGATAGGAATACCACAGAACAAACCACAGTAATCAAACTACGTGATTAAAATGGCTCCCTTGTCCTGAGTTGGCATAACTTGAATTTAGCTAATGGGGAGACCTTATATCCATCTTTCATTGAAACAGTGAAGTTATTGATCACATTGTGCACTTAGTCTCAAAACTATGTACATAAATACTCCGTGAACATAAAATCCACATTGCCTAGGGATGGGAGTGTTGATAGGGTAGACAAAAATCATAGAATCATTTCAGTTGGAAAAGATCTTCAAGACCATGAAGTCCCCCTATAATAAATAACACATTATTTGCCCAATATTTTCTTTTTCAAAAAGGTAATAGTGTTTAGCATCATTATGACCAAGTAAGGACACTGTATAAGAAGTTTCAAGTTCTGTGTAATATAATTTCATTCTTCTCTGGGTATGATTACCCTGCCAATATTTAAAATTATGGGGACTGTTGAAAAATTTGTTTATAATGAATGATACTTTTCATACTAACAGAATTTCAAATATATTTTACTGTCTTTTGACTTAAGCAATCAGGAGTTTTCTGAAAACAGACAATATGATACAGAGAAAAAACCTGTTTTATAGACCTCAATATATTTTTTATTAGACTTCCAGACTGTTCTGTAGCAAATTTTTTCTAGCTTCAAAATTATAATATAGACTTTCGAGAATTGCAGTGAATTTTGACTTGACTGTGTTCATTATTGAGTTGAGAGATAAAAATATGTTTTATGATTGGAAAACATTGGGAAATATGTTGATCAATAAGTAGAAGTAATTTTGGGGGCAGGAGACTGATGATATGCAAGATTCATAATAAGATATATCTTGTTTTCACTTCTCTTCTTGTTTGGAAAGGACATTGAATTTACACTTCACTGTAGTGTGTGAAATGACTGTTAAACTAAGTTATTCATTCAACTATTCCTTGTTTTTTAGTGACTATCCATACTGTTTTGAGATACTGAGCATATAAACAAAGAAAATGGAAATGACAAATTAAATTACAGAACACTAAAAATGCCAATGTAAGACAGTTTGCTGTTAACTTTCTCAGAATATATTAAGCATTTATTGCCTTATCTGATTTCTTGTGCTCTGCTTTAGCTATGAAGTTTACCACAGGAAACAATGTAACATAAATACTTCTTAATGAAAATGATAGTGAGAATAGGACATATTACAAAACTTATTGTTATAATCAGATTGTATATTTTCATAATACTACTATGCAGTGTGACTATAAATGACAAAATACAATATTTTTTGGTCTTCGAGGTCTGACATATATCTTCGGGTGGTGTTAGAGAAAATACTGTTATTAGATTTTCTTTCAGTACATATATTAAAACCACTAATAGATTCCCTTGAAAATTATCTGTAGCACCTTCTTTTCTTATATTTCTCTGGGACACTTATTACACTGCATTTTACACAAAATAAGAAAAACTTCGACCTTTCCAATTTCTAACCCTTACATGTCCTGTTTGTTCTTTTCTTCTCATATTGATACGTAACGTGTGGTTTCAGTTTAGCTAAGTGATATGCCTTGATGGCAGGCTCTGCCCTTGTGAAATTATAGTAGCTTTGCTTTCGGAATCTAGCCCGTGTTATATGCTCCAGGGAATAGTGAAAACCACCATGATTGTGCTTTTATAACACCTTTCATGATGTGATAATATTAGTATTATCATGATAAAGGTCCGTGTGTTTGGCCTTGCTCTTTTGTGCATTTATCTGTGCCAAAATTACATTATTTTTTTTCTTTCCCAGTAGCCTTCTGTTTGTTTCTAATGATGTGTGTTCTCTCAAACTAAAGATAAAAATTGATTACTGGGCATATCAGACTTGGTTTATACATACCAAAACAGAATATATTCTCTGCTCTTGTCTTTCTCTGAAGACACTTTCATAATGGCATTAAACCCAGCACACACAACAAAGCGTGTGACCTGCATGTAAATTATCCAATATGAATTAAGAATACAATCAACACTTTGGTGGCTCTGCAAATTAAAAAGTGTAAACTGTCTCAGACCTTGGCAAAACATTTGTAATGAATTGGGCCCTTGACTTTACTTCAAGACATTTCTACATTAAGTGGCTGCATTTTTATTTATAGCTACTTGGTGAAGCACAGTTAGATGATGAGCTGAAATTCTGCTAAGGAAAAAAGGGTTTAATAGGTAACTAAATATTTACAATGAGCATTGAAAACAAGTGTTTAACTGATTAATTTTGTGGGTAGGAAGGAATACTTTAGTACTTTTTTGGCCTGCACTGAAATCTCTTTTGAATACAATTAAAAATTGAGAAAATTGTATATAATTGGTGTGAATGAATTATGCTTTATGAATTAAGAATTCCTGCTTGAAAAGAAAGTCTTTGTATCTGGTATTCATGTTGAGCAAAATAAGTTTTCAAGATTTTTTAATTTTGTCAAGAAACAGGGTGAATTTAATATTACCTCAAAGCATCTCTTCTAAACCCAGTATTTCTTTCCTTTTTCTGTGGGCCAACTGAAGTAGAATACCTCATTACTGGTAACTGCAGTAGCTCTGTTACCTTCAGCAACATCTCTGAGAAATGTGCTAATACTTATAGCAGAGTAAAAGGTGTTTAGTATTCAAAGCTAGTGAGAAAATCAACATCAGTCAGAAAACAGGGTGTCAGGATCTAGTGGCAGATCCTGGAACTATGCTACTCAAATGGATTTTTGCTGATCTCATGCTACTCCTGCCCAATAAATAAAGCACAGGATATACAAGCAAGCTTTTTTCAGTAGGTATTATACTACAGTAGAATAGTACATTTTTTTTGGAGGTATTGTCTGTTGTTTTCTTTCCCAAGTGTCTATTTGTATTACAGTACCTGGGACTTAACAATTGATGAATTATTCTTTGTCTTATATGAACACCTAAGTACATTTGAAATGTTGATACACCTGACAGCATAAAATTGAGAATACAGCTGGGACATTTCAGATTATGGTTACTAAAATACGGTAAATATTTCCTTAATCTTGGAACTATAATGCCAAATGAAATAACAGATTTCCGTAATATATTTGGATAGATTAGAAACAAATGTCTTTGTGATTCTCCATGAAAAATAATTCGCCGATGCTCATTCTAGGTATGTAAAAGACTGTGTACTAATAGCTGTATTAGATCAAAATTGGAAATTAAGCACCTGTGCTGATTTTTGTGGCATATCTACAAAACTGATTTTTCTCCCACAGAAAACAATAACAAATATGGATCTCTTGTATAATGTCATGGATTAGAGGGGTTCTTAATGTATATTCAGACCAAGATCTCATATACTGTAGACATCAAGCAGTAAGTTCCTATTTAGACTTGGTTGAAATGGATGAACGCTAAAAGAGGAAATGCTATTGCATACCTTGTAAGTAGCTAATAGAATGATGTACCTAAATGTGCCCATGCACATACATCTTGACCTGTGTTCTTTTTGAAATTGTTTTCATGTTTTTGGAAAATTCAATTCTTCTCAGAAATAAATAACCAAAAAAAAAAAAAAAAAAAAAAAAGAGTCTAAGCATAACTAGGTGAAAAAGCATCTGCTACAGCGACAAAGACTAATTCAAAGTAATATATTTACTTACCAAAATGAATATTCAATGTACAGGGTTGGAAGAAAGTGCATAAAATGTGATCAGTAACATGCACAGGTTTTGGACAACACCTTCTTAGACTTTTAAGGGGAAAATATATACAAGAGACAATTCTATAAGGTTGTTCTGAACGTCCTTTCTGCATTGAAAGAACTTTTGCTCATGTTCTTGTGTTGTTCAGCTTTTTGTTAGCTACTGCAAGCCAGAATCTCTGTCTTTTGTATTGGATATTAGCATGAAATTCTTTGACATACAGTTTTCTTTTCACTGAAGAATTTCAGATACTTTTCATGGACTGTTTTCTAAACAGATGTCTCACTTAATTACTGCTTTTGAATTCTGCAAGACCTTGTTTCACCCTTTCTAAATATTTGATGTAATTTTTATTAAAATAATAATAATAATAATAAAATGTTCTTAATGGGACACTAAAATCTGAGCAGAAATATATTTTCCTTTGATTCTTATTTACTTTTTTATTTTTGTAAATATTTTAAATTGTAATCTTTTGTATGCTGTGATATTGTTACCACAACTAAGCCATACATCGAGAATCTTGGGATGTGTTTCTACCAGTATAATGTAAAGTAGGACTTGAAGGAACTTTGTTACATAATTTAGCATTTTGTCTATCCTTAGCACAAGATCTGCTATACTCACACCATTCCTGACAGCTGTTTGTATAGTCTGGACCTACAGATGCTTATCTCCTTAAGCTGTCCTAGTACTTAGTCAGAACTACTAGAATAATACTAGAAACATTATTAGAAAGTTTGTTTGTGTTTAACAGAGCTTTCACAGAATCGCAGAATTATTAAAGTTGGAAGGGACCTCTGGAGGCCATCTGGGCCAACCTCCCTGCTCAAGCAGGAATAACTAGAGAAGGTTACCCAGGACCACATCTCAGTAACTTTTAAAGATATCCAAGAAGGGAGACTCCACAAGCTCTTCAGGCAACCCATTCCAGTGCTTTCTTGCTGCAATTTCACATTTTTCCATTCTTTCTCTCATAGGTGATGAAGGAGCAAATACCCTCTTCCTGCAGAAGCATTTTGTGTCCATGAACACTGTTGTCAGTCTTCTCTTTTTATGCCAAACATTTCATCCCTTCCAGGTTTTGTGTTTTGTATACCTTAAACCACTTGTTGCTATCTTCTGGGATTCTCTCTATATCTTTGGTCCCTTTGATACAGCCAAAACTATAGTAAGAACATACAGTAATTGCAACACTGTGTAAAATGGAAGGATTACTTCAATCTCTGCCATATAATTGCAATCAATGCTTTATAAGTACTGAAGTCTGTTTCTTGTTTCAGATCCCCAGGATTTTTACTTCTTCATTTCCTTACCCTAAGCTTTCTCTACTTCTCCAAGCTGACCGCTCCATTCACCTCCTGCAGAACCAGTAGCCCACCCTCCCCTTACCGCTTTGCCCGACCTCCATTTTCTGCAGTCAGCAGATTTTCTCTATCCTTGCATGTTGTTTCTCTGGGGTCACTGATTAAATAAATCAAACAAAAGTGGTCTGGTATTGATCTTTATAGCATGCTGTTAGTATTTTCCTCTGCTCTGAACTGAATTCTTTTAGAAGCACTTGTCTTTAATAACCAAGCTAGTCCATTATCCACTCAAGCAGCTCAGCAGCGCCAATATTATAATCATTCCCCTTACACACAACATTGTATCAGATTACTCAGATCGAGTGAAACATGTCTATGACTTTCTCTCACATAGTGCTTTTGTCCTTGGTGTGTGACCCAGAAGAGTCCTTCCACAAATGCATCCTTGAAGCCATTGCTCTGTGGTTCCTGTATGGATTTGTTTTTAAATTCAGTGTAAGATAAATAAGCATTGGTTCCTTTTACTTTGCATTGATTAGGGTTTTCTTTCTTCTGTTTCTTGCAAGTGATATTTTGCTTGATGTAGAGAAAGAAAAAAAATATAAGGATTGCTTACTTTAGAAAAATCAGAATATCAGCACAGGACCCACAGTTTAACTATGAATCTTGTTTTTAGTATAATGGCTTAGTGGCAGCGGGTAGGAAAGAATAGCTATTTATGTGGAATTGAGATTAGTGCTGCAAAGCTAAAACACACCTATTGGGGATGTGAATAGTCGGCCAGTAGGAAAGGGAATAGAAAATCAGTATAAATTCTTATGACAGTAGTAGACTTGGTTTTAGTCTTCACAATAAAAACATTATCCTATTATAATTATGTATGTATAACCACAAAGAAGCCTATTCATTCTGGTGAAAAAGCTGTTGCCTACGATCTAATAAACTGCCCACCCAAATAAATTGCTTGATCAGTCCAAAAGCAAAATTAAGCCTGGCATCTCCAAAATAAATGCATACTGCTCCTAAACACAGGAGATTAAACAAAATGTTCTTCAGCTAGTACAGTTTTAATATATCCACAGGTGTGGATAATGATGCAGTGGAAAATTTGCTTCTGAATTTAATTCAATGTAATCTAAATTTTTAGGTGTTACTAATGACTAAATTAATGATATGCCAATCAGATTTCTTGAAGACTGATTTTTAAGCAAGTTGAATACTTGTCCTTACTTTTGGAAATCAAATCCTTTTGAAATACCTCAAGTTAGAAAATAGAGAACTGACCACTGCTACTGTCTAGTCACCTGCTTAGCTTCTAGTAGGCTTACTGGGAAATTTGCACAGGTGGAGAAAAGATCTGACTTCAAATGTGTTGTAGGATACTATAATACCCCCAGTGAAAATAATATTGTGGTGATATCTTTTAATGTGTTTTCCCATTACTGTTATATAGCTCTACAGTGAGCTGGATTACTATGAATTATTTGGGAAACAAAATGTCTATGCTACTACATTACTGGTGGTTAACCATTAACATTGCTAACACAATTGAACAATGCAAATTTAGTTTATTAAAAGATCAAAGGTAGCATAATATTGGCTAGAGTAATCTAATGTTTTCTATAGTCTGTCTTCTGTGTTCCCCCCCCTCCCTTTTTTTTCCCACTGCAATTGATTCTATGAAACACAGACATTTTCTGTGTACTTTACCAGACCAAATCATATTGTGGAAAGCAGAACACAGTTAAATAAGAGTTAAAATAGTCTCAGATGACAAAGAAATGTTTGGATATGAAAAATTTAATGAAACATTGTAAAATAGAAGTGCAATTGAATTTGCAGAGAGGTAGATTCTAGGAGAATGGCAGCATTTTAACAAGTACGGTTCTATTGGAACCAACCAGAATAATGGAATAAACAAAGGGTTGATGGGCTGGTCTCTACTTTGTGATCTTCCATGTACTGTGGCCTAATTTTATTCTGAGGTTCTGCTGCTGGTAGCTCTTCACTCACAGTGGCCTCTTTGGAAATGAGCTCTTTGTAGAACACTGATGAGGCCTGTGCATGGTGTGTGAGCAGTGCTTTGGAAAGCTCTGAGGTTTTGACATATTGCCAAAATCAAGCTTTATAATTGAAATCACAGATGGGAAATCATGATTCTCTGTACTTTATAACTGCCAAATCTAAATGACATTTCATGGGACCAGCAAAAATACATTTGTTCAGTGATCCCCAAGCTACCTTTAAACCAAAGTCCAAAGCTATGTTGGAAACATTCAGTTTTAAAAATCCTAACATATCAAATCAAGTCCAAAAACAATGTGAAGCGCTAGGTTGCTTTCATATGAGCTGCTACTAGGTCGTTGACTTCATCTTCATTCTTCTCAGTACATCTGCTCTTGTTAGCATCATAGGACAGGTCAGTATTGAGAAAAAAAAAATGTACATTGGAGATTATGTTTTTATTTTTTTTATTTTTTGTAGAATCTTTCTGTTGCATTTCAGGATAGCTGGAGGAAATCCCAGGTCAGAAAGGGTGATTTGCAAGCAAGTGCAGAGATGTGTGAAAAAGCTGACAAATGCTTTGTTCCTGCCAGGTTTGATGGTAGGACAATGGCCATGCAGCAGCAGTGTAAAAGAGAAGGAAGATTAGTGAGCAGGAGGACTATTGTGTTTGCCTTGGAAGACGTGAATCCTGCTGATGAGGTGGAAAAGGGGAGGTCAGGACAGCTGCTGAAAGAAAGGTTTGAAAATCACGAGGGCAGGAATTAAGCATAACTCTGGAGACCATATTCATTTTCACATGGTTATTTATGAACTCAACAGAGAAGGAAAATTAAATCAATGACGCAAACAATATGATTCTTGAGAATTTTACCTGTGAAATTCTGGGGGGCAGAAAGCATCAAAACTGAGTCAAAATCCAGTTGTGTGGGAGAGAATCAGATGAATCAGATGGCATAATCTCAGGTGTCAAACTTCAGTGATAATGACAAGCAATGATAATGATACAATATGAGAGGGAGGAGAAGCCTTGTATTGTTCTGGAATTCACTTCTGCTCATGTTTCAAGTTGATGACAAGATGCACAAGGGCAGTGTACAATATATCCGTACAAATAACCGTAATCTTACATCTCCTTCTGCTGTTCTTGTATTAATATTTTTCTTATCAAAGCACTAGAGATATTCTTTCTCTTGAAACCAATATGCTTTAATAAGATTGATCTCTGATTAGTAAAAAAAAAAAAAAAAGTCTCATAAATCAATAGCACAGGTCTAATCTAGCAGGTTTTGTTAGAAATCAATAGGGTTACTGTTTATTTTATTTAAAAAAATATAAATAAACTGAATGTTCCTGGTAATATAAAATCTTTTCAAGTTAGAAAGTTTCAGGAAAACATTTGCTTTTATATTAAGCAGAAGAAAAAAAAAAAAAAAAAGATTGATTTACTCAGATAAACATATTTCTCTAAAATAACCTACTTTGAATTTCTCTCAAACTTTTAGTTCAACCTTTGATAGCTACTGTCAATCAACATCCACCATATTGTGGCCAGCCTAGCTGGCAAGCAGTTGTGCTTGCATCTGACACAGATGCTACCCACTTCTATTTGGCTTATGTGAAAGGAATACATTAGACATCTGCTACAACATTTGATTGATTTATCATGCAGTGTTAAACTGCTTTAAAAATATGCTGAAATCTTTGGTAATGTTCTAGGAAGTTAAACTTAGATCCTCATTGTTCTTACATTCCTGAATGAGTTACTGAATATAAAACAAACCGATTCAGGATAGAAATTTTTAAAAATCCTGAAAAAAATATGTGCTTTATTACTCATAATTAACTAACTAAAGTTTAAATAGTGACTTCATGGTGTAAGAAGTAAATTTATGGTGAAAACTGTGAAATGTGGTGTAGGCACAGAATCATTTGGCTTTTAAGGAAGTATAATAAATTATATGACCTATCTTTTTAGTTATAGGACTCAGGATGTTGAGTGAATGGGAATTCTTTGATAACAGTACAAGAAAATAAGTGGTTGTTTCTCTGTTTTATAGTGGGAAGAAGAGAGGAGTGAATTCTTTACACAAGCATGTATTTCTCATCTCATGATAAGCTATGGCATAAGCCCTTTCTATTAAACATAATGCAAACATCTAAATCCTCACCATTGATGTATATCATTGAAATGATGCAATTTGTTTTGGTGGAAAGTGCTGAGCATTTTGACATTCTGGGTAGTAGATGGATGACAATAGAAACATGGCTAACTTATGTGAAATTATCCATTTTTATAAACTTCTGATTATATAGATGTTGAAATCTTATCTAGTACCTTACCTAGTATTTATACGTACATTTTATTTTTGCTTTTTTGCTTTCAATAATTTCTGGAAAAATCTCTGTACCCAAACCCAATGGTTATATATTAGCTCAGTGAAAATTGATTTTTTGTTAGGTAAAACTAACTATATTTGACTATTGGCCTGAAAAATAAACAAATAAACAAGAAAGCAACAACAACCTACAGCATCATACATATATTTCTTAAGTCAATAACCTGAGTTTTCAGTAAGAAGTATCTGTTCACTTTGCAGTTTTGAATATGAGACATGTATAAGTCTAAATTAGGTACAATGTTATAATTTTTATACAGTTTTTAACTGTCAATGCAACAAATGAAATGCATTGCAATATTTTATTTTCCTGACTGATGAAAAGCAAAGCAAATAAAAGAACCATTTCTTTTAATGCTCAGTTAAAATGAATAATGAATCTGTTTTTCCAAGGGTTTTTTGGCTTTTATTTTTAAAGCAATTTACTTTCCTATGATTTCTACTCTAAGTATTTCATTAATAATATAATATTAAAACAATAGAAAATGTGGAAGACCATTAGTACTTTTCTTGAAAAAAAATTATTCTGATGCTAATATTTTTTTGCCAAATGTCTGCTTATGTTGATGCTTTACATGATTCACCAAAATTAACAGCAATTAACTCATCCCTGAAACTATTTCCTATCAATATTTTAATATGCTTTTTTTTCTAACTAATCAGCAATAAGACTACCCCTGATATTCTTTCATCAGAGTGGACAGGATGCTAGGCTTCAGTCCAACTGAAGTAGCACAACCCTAACAGCAGCAAAGTTTTGTAACACTTAAAGGAGAACATTTAGACATCCAAGTATAAAGATTGTATTGTAAATAATGCATTGGTGGGTTGTTTTTTTGTTTTTCTGGATTTGGAGTGAGGAGGTATGCTACTGATCATTTTTGCAACTTTCTGGCCATCACCACCTATTTCTATAAAGGACTTGAAAGATTTGTCTAGTGGCTAGTTCCTCCCTCCCTCTCTTATTCTCTCTTTCATTGTTCTCTCCTTTTCTCTCTTTCTTTTTCCTTCATTCTCTTGTTCTCTTTCTTTTCATAAGAGACTCAGTTTAAGCCTTTCACCAGAATTCACTAGTAATACTTTTCTTGGTAAATAAAAGATAGTCAAAGTTAGTTATGTTAGTCTAAGTATTCTACATGCATAATACTATATTTGTCCAGTGATTTTGTTTATGACCACTTTTAATCACTGTAAATATTCAGGTGACTTAGTGCATTTACAGTCCAGCACATTGGCAGGAACCTGACAGTCCAACCTGACAATTGGTTAGGTTGAAGGTATCGTCACACCTTTGTGCAGACTTTCACACTGTTAGGGCACATAGACAGTACATAAATCAGAAACTTCAGGTGAAAGATTGGCCAGTTTTTAAAGATGACTTTTGGTGATATATTGTAATATAAAAGGTCTTTTTGACATCTCAGAAGATAGTGAATTGTTTGCAAGAATTTTAAGTGGAAGAAATGAAAGCCAAGATAGGTTCATCATATTTTGACGAGGTGGTAGAGCTTGCTGCAAGTGTTCTCTGTAGGGGAAGAAAACTATGAGAGAAATTTATAGACATGACATACAAACTATTTCTTAGCTTGAATCTGGCCTTTTGATTAATGTAGTCTTTGCAATACTTGCTTTGCACTTGACAAATTCATGTATCCTAACATATCCTTCTATGTGCCACTATCATGATGCTACTCTATCTGCATACACTGCCTCTGTTTGAATAAGAAGCCTATTTTATCACCTACTCTTTTAAGCTGTCATAGTCCCAGCAGATTGTCCTGGCAGTAACTTCATCTTTTCTTGTTCACTTTTAACTTAGAGAGACAATGCTCTTTCTCCATTTACACAGTCCTCACAGATCATTACAGAATATGGGTGGCCTACAATCACTGAAGCAAGAGATATTTAGTGCAGTCTTATTTAGTTGTCATAGTTCCACAACAACCGTTGAGCACTTTTGAAAATACTTTGTAAGGAATCTTTGCCTTTACAGTTGACTCTATATGTGGGTTTTATGTGGCTCAAATGTACTTGGGTTTGGGCAGGTGTGATGAGCTCAGAGGTGTGTTCATTCAGCATGAGAGGGATTAGACTGTTGGACTGCGCCTGATGGGTTATATGAAGGTTAGGAAGATATTTATGATGTTTTATTGACTAGTAGTCAATGTGCACCTGGTAGAGAATGGGGGAATGTGTGACTAGGTTCATTTTGGAATGATTTTTCTTTTTACTTAAAGCGGTAGTAAGTGTTCATGCAGTTTTCTTTCCTTTATGCAAAAATCTAATTATATACTGATAGAGAGGATGTTGAGTGAAGAGTACCAAGATTAAAAAACAAAAACAAACAAACAAACAACAACAACGCGCCCCCCCCCCCCCCCCAAATCCCCAAACTTTAATATTCCATTTCAGTTTCAATATACAACAAAAGGTGAATCTTTAAGAGTACATGCAAAAATAACAGCAAATAGATAGCTGGCTACTGCTGTTATCTTGATCTCTCTTCAAACCCTTCATCTCCTGTAGCTATGGACATGTTGATACCTGATTCTTGCCCCAGCCCCACCAGGGCACACTTGACATAAATTGTTCAAAAAAAAAAAAAAAAAAAAAAGAAAAAAATAAAATAAAAAATCACCAAATTACACTGCACTGAATATACTGTTTGTTCAGCAGCTTAGCCAGTGAAAGAATATTCCTGACTGGAAGTGGAGGGAAACAGAAATAGTGTGCCAACATAAGATTATAAAATATGCCATCTTTCATTGACTTGTACTAAAGATTTTTCTCTCCACAAGATGTGAATTGATGTGAATTGGTGTTTATGAATATTTGAAGTAATAGTGTATAATTTATATATTAAAACACAGTCCAAATTGATAAAACAAACGAAAACTTTCTTATGTTTTAAGGTACCTCCTTAGTGTTTTGTATCCTTCAAACAAATTGTAATGAAATCATTGGCTTCAAATGAATTTGAGTAATCATCTTACTGTATTATTACGTTATTACTTTCTTTTGCAAAATTATCAAATGTTTTATGGAGTATAATAAAATATTACTCTGTACAATAAAGTACTTAAAGCATTTTTGAAAACTTCTGGACAAGATTCAAACTTTCTGGTATATATGTTTTACATTAGCAATACTAACATGACATTTTTTATTTATAACACTGCAATATGATATACGTAAAAAGTATTGCATATGAGTATATAGACACAGGGAACAGGGAAGCTGATTCTATCATATTCTCTTATTTTGGTTCTAGTTTATACATATACAGTGTCATTTTAAAGGCTGCTAAAATAAGAGCCCAAAGTTTTGTATTTTTTAATATAATTCCTTCTTGTGTAATGCTTTTTTTATCCCTGTTTTTAATGAGTGCTGAGGGATAAAATTAACCGATCATATTGTCCAGTTTTGTAGTCATTGAAATGAAATAGTAGATATCAATTTAGGCTAGCTGAAGAATTGACAAAGTACCGTCTGTTGCGTGTATCCCAGTTAAATTGGGAAGTGATTAAAAACAACAATAAAAGCACTGAAGCCAATTGACCCTTTATAGAAATGGCTCCACCCACACCACTTCAGTCAAGGGATGTTATTGTGGTATGGCATTAAATGAGAACTGTTTTTTTTTTAAAAAAAAAAACAAACAAACAAACAAAAAAAACCCTGAACTCTCTCAATTTCATAAATCTCTATAAAATGAAAGCATAACAATTAGTTGTGAGAAAAAGCAAAGCTCTTTTCCCCAGGATTCTTTATAGACACTTTTCTTCCTCTTTACTCTTTATAGAGGAAGAAAAAACACAACAGAACAAACAAATAAAACAACAACAACCAGAACTATATGAATCACATTCCCTGTTTCCCAGGTCATAACACAAGTCAGGCTGTTGGCCAATCCAAGACCAGTTCCTGAAACAGTGTCAGAGGAGTGTCAGATTAAGAGGGAGGTAAGGAAATATACTGTTTATTTGATGAACAGGTGACTTTTACTAGGTTAAAATCATTTAGCTGACCTCTGTGCATGTTCATTTACCATTTTCTGGCAAATCAAATGATAATAAATTCACATCTAGTCTGCCAAATACTCCTGACTGATATATTATAGCTATGACCATTTCTGAACCTGTTCCCTTTATTTATTTTATTATTTTTTTCAGGGAAAGAGATAATGGAGATAAAAAAAATGTACAGCTTCTACTGAGCCATAAAGGAATATGAAAAAATATTTTAAAAGTTGCTTCTTATATTTAATGGGACTGAGAAGTCCAGAGAAATTATTAATGATACTAATGTCTTGAGCTCAGGTTGACCTAAGGACCTCAGAAGGCATTTGGAACTTGAAAGGAAGGTTTGCCATATTTGGGTCTAAATAAGGAAGAATTTGCACAAGAGGAAAGCCTCTTAGATATGTCAATATTACTTGCCCCTTCAACAAATATTTATAAAATCATATCACACATTTATTTTGATAATTGGTGTCAGTGAAGAAAAACAGACTCTTTCATAGAGTAGTTGTAGCCTTTTTTCCAGTCCCATTCTTTCTTTACATTTATCTTTGAGAACTCTTTTTGGAGATTTGTTTTCCTATCTTTCCTTTGGTGCCAAGGACAGTCAAAACTACTTTTGACTGTTTCAATGTCACTTAACTAAAATGCCTTTATTCAGCCTATGGGTTTGGAACTAGTATAATCAAGAGGCTTGGTTGTCCCTGAAGTTGCTGTAAGCAAAGTTAATGGTATCACAGTTTGTTTCCTCTTCCTGTTATATTTCTTCTGTATTTAGCATCTTGTGTAAGATATGTTGCAGAATTATAAAACTTATCTTTTGTCTCCGTGGTTCAAGATGGTCCATTTGAATTTAGAGTATGTGCAATATACATAGTTCAGGAAAAAAAGGTTTACTGGTATATGAGTAGTATGTGAAGGCAAACCTTATCTTAAGTAACATACATTTATAAGATGCTGTATAAGAAGAAAAGATATTTGTAAAGTTACCAGTTCTGATTTTGTAGATAAATTAGAAGACTGACCTTCTCTTGCCATTAAAATCAGTCATAAAAAAGCTATATTTTAAATGCACTGCATATTACCCTTTATCAAATATTTGAAAGAGACCATGTATTTACTTTTGCTATTCTATTTAACAGTGCTGAGTTATAGGTCAATGTGAAGATTTCCAAGGACAGGGAGACTGCAACTGTTGTTACAGCTATGTTTTAGGGCTTTTTTTCCAAGTAGATTATTATTATTATTTTCAGGAGCATTATTTTTTCTTACCTTGAAGATTTAATGCTTCTGCTAATCTGTCTCTTTGATTTGAAAACCTCTGAGCTGTCCAACAGATGAGACGTCTCTATGAGAATAAGCCATTAGGGATTGGCAGCTCATTTCAGTACCCCAAAGTGTGTAGACAGAGTCCTTATTTAGGAGGACAGTTAGTATGAAAACTTAGTATCTCTTCAAAGCATTTGTTTAGCTTGAAGTGTGATCTTAAATATACGTGATTCTGAAGAGAAATCCATGCCAGGCAACAGAGGAATTGTGCCACTAAGAGATATAGGCTACATTTTGAGTCTTTAATAAGACTATATTAAAAAAAAAAAAAAAAAAAACAAAAAAAAGGGGGGTACTAACATGAAGACAGGAAGTGCAGGAATACTTAGAGGTTGCAAATCAGCGAATGTATGATATGAGATTTTAAGAAAAACCCTCTGCAAATGGAAATCAGATCTAGTAGAGCATACTGAGAAGAAATAATTTTTACCACCATAGTTGAAAAGCTTGGAATTAGGAAGACTCTCATGGAATTATTTCAGTGAAGTAGTTAATAAGAAATTAAGTATTTCAGACACATGCAGTCTGTAAGAGAGCTGCTGGGTCACTGGGCCTACCAAAGAGTGAAAGGAGCACTTAAGGTGAATAAGGTTTATGCTGAAAAGCTAAGTGATTTGTAACTCTTTTCAAAAAACGTAAATTAAAATGTCAGAGGAGGTACTTGAAAAACATTTAGCAGAAATAGAAGAGGTCCAGGGAAGGGTGACTACATAATTACAGACCTGGAATGACTTTGTAAGAGGATAGATTTGGAATGATTACAACCTTTGTGGAGTAAAAAGGAATGAGATAGGACATAAGAAGCATGGAAAAAGGGAAAAAAAGAAAAAAAAAAAGAAAAAAAAAAGAAAAAAAAGCAGTTTTTTTATTATTATTATTATTCCTCTTACAACTGAGTATATATTCTTTCATCAAAACATATAGTCTCGGGAAGTCACTGCCACAGCTGTAGAATATTAGATGTTTCTATTCAGGACATATGATATAATGGCAGTGTTTGTAGTAGGAAGAGTCATGGAGAGTTGCACAATCAAACATAAGGCAGAAACACGTTAGTCAGAATAATGATAAAACATATAAAATGTGGTTTACTTTCAGAGTTTTTAGAAGGTCCCCTGAAACATCTACAAACCTGGATGGAGGAATATGATTCTATGATTCTATGAATAGATTAGAAGCAAAACTAGTTCCAACCAATGGACAAGTTTCCTAAGGGAACCCATAATTCAACATACAAAAAGCTGGCAATTCTATTTCAGTTTAGAAAATTACTTTAAGAATGTATATACAGTGTAGTTTATTAATGTTTTCATGCACTGGCTTTATAACATTTTACTATGTGCTGTCTGTCTGATGCAGTTTTCTACCAAACAACAAAACAAAATGCATACTTTAGTTTTATATACATACTATTTTGCATATAAATTTATATATATATATATATGTACACTCACATTATTGAAGAAAACAGTTGTCATCTGCATGGCTGAGCCTTTACTATTCTGATGTTGATTTCCTGTGTATTACCGGTTTGTAGCCGAGTTTCATTAATTCATTTTGCATTCCGTTAAAGTCTGAATTCTAAAGGCCAATGCTTGCCTCTCCTATGGAGTACTAGCTAAACTGGATGCAGAAATCTAATGACTTGTGTGAAAAGTCACTCCATGGGAACTTACAGGACTGTGAAATACAGTATACAGAAGCAGTATGACTCTGCAGAATCTCATATTTAGAGGAGAAAATACTAACACCTTCATGTTTTTGTCTTCTTCAGACATGATTAAACTATTGATGTAAATTTTACCTTGTGGAAATCTAAATATCATGAAGGCATCCACATAGATTTTGTCCATAAATGGGGCTTTTCCAATCTAGCTTGTGCCCTGTAAGCCTTTTAGTGTCCTGGTGCAAACAGATTTTGACAATGCAATTAAATTAAATTATTTACTTTTCTTTAGAGTAAATTGCCCATCATCTATATCCAATATACTTTCTGAATCAATATTTTGGATCAAATTGCAAATGAAATATAACCAAAATTTAGGAATAGATAAGTAGCTGTTTGGTCAAATGAGTTAATTAACGTTGTTCATCTCTGCATTTTAATGCGATAGTTAACAGATAGTTAACAGATAGTTAACTTGCAATAACCTTGATCCTCTTCAGGTCTGCATCCCATGGAGAGACTGAACACTTATTTATCTCTGGGTATACTTTCTTTACTTTCTGCATATTATTTATAAGTGCTATCCTATTAAGATGGAGCAGTGGATTATTTGTTGATATAAATGTGCAATTGCAACAGTTAGTTTAGTCCTGAGCTGGTGATATGGTTCACTTGATGCTCACTCTGCTCAGTTGGTGCAGAGGAAGATGTACGTTATGATAAACATATGCTGTGTTCTTTTTTGATATCATGATAAATCAAATAGGAAAACTGAACAAATGCTAGCTGCTCAGAATGTTCTCTCTGCCTGTTCTCAGCATCTGTTTTCACCTTTGAAATTAACATCTCTCCAGATAATTGGGCCAGGATACTTCCCGGTCTTGGTTTTCACTTCAGTACTTTGCATGAACAGTTGTTTGACCAAGAAAGATATTAAGACCATAATTAGTTAAAAACAAGTAAACAACAACAAAAAAATGTCTAATGTATCCTTTGTTGATATATTAAAACACAATTGTGTTGCTACAGCACCATCTATTTTTTGAAAGTTATTTTCTTGCCATACACTTTTATTTTATTACTTAATTCTTTATTTTACCTCTAGTTAATCTCTGTTTTGTTTGTTTGTTTGTTTTACTTGATGGGATCTTTTTGCTGCTTCTTCTTTAGGCTCTTTTTTTGGCTTAAGATATGCATTAAACTGTTTTTGTTTGTTTGTTTGTTTGTTTTCTTTTTTTTTAATCTTGTTTTGAGTAGTTTTAGAACAACTTAAATTCGACAGGTAGTGTTGTTTGTTTTCTACTTATAATTTGACATGCCAGCTATTTTTGTCTCTTCCTTGCACATAATATGTGTTCAGCTTAGTTAATATCTACCTAGCTTTGAATTATTGGAGTCTTAATTGTAAGTATTTTTTTTCCAGTTTTATTTAATCTGGCACACAACGCATTCATTACATGCCTTGTAAATGCCTGTTATTACAAAAATCAGGCCTTGCTATTAAAAACCTTCTCATAATACATGAGAAGAAGGGAGAGAGCAAATGGTGTCATTCCAGAGGACTCAAAGGAAACACGGCATGTCCAGATTTAGCCAATCACTAATTCAGATAAAGAAATCTCCTTCCTGAAAGACACATCATATTCACTCTGCTTCCCCTTTATTCCTAAACTCATGCACCGTATCCCAGACTGACTTAGAATCATAGAATCATTAAGGTTGGAAAAGACCTCTAGTCCAGCTGTTCCCCTAACACCAATATTACCAACTAAACCATGTCCCTAAGTACCACATCCAACCTTTCTTTAAACACCTGCAGGGACGGTGACTCCACCACCTCCCTGGTCAACCCTAATGCCTAAACTTCATACAGTCTGACCTAAAGAATCCAGTTTGCTGTGACTTGTCCTTAGCTCTTTTGTTCTGCTTTCACTTTTTTTTTTTTTTTTTTTTTTAACTTGGTTACCACTTGGTGTACTAGTGCTGTTGTGGTTGTCATCAGTTGGATTTTCTTTGAAGTATCTGAAATATGGATTGTGAACCATGCCATGTTTCATATTCTACAAATACAGTATAAAATAAAAATTTAACACCCAAAAAATGAAAAGAAGATTTTGTATGGTTGATAAGCTAAGTATAAAAGCATCCTTACTAATGACATTGCATTCATTGAGGTAGCAACTAAAAATATTTTAAAGAGGCGTGAGCTTATTAATCAAGCAAATATAATTAATCAGTACTTACAAATTTGCTAAATCAACTAATTATTCTAAATATATATATATTATGCTGTAAAAAATGTTAAATAAAAATATATTTCTGTTTTAATTTGAGTGTAGTTATTTCAGCATCTATCGTACTACTAATTCTGGGACATGAATAATCTCAACATAACAAAATGCATTGCAACATCCTTTAGGTGCTCCAGTTTCCATACAGTTTGTGCTTTTCAGTCAAGGGCATAACTTTGTTGCTGAGGGAATTCATGGTACATGGAGAAAACAGTGATAGCTGTTGACTGATTATAAGCATCCCTGAATCTAAGGAAGCTTTCCTCTGTGCTTCAGTGAAGTAAGGACCTGCTAAGATTTCAAGAATCTTAGTAATGCTCTGTCAATAGACGTGATGTTTTTAGTCCTATTTTCCATAAGAATGAGTATCTGAACTTGAGCTAAATTTTATCTGTAGCTGTATTTGAATGCTTTCATTAGACTGAGTCAGGAAGATCTGAGAGGTAATGTATTAATAAAAATAAGATGCTTTCTTTAATGAAATGCATATTGAAGACTCAATATCTAGAGACATACAAAGACAAAATTTACTCCCAAGGAAGGAAAAACCTTATTTACCTTATTGGTAAATAGGAAATATACATTTCATAAAATAAGAAAGAAAAAAGTGTTGTAAAATTACTTTGATTCTAGTTAAATATATATGATGTAGTTATCTAGAGAAGCTGAGACTGGTTCACATCTTTAATACTTAGGCAACAGAGATACGAAGCTGACTAACACTGGTCAGTGAATGCAGC
Organism: Nettapus auritus; assembly: GCA_011076525.1. Lineage (NCBI taxonomy): Eukaryota > Metazoa > Chordata > Aves > Anseriformes > Anatidae > Nettapus > Nettapus auritus. Next base: position 8,076,526 of record CM021775.1, read on the forward strand.
TTGTAGAAACTGAATGCATCAGATGCTGTATTTCCAAAAGTGGTACATAGATAGTTGCTGTAGTTAATGACTTAATTCTACCAGTTTAAAGGCAGATCTCCAAAGTATGTTTAGTCAGGTGAGTTTCTTCATTCAGAATCTTGGAGCAGAGAGAAAAGTTATGGAAACTAGAGTCAATTGACAGGTACAGGAGAGATAAATGGTGGCCTTTGTGCTTATTTCCATAGTCCTCTTTCACACATCCTATTGTGCATTCCTAAGATCTTCTAGACACAAATCTTCAGCACAGCAAATCTTGGCTTTCCAATGGATAAACAGCAGTCTTTTCTCATCAGTCACTACTTATGTTATCTTTTTTTAATTTTCAACAGACACAGTTTATCTAAGTAAAGTTTGCTTTGGAAATTACTTTAAAAAATCTATTGGCTAATCATTTTATAGTTGCTGTTTAATTAGTATTCATCTGTACAGAGGAAATAGTATTACTTACAGTGTAAGTCACTGTGAGTAAAATTTAGAAATCAAACCTGTAAGCCTGCAGTATATGTCAAGGTTAGAAAAATTAGAAAATACATTAAATTAGAAAATTTACCACTGAAGAAACTTAGACAGTCTTTCAATGTACTAATACATACTTACTCTCAGTACTTTCTCACTGGGTTTCTTTACATGCCACTTTAAGTTTTTGGAGAATAAAAGATTTCTTAACATACAAAAACATACAAAAGATTTCTTAACATACAAAGTTTCAGAATTATTTTCTAGATTCCAATACTAACACTCGTGTGCTTGTACAAAATACTGAATATTATCATTGCATTATCTTCATCTTCAGAAGTTGCATTTGGAAGTAATGCAATTGGGATGGTTTGGACCACACCGTCCACCTGCTATTTATTAATTATTGTCTGGATGACTGATTTTTTGATAACAGCAAAGAGGTGTAGCTCTTCAGTTCTGTCAGCACCCACAGAATCGTGTCACTGTAATGGGTTTTTGGACAACATAATCTGATCTACAGTCATACAGCAATGGTCTGTGCCTTGAGCAATATTGTATGTGTACCTAATCCAAGTGCTTCTTGGATAGAAGCATAGTGGAAGTTGTATTTGGTTCATGAGATCTAAATAAGTTAATGTAATGCATTTTTAGATAACTGCAATTATTAGCTTTTTCCTTTCTTACATTTATTTTTTGTCAAAAACATATTTCCAATTAAGGATTCTTATGTCCACATGGTGATAAAAGGCAGGTTGTTCAAGATGAATGGTAACTTTGCCTTAAAAATGAAAGTAAGTATTAACAGAAATATGGAAATCTCTGGACTGCAACAAATGTACTCATTCCTAATCTAAGCTTCCCTTGTCTATAAAATACACCCACATACTAGAAAACACTGATGAAGTGAGAGCTGGAAGGCATCAATAATAATACATACCAGTTGTAAACTGCACTGCCGAGTGAATGCTGTACCCAACTTTAGCTTCTATCTGAAAGCATTAAGCTAGCCATAATCTGCATGCTGATGCCAAAGAAATCAGAGAACAATATTTCACTAAGTCCATTTACAAAATTTATCGTATCAGCTGCTATAAAGATGCTTCAGGTTTTCCCCCAGCAGAACACACTTGGTGTGTACAGCCTTTACAGGCAAGTGAACACTTTTTTTCCTCTTGATTCTCCAAAAGGGTTCATAACACATTACACATGTGAATGTAAGCAATGGTCAAAGTTTAAGTGGAGTGTTCTTGAGTAACAATCACATTTGCTTTTTAGGATGTATCCAAGCACACTGGCTCTCAGGGATATTCTCTTCTGGTTGTTTTGTTTTCATCTGCAGTTCTTTTAAAAGTAGCAGAGTTGACTAAGTGGCAGTGTGCTACCTGAAATATTATGTAAGCTACGGGTGTCACAGCACTTTCTGTCCTTTGGTGTTGGAAGTTGATTTTCCCACTCTAACATGCTGATGCACTTTGCTAATGGGGCTTCAGCAAATTAAGTGCAAAAACATGAATTTGAATAAAAAGATACTTACCTTACTCATATATGTTTCTTAGTGATGACAAGTGGTTTTAAGTTGGAGATTCATGTCAGATGCCCACTAAAGAGTTAAGAAACTCGATCTTCTCAATATTATGAAATTAAACCATCTGTTCTGCTTAGAAAGTCCATAAAAGAACTTTTGCTGTCTAAACCCAGCATCTGTTGAAATCATGCTGCATGTATATAGTTAAATCCAGGGGTTAAGAGGGACAGTAGCTGCTCTTTCAGGCCATAAATAGATAACAGTTGCTAAGATACCATATGTATTTGGAGCATGGAAGGGTCTCTCCTACATACTTCCTCTGGCTTTGATACAGAGACGTAAATTTCACTCCTAGTGGAAGGACTGAATAAATCCTTCCTTGATAAATCCTTGCCTAAAATCGGGCCTTTCTGTTTAGTCATATTATCTCTCCTGAAGTTCATGTTTCTCATCTCCTGTATTAGAAAAAGTCTTTTGACCCTTTCCGTCTCCCAGTGGAACTGGATTTTCTGTTTGTTACCATGCTCTTTTTCCCCTCTTCCTCTCAGCTTCAGATTTCTTTTCACTTACTCTACCTGGAATGTATAGATCTGTGGGAGATGAACCATCTGGAAGTGCCATTGTGTTTTTGTTTCTGTTTTAATTTTTATTTTTTTAACTTTCAGTAGTGTGTCTTGCTGCAATTTGTGATGTTTCCAGATGACACGGGCTTTCCAAATTAATCCCTTTCTGTTCCCAAGGCATAAGTTAAGAGCAACACTTCCCCAAGTCCTACACATTGTCTCATACTTTCTTCTGAAAATTTTGGGAGGTACAATAGCTCTGTACTCAGGTGCTCTGCCTCCTGAGTGGCTGTTGAAAGGGGATCCACTGAGGCTTGGCTGTTGGAGTGAGAGGAATATCTCACTCGGTATCTTGCTCGGCAGAAAGGCGGAAAAAGAGGAGCTTTTTCAGAGATCTCTCTCTGAAGTCACAGTTATTTGGAACCATGTGACCATCACATGGTGGGGAAAAAAAATCAGTTTTTACTTCTGACAAAAAATATCTCCCTACTTCAATACTACTTCCCTTCAGTATCTCCCTAATCAGTTACATATTCCTTTTGCATTTTTTGAGTGGGGAAAAATAAGTCAGATTTACCACTAACATGAACAAATTACTTGGACTGTTTGTGCTTATCTTAAATGTAAACCTAGTCTTTCTTGCAAGGAACTGGTAGATGAACTTGACCTTGTACCTTGTACTATACATTAGTGAATGCCCATTTGGTAATCAGTAATGAAAAAAGGTCAGATTATTCTTATTCTTGTCTACTTGAAGTTTGTCCAAATAAGAACTTTTCCAGAGAAAGAACTACGTGGTCATGATCTACATTAAAAGTTAGGAAAATGTGGGTGAGGGAAAGAATGCAAAAGACATTCTTAAAATTCCTTATCACAGTGGTACATCATGCCCAGTTGCTTTCATCAAAATAACATAATCAGCATGCTCATCCGAGTAAATACTGACTGTAACAATGCTTCTGTGAAGAAAGTAAGTCTTCTTTGTGGTGTATTAATTATCAGGCTTCGTATGAATTCACTGTTCATTTTGGTTCATAATGATTTATGTGTTCTTAATAAATAATATATATATTTATATATTATATATACTACATTAAATTATATTTCAAAACTGTATTTCAAATATGTATTTCAAACCTATATTTCAAATGTGCTGAAAAAGGAAAAGTAACAGTGTAGTACAATAATGCTGAATCAACTTCTTAGTTCAGCTACTGTTGATATTTCACTGTTGTGAATAATTAATCTTTTTTTAAGAATCAGAAACCAGTGGGATTACCCTTGCCCTCATCTTTCATATTACATGTTAAAGAACCTTTTTGAGGACATTTGGTTGGCTAATGTGGCTTCAAACTAAATGTCTGCATGATGCAAGGTCATCATAAGTCATAAGTTAGTGATGCTAGGTATGGAAGTAAAATAATAATAATAAATATTCAACTTCATTTTTAATGTATTTTAATTTAATTTTTTACTACTTTATTTGCTTTTAGTTCCCTAAAGCATTATTTAAGAAGCTTTCATTACTCTCCCCCCCCACCCTTTTTTTTTTTTCTGAACAAAAAAAATAGATTAGTTTTCACATAGCCAAGAAATGTTATAAAGGAAATGGCCAAAATACTCAGGATGTAGGTTGATCTGGTATTTTAAATACAGCATTGTGCAAGTTGATATTTTTAACATGTTGTGATTTATTAATATACTAAAGTAACTTTTCATGATCATGGAAAATGGTTAATTTGGGGTGAAATGGGATCATGGCAAATGGTTTGAATCAGCCTAGATTATTCAGACACTGATGTACTTTTAAATCTTAAACAAAAAAAAGGAATAAGGAAAAACATTCTAATGAAGGTGATTATTAATTTGTAGAACTGAACATTAAAGTTCACTTAAAAAGATATTCTAACATGTTTAATTACAATTCGATTACATTTTCTTAAAGCTCTAATTAGCTTGAATTAAATTAAAATTAGATTTTTTTAAGGAAATACAAAGCTCAAGTTAAAGCAAGCAGTAACTAAAACAGTTTAGAAATCTAAGTTTAAAAGTCTTGGGGTGAAGTGAATGTATATAATATAACCAGGGTCACACAGAGAATACTTTCAGTGTGACTGAAATTGCAGTTTACCTGTAATGTATCTGCAATATAATTTCCAAAGTTCGCACCTACAATCACAATAGAGATTGTGGTTGTTAGTGACAGGTACATGTCCTACATAATCATTTGATTAAAAAAGCCTCTGAAAACCTGAAGCAGTCTCACTAACAAGTGGAGCTTGTCTGAATTATTTTCCTTACTCTTCGCCTGAAGAAAACTCTACCATGCAAGAAAGGAAGTTTTAAATAAAGAATAGTCTTTGCACCTAAGGAAAAACATAGATTTTGTAATTTAAGTGATGTAATTTTTTAGATCTTTTTATCATGTTTGAAACATTTTTCAGTGAAATTAAAACTCCATTTTGACATTTTTCTATGACAAAAATAATAATAAAAAAAACAACAGTGCTTGGTATTACAGTCAAAGGCATAGTTAGAGACAGCAAGTATTTTTTTAACAGTAATTATTATTTTGTAATAAGTAATTAAGATTCTGACAGTACTGTTCTACCATACGTGCCTCATACAGGACAACATCATTCCAGATTTGTACTGTACTACACAGAAGACATTGAGATAGAAAACACTGACATCTTTTACTGTATTCTTTGGTGCTGTTATGGATAAAACATCTTACTGTCATGTTGTTGATAGTCAATTTAAATGGTGTTGGAACTAAAATCTGTCCAGTGGAGAGGTGAATAACAGCAGCTGTGTAACCAAGTTATCCTCAGGCATCCTTTGCTTTAAAATAAGATTTTGCTAATGGTGGGATCTGACTTGTGAAAAGCAGCTGACAATGGGAAGCGCAGTTGGGTAACAAACTCACAATACAGCTGAAATTACTTTCTGAAGCCTTCGGTGCCAAAAGGTACAGATATGGAGAAAGACATAACAAAATGTGTTAAGTCCCCATGAATTCCAGTTATCAGGGCTGCTATGTCATTGCCCTCAAGATAAGTGAGAAATTGACATGTTCAACATTTCACAGAAAATTTAGTTTTCTTAGGAATTAGTGCAGATAATTTGAGGGGGAAATAGTTTAGCTCAGGCACAGAATTGTGAAGCTTAGCAATGGAAAAGACGTTTTAGGTAAGGTAACCTTGTCACTTCCCCTGACAGGGCAGAATGATTATTTACAGTCCAGCTAAGCATTTCCCTGTTTTGTTTGTTTGTTTGTTTTTAAATCTCCTGTAACACTACATTGCTCTTAGTGTGTATTTGTAAATCTCTCTTCCCCCTCTCCCCCTTCTCCATTGCTCCATTCCTCAGATTTTTATTCTGAAGCTAATAACCTGAAATATCTCTCTGAGTTCTTAATTCCTACCTCAAGTATCATCAGTGTGAATGTTTCCTTTTTTTTTTTTTTTTTTTTCAAGGTTTCCTACCTGTACTAAACTAAGGAGCAGTTTAAATGTATAAAAACAAGAGGCAAAGAAACATTAAATTGAACTGATGTTATTTCAACATTGTTTAGTTCATATTCTGTACAGTCTAACTCCATCAGAAATTCAAACTAGTGGTTATCAAACACAATACATGTCACAAGACTAATTGTTCATTCATTAAAGGTTGGAACTGTTCTGTTTGTTCTTACTAAGCACATTTGAAATTTGAATAACATGCAAAATATTGTAGTCTTAAAACTCAGTCTGGAATGTTGAAAACAATTTGAACAAATAGCTGAAGCTGTTTATTTTTGAGCTCTTTACCATCAAAGAGTCACTGTTTAGCTTGTAATGCTTTGTCATATTCACAACCCAAACAGCTTTTCCCTAGATCATTTTTAATTGCATATTTCCAGGAAACATGAAAAGTTTCTTTTGGTTTAGAAGAAGAATTTAATGAAGTTATAGGAAGTGCAGACACACATCAAATCAATCACCTGCAGAGCTAAAACTTGTTCCATTTTTTTCTATGCAGATTAAAATGCTGAATTTACACAGTTGTAGTCTTGGAAATCAAGCTTGAGTGGTTTAAGAAATTAACTTGCATCAATGTTATCTTCATATCATTTACATGGGAGTGCTCTCTTTTTGTGTCAAATCAATGTGAAATAGATTAGTGTAAACCCTACTCAAAAAAAAAATAAAAATAACGAAATGAAAATCCTGAGATAATTTAATTTTTTTTTTTTTAAAGTTACTACTTTTGTATGTTGAGGAAGAGAAATCAGCTTACAATAGGCATGTGTAAAAGGAATAAAATATTCTCTTTCCGTTGCAGAACTGTTTTGATTTTTTTTTGTTTGGATTTTTTTTTTTTTTTAATTCCCCAGGTTTGATTTTACAGCATTATGTTAATATAATATTAATAGAGATAGCAGAAAGAAAAACAGTATGACAAGATGAACCATTTATGGTGATTTAACATCCCCATAAGAAGCTGTAGTTCAACTCTCACTCAGAGTGAAATGTGAGGAGTTTAAAATCTGTCCTTAATCGTGGATTTGACTTGTTACAAAGAAGGGGAAATCTGTAAAGGACAAAGAGGATGAGTGTATTTGTTGACTTGATTCATATACTGTTTCACTTTCAAGTCTTTAAGCCCAGCAAAGATAATCAGATTTATTAACTGTTAAACAACCAAACAACCGACCGGAGCGCGGCGGCGGGCGCCATTTAATGATATTCAGCAGCCTTATAGGGTATAAAACAGCTTAACTCTCCAAATAGCTTTTGCTGCTAAGTTCCAGTAAAACTCTGAAGGTTAATATCTTTGGTCACCTTACAAGGGGGAAAAGCAGGGAAACCAGATGATTTGTATTTTAATGTCTGTGATTATCAAGGGGAAAAGACTCAGTGTACAAGCTTGAGATGACAGCTAAAAGCAATCAAATTCTGCTAGTGTCTTTTCTTGTCCTTAAGCTTTGTTTTGAATTAGGCAGTGTATGTATTATAACAGAAATTAGAAATCGGACACAGCAGTGAAACAGAACGTTCTGGGACAGCACTAGCAGCACAGCTTGATTTTTTTTTAATTATTTTTTTCCCATTTTTTGGCAAACTTTCAATTAGTCTTTAAAGCCCTGAAAGCCAGGTTTCTCAGCCAAGAAGGAGGACTTGCAGACTGCATGAAATGCATCCCAAACTTATGATTTCACCACTTGAGACAAGGTGTGCTGAAGCTGAATAAAATTATAGCTAAAGAAAATAGCTAATTTTGTAACTGTCATCTTATTCAGGTGGAAGAATTGTGTGGAAATGATTTTGAGAATAAAAAACACCTCTCGTTGCTAAAGAGAGCATACTTGCTTTTATACGGAAACAGGTTACTGCACAAGCTCTCGTGATTACTGTGACAATGGCAAAGGGCTGGAAATAAAACTGAAGTCGTGGAAACCCCATTCTTGGAAGACATTGAAGGCAGCCCTGATTTGAGCATCACTAGCTGGTTTCAGCAGGAAGGTTGCACTAGAACTCTCCAGAGATCCCTTCCAATACATTCTGTGATTTTGTCAAAACTTCAGCAAAACAGATTCCAATGCAAAAGAGAAGCTGTTGAATTAAAATGCAACCAATGTCCTCTAACTGAGGTGTCACACTTTGCTAAGGCCATAACTGTACAGAAATATTAGAAATTCAAATCTGTATGTGCAAAGCTAGAGTGAGAAAACTTTTTTGCAAGTAATTCACCTGCTTAAATGTAAAAAAGAAGCAGTATCCAAAAACTGAGAAAGAACATGAAAAGAATGAACTAAGAAACCTGTTCATATAAAGGAAGAAAAATGAAAAACAATTCAGAAGCTTTTGTGAAGGGAAACAAACAAACAGACAAACAAAACTTACAAGAGGCACCATTTAGCTTGTTAGGATGCTTATAGCTACAGTACTATCTCTACCCATTTCTCCTCACAGAACTCAGAAATATCTGAACTATTATTCAATGTATTGCTCAGTTAAATTAAAAACAAAACCAAAACCAACCAACCAAACAAAAGAACAACAACAACAAAAACACCAACAAAAGGCCATAAAGTACCTGTATTTTTATTTTCAAGTCAAAAGACCCGAGTCTACACTGAGGAACTGATTTTCTGTCTTATCTGTTCATAAGAATGAATTTGAAAATCATATGAATGTTAAGGATGCTTCAGTACATCTTGGTTTTAAAAAATAATGGAATTACATTTGTTGGTGGTGTGGCTCTGTTTTTGTTGTATTTTTTGTATGTATTTTGTTTGTATTTTTTTTTAACCATGCTTTGTTTCTGATGATTTAGCAAATTCTGTCCAATTGTTACACCTGCAAATGTAATGACTTGAACAATATAATGCCTTTTCTTTCTATGTTTTTCACAGCTCACAGGTAGAAAAGCTTTGTTTCTTTTGTTTTCCTTCTTTATTTACTTTGAAGATGACACTAAAAATAACATGACAAAGCAATACAGTTCCAGGTAGTATTGATCTGTCTAATTTAAGTTCACCACACCTACACTTATTTGGGCATACATGTCTAGCTGTATGAGTTTTTATTCATAAATTGCCACAATTCATCCACAACATGCAGATACTTCAGGACTTAGGAATGGGTTACAAGTATTTAATATAGAGAAAAGAGTTTCCAAACCCGAATCTGAGAAGTTGTTTGCAGTTTTCTGAACAGAAAGAGACAATAAGGCATAATCTTATCAGACTTTACTGACATAAACATAAAAATATTATGTTTTAATTTTTACTTTCTGGAAGTGAAATAAGGGCCAAAAGAGTAACATACCCTCTTTTTAGTTCTGAAAATGCTGTAACAGGAGGCACATTTAGTAAACAGTGTTTTGTATTAAGAGTTCAAGACAGTATGACCTATATGTATTTGAAGACATATCAAAAATGGAATTGTTCTTTTTATTCTATATACATTTACCAAGGAAGCATTTACTTAAATCTTAAAAGACCAGACATTTGAAGCTGTTACTGTTGAAGGGCTATCGTGTCTTTGTGTACACAAAGTACACAAATAATGCTGATGTTTTTAATGTCAACTTCTGCATTTTTTTTTTTTTTCTGTGATCTAGGATTTCAGCCAATTTTTGAGATTTTGAGATTAACATCCTCCAATGTAGTATATTTAGATGTCATGATCATAAATCATAAAAAAGCCTATGTAATCCTCCTGTTTAAGCATCCCAGAGGTGAAAAACGTTAGTTTTATTAAATAACGAAACATAACAATTTTTATAGGGCATAAGCGTAAAAAGCTTTCTCATAAACATGCAAAAAAAACCCAACTTGATCTTTTTTGTCTCATATGAAAAGGTTGTAAAGCAGATAAATTAGTATTAAATACATTAGATGAAGTGGAATTGTCAACAGACTTTTATGTTGCCTCTGTCATTCTAAGTGGTTTTTGTTTGTTTGTTTTTTAGTATACCAAGACTTCCTTATTGGTCACTTCATCAATTCATCATTTTCCCCTCTTTTAGAACCATGGGATAGTAAAAATTAAAATCTGGCAACACTTCAAGAGATCATTCCTTTGCTCAAGAGTAATATTAGTAGTTATGGCAGATATTTATTTCACAAAAATACACATTGCTTTTAATAAATTGCATGTTAAAAAAAAAAAAAAAAAAAAAAAAAAAAAAAAAAA